>CM076573.1:383649984-383967462 GCA_034641835.2 Pinus albicaulis | reverse complement strand
ATGGTTCCGTTGTCGGGACCGGGAGAATTTTGAGAGAGGGATCGGGTAATGCCAAGAGAAGTATTGAAGGCCTGAGAAGGGAGAAGAGCAGGTATGGTTGAATGATCTCCAATCTGGACGAAAGTACAACGCGGAGCGGTAAGTACTATTGAACCAATCAAGAAGGGGATAGATCTGTCTATAGCTCGCTGGGAGGAGTAGCTACGCAAAGCCCGCCAGTTACACCACCTTCAAAACCACGTAAGGATAAAACCTCGCTCGAAACCCCACGAGAAGAATTTATGGTAGTGCACTTAAAATTACCTACCTTCAAAGGTGCAGGAGATGAGGACATGGACTGATTTTGGTTTGTTGCGCACTGTGGCGGACCATGCATGTGTGTGCTGAGCATCGTGAAAAGAGCGCAACTATCCCCCGGCCTTGCGAAGAGAGAGCGATGGACTAGTATATGCGGTAAATATCTCAAAATGGGAGTGCATCCATTCAAGATGTTAAGGACACCCTAAAACAACAGTTCTGAAAACTTAGTCCTACTCTCAGATCGTAGCAAACGTGAAAGATTTCAAGCAAGGAACAATTGAGTCTGTATGGGAAGCTGATCAGAGACTAAAGAAAGAAATCAGAGAAGGAGGATTTAAGTATGACGATAGACAACATACTGAATGGTTCATCGCTATGATGCTACCTCACTTGCATGTACCTATGGGCCACCAAACCTTCGAATCATAGGAAAAAGCTTTGAAAGCCGCCATGAAACTAGAAGCCGCGCCCAGAGAAGACACTTCGGTAGCAGTACAACAAATTGAGGAGTAGCTTGGAGCTGTGCACATGGAGATTCAGAACCTACGGAAGGAATGGGGTAAAGGAGCTAGTGCAGACTTATGGTGCATACGATGTCAGGCATTTGGACATATGAAGGATCAGTGCCCACTATTGGAAAATTACATGCAGGCAGGAGGCCCTAGTCTATTATGTCCAAGCTCAAATGGATCTGCGTTGTGGTGTGACGACTGCCGGACAGCAAGACTACACGATACAAACCATTGCCCCTGGCTAGGTGTGGGCGAACTAAAGCAAAAATGGTGTCGATTCTGCCGGTCAGTAGGACATGATGAGCAGAAATATCGAACTTACGAGCTGGTGATAAATCGAGGAAACTTGTATAGGGTACATTCAGACCCTTCGTCGCCTAGATCTCTCGCGAGCTTTGGTGGCTCTCCAAGGGGCAGGGGAGGTCGGGGAGGAAGCGCAGGATGAGGACGTGGGCAGCTAATATGTTATAACTACGGGGAAATCCTACAAGGAAATCCTGCAAATATTGCTGGCAGTTGGACCATGAGATTGAAGACTACCCAATTTTGATAGCAAAAATGCAAGAAAAACAACCAACACCAACGCAGAATGTACAAAGAGTTGAGGCTGAACTACGGGACAAAAATCCAAGTGTGAATGTTGCAACACGCAGTGGGATGGCCACCAGGGAGCCTACGAAGGAGGTTGCAAGGGGTCCTCCAAGCCAACAGGCACCTGTCAACCAAGAAGGGTTGGATCGCGAACCAGGACAAGAAACAATTACCGCAGTCCACTAGGACATTACTGGGACAAGAGACTCTACTATGTAGACACCTGTGCACCTCCAAGTGGGTGGCGAGATGAGAACATTCTTGCAAGCGTGTATAAAGCTATTACGCCACCCACGAACCGAAGAAAACCTTCAGGAAGTGATAGATAGCTGCGTAGGGCAGTCCCACCTATCTCCAAAAGTTAGAGATGTGCACAAGCTAGGTAGATATAGGAAACACATCGATAGGGAGATGAGATTAACTACCCAAATCGGTAATTATGAGATGGATCAGGTTGTCTTAGACTTGGGGTTAGATGCAAACGTGCTACATAAGCAAACTTGGCAGCAAATGGGAGAACCCAAATTAGAGTGGTCTAACATCCAACTGCATATGGCCAACCAACAGAAGATTATACCAATGGGGAGACTATCAAGCATCATGGTAGATATCACTGGGGTCAGGGTCCAGGCTAATTTCGAAGTAATTCAGATTGTAGAAGATGCAGGCCCATACCCTGCGCTTTTAGGACTAGACTGGGCCATAGATATGGGTGGTATCGTCAACCTCAAGAAAAGAAGCATGGTATTTGAAAATAATGGAACAAGGGTGATAGTACCATTAGATCCTACGGAAGGTGAACGTTACACAGAGCTAGTACGTGGTGAAGGAGAGGTAGATCACATTTACAAGTTGACTGCACGAAACGAAGATTGGATCAATCCCACGGCGGATGGGGTACTCTGCTGGGAGGCAGACAATGAATACTTCTCTAACTCTAATGAGGAGATGGAGAATTGGAAAAACTGGTTGCATGATGTCTCGATGCTATGATATCTTCGGATCACAAGGGACCTCTACTGCATTTCTTTAGAGGTAAGATATCTACCCCATTTTGATGAATCTGGTATCATCCAGGAATTCCTGAGAACACTAGAATCTATGGTTCCAAGAGAACGACGAATATGGGCCCTTAATCTAGCTATGCGTGGAAAACCTGCGCGATGGTGGGACACCCACAAGGAAGCATTCAAGGACTAGGAGACATGTTAGAATATGATGATCCTGCGGTTCTCACCTCCGGCTGACGTACGCACCAAGATGTTCCTCGGACCTGGAGACCCCCGAGCGCATCTGCTTACCTAGATGGAAAAATGGTTTGACCGAACTATAGAAGGGTGGGTTCAACTATTTATTCATGCCTTGGGGCTTATCCCCGTCACATGGTATTTAGATGCGGAGCTACATCAACGCACCCGTCACTGGGAAATACTAAAATATGACTTTATAGGAATGTTCAGGCTAATTGGGGGGACGAAGGCACTCAATGAAGCTCTACAGGACATCAATGCTTTTGTATTTAATGACTCGCGCCATCACGCTGTGCCAGAAATCTTGACATGGGAAGCACAGATGCAAGATATAGTCGACTGCCGGAGCTTGGCGATAGAAGAAGAGGAAGATAATCCTCGGAACGTCTCTGTCCTAGAATCCGAGGGGGAATGCACAGTTATTGGACCACCACTGCAGAATATTAATATGACTCAACCTCTCAAGCTACGTGAAATTTATATCGGGATGGAAGAAAATCCTAAGTTGGCCAAAATTGGGGACTATTGGGACGAAGAAACCTAGGAAAAATTGCAAAGCTATTGACGGAATATCAGGACTTATTCCAGACAAAGTTTTCCGAGCTCAATGGAATCAAGGGGGACCTAGGCATTATGCACATCACTCTGAAACCAGAGGCGCGCCCCGTAAAGTAGTGGCCTTACCCACTGAACCCTAAATATAAGCAAAAGGTCAAAGAAGAACTGGAAAAGATACTTGCTGCAGGTATCATTGAATCGGTTGAACAGTCAGATTGGATAAGTCTGATGGTCATCCAGGAGAAAAAAACAAAGAGGGAGATACAAATCTGCGTAGACCTATGCAAGTTAAATGACACCTATGTACATGACCCCTTCCCTACGCCTTTCTCAGAAGAAATCCTTGATAGCGTGGATAGACAGGAAGCCTATTCCTTCACCGATGGGTTCTTAGGGTACCACCAGATCTGAATCGCACCTGAAGATCGCAGTAAGACTACATTCGCAACAGAATGGGGGTCCTTTTAGTATTCAGTCATGCCTTTTGGTCTCAAGAACACACTCGCTATCTTCTCAAGAGTAGTAGTTGCTATATTCAAGGAGTTCATCCATAAGTTCCTGGAAGTTTTTTTCGATGGCTGGACGATATTCGACTTGTTCAAGGAGCATGTCTCCAACCTACGCTTGTCGATGTTGGATGCTTTCCGAAAGCACCAGATTTCCTTGAATATCAAGAAGTGTATCTTCTACGTGCCTTTTGGAATCTTGCTCGGGCACATAGTATGCGGGCAAGGGATGATGGTTGATCCTGCGAAGGTAGCTGTAATTATAAACCTGGCAGTCCCAACAATGGAGAAATAGCTACGTTCGATTCTTGGACACACGGGCTATTACAAAAAATTTATTTAGGGGTACGCACTGATCACAACACCCATGGAAAAACTGCTTAAAAAGGATGTTTCCTTTTTTTGGAATGATGAATGTCAGAAGAGTTTTGAGCTACTCAAAGAGAAGATGGTCTCTGCACCCATACTAATATTTCCTGATTGGTCGAAGGAATTTCATGTACATGTGGATGCATCCGACATCACCTTGGGTGTTGTCCTAACTCAACCGGGGGAGGGAGATATTGATCACCTGGTTGCCTTTTCTAGTCGGAAGTGAGTGCAACTACTCTACCACCGAACTAGAGGGACTGGATATGGTATACGCATTACAGAAATATCGACACTATCTGTTGGGCAGACACTTTAAGATGTTTACCGATCATTCGGCTTTAAAATACCTTGTGAACAAGCCTGTGTTGGGGGGAAAGATTTGCCGATGGCTGTTGCTATTTCAGGAATATGATTTTGAAATCATTGTCAAGCCCGAAAGGCTAAATGTGGGTCCGGATCATCTGTCCCGCATTGAGACGGGTGAAGAACCCACTAACTTGGAGGAAGGATTACCAGATGCGCACCTGTTCACCATTAAGGTTGTTGATGCACACTTCACTGATATCATTCAGTTCTTGACTATAAGTGTAGCCCTCGCAAAATATTTGGTGTAGCAGGAGAAGGAGTTGGTTACTCGGGCGGTAGAATTTACTATCATAGCTGGCCAGTTATACAAACTAGGTGCTAATGAAGTAGTACGCAGATACGTCCTGGAACATGAACGTCATGCTGTTTTGGCAGAAGCGCACGAAGGCATCGCAGGAGGCCACTATGCAAGAAAAGAAATGGCACAAAAGATCTTGAGAGCTGGGTTATGGTGGCCTACCCTACATCATTATTCTCACGCCTATTGTAAATCATGCGATACGTGCCAGCGGATAGGACGACCCTCACGCAGAGATGAAATGTCATTGCAACCTCAAATATCTTTGCAGGCCTTTGGCAAATGGAACATTGATTTTGTAGGACCAATTAATCCTCCAGGAAAGAAGACAGGTGTGTGCTACATTATTACTGCTACTGACTATGTCACTCGATGGGCTAAAGTGCAAGCGGTGAAGGATTGTACTGTATATACTGCTGCGCACTTCATCTTTGAGAAAATTCTAACCAGGTTTGGCTGCCCAAAGATCCTAATGAGCGACAGAGGCACGCACTTCGTTAATGAAATGATACAAGCCCTGAATGAGGAATTCCAGATCCATCATGCGAAAAGTACATCGTACCACCCACAGGCAAACGGGGCAGTTGAGGCTTTCAAAAAAATCTTAGAGTAGGAATTGACCAAGGTCTGCAATGCTGATCGTAGTGACTAGGACATACGCATCCCTTCTGTTCTATGGGCCTGCTAGATGACCTGTAAGAAGATAACAGGAAGGACCCCCTTTTGGATGGTCTATGGCAAGGAGGCCATTATGCCAATAGAATACATTGTTCCTAGCCTACGTATCATAGCATTTACAAATACGGAAGAACCAGATATAATGGAGGAACGCCTTATGTAGCTTATCGCATTGGAGGAAGATCAGTTCATTGCTAACTTTCATCTGCAGGTTCAGAAGGCTCGCGACAAAGCTTGGCATGATCGACATATTCGCCAAAAGACATTCGTAGAAGGCGACCTAGTCCTCTTATACGATAGCCAATTTGCTAAACACCCAGGGAAATTCTGACAACACTGACTTGGTCCCTACACCATTAAGGAAATCACAGATGGTGGAGTAGTCCGGTTAGCTACCCTGCGCGGTGATGTGTTACTAGGATATGTCAATGGTAGTCGGCTCAAGCCATACAGGGCTAAATGACTATATGGCCAGAATAATTGGCTCAGGCAGAACCAACGCACTAGGGATAGGACGCTGACGCACAAATGGGATACGCACGCTAGTCATCAAACAGTTCTAGGGGCGAGTGGCAGACCCGCGGCCATAGTGACTCGGGATGAGTCACAAGATTGTGTTGGGGGACTGTTGGAACAGGGTTTTCGACAAGTTGCGAAATTGGTTCGATTTTGCATATTTTTTATTATATTTAGTCTAGCGCAGGGGTCTTGGGGTGGGTCAAAGCCCTGAAAGCATTGTAATAGGGTAGAGGGTAAACTTGGGGTCTGAAAACCATGGTTTGCAGACCATAGGAATGATTAGGCCAGATTGTTATAAATAGAGGAACATTTTTAATTATAAGAGAGAAAAATAAGGAAGAACTATTGATGCGAATTGTGGTTTAGTAGATCTGTTTGGGTTTTGGGGAAAGGACTCTTGATGGCTATGTGCGCAAAGATCCAGAGTCCCGCTGTGTGCAGACCTTGCTGTGTGCACAGGCTAGAACGGGTATTGTAAGAGGGAATTGATGAATTAATGAATAAGAAAGGCTGTTTGAGAACTGAATCTATGTGTACTGTTTATGCAAATCATTGGTAATTTTTGTATTATGCGTATTCTGTATTCCGCTGCGAACGTTCAGTTTGGCTTGGTGCACGTGGATGTGAAAAGAGACATATAGATCCTTCTCGGGAAGGGGCGATCTGGACATCGCCAGGCAGGACGCAGCTCTGCTTGCCTTACCTATCCTTTCTCAGTGTGCGGAAAGCTGGTTCCAGCACCCACCCATACTACTTCGGGTGAGACTTTGACCTGCGCAAGTAGGTCACTGCTGAAAGGGCCAGTAGTATAGGGGTTTGTTGGAAAACCTTGAACTCCGAACCTGGGTTAGGACCCCTCGAGCCAACAAATACCATGGGTAGATTCCATGGGTGGATGAATACTATGGGTTGTGAATACCATGGGTGGATGTCATTTTCCATTTGGATCATTCCTCCCTCCTTAAGAGGCAATGGTCCCCATTGCGTGAAGTTCCCTCCTAAGAAGTCTTTGTTGAATGTGAAGAGTCACTGAAGAGAAGGGTTTTGTGTGGCCAACCTATAACCATGACGAACAAAGATCCGATGATAGAGATACCCTATAAAGCTTGTGACAAACTATGATACTAACAGTGTGCGGCCTAGCAAATAGACTTTGATGAAATGTGGGTGTGTATATGACCCATAACCATGACAAACGAAGATCAAAGAATAGAGATACCCTGCAATGATTGTGACTAACTGTGATACTAATAGTGTGCAACCTAGCAATTGGACTTTGATGACAAGGATTTTGTGCAATTGACCCATAACCGTGATGCTCAAAATGTTGATGAAGTAGTAGGTGCCTACATAACCTAGGGTGGGAGGGAATGTCTCCAAAGAACCCAAGCCGAATTTTGCTATGCTGAAACTGGTGAATGTGAAGTAGGTTCCTACTAAAGTGGGGTGGGAGGGCATGTCTCCAAAGGGAACCCACTCCGAATGCTGCTTTAGATATAAAAAATAATTTAAAATGGGCATAACTTAGTCAATATAACTCAAAATATTTATTATAACCTATTTTCCGAAATGGAATGACCATTTTTCATCTTTCCATGTGATTGAAATCCCTATCTAGTCACTCTGGAAACTCAGATTCACATTGCAACTATCATGCCATCACAAAAGTTCTAAAAAAAGTAATTGATTTTAAATCAACAATATCTCCCTCATCCGAACTCTGATTCGACCAATTTTTCTTTGAAATTGGGTGATTTTTTAGGAGGAGATCAAATCTAAATTAGCTTTCTGAAATTCTACACAAAAACTGCAAAAAATGGTAGGAGATCTGTGGTCAGAAAAATTTCTGCAACATAGCTCATTTTAAATTAGTGATATCTCCCTCATCCAGACTCTGATTCGACCGATTTGTTTTTTGAATTTGGGTACTTTTTCACAAGGAATCCATATATGTTAGTTTTTTTTGGTAAATTTTTGACCAAAAATTTTAGATATGATCTGCAAACTCGCCTCCCAAAACCATTCTTGCAATAAATGAAAAAAAAAGCACAAATTCTTCCCACTTGGCCCAAGAAAGTGCTCTGTGGAGTTTGTGGCACTTGCATGAAGTTTGATTCGAAACTTGGAAACTGAAATATGTGTCAAACCTTCATTCCCATGGATTGGTAACCTGAATCTGATACCACTGATTCAAATCTTGGGGGGAGGCCCCCAAGATCTAAAAAATTGAAATGGATCTTGGGGGGAAGGCCTCTAAGATCTGAAAAATTTGAATGACAGAAAAAGGAGAGAAAAAACCGTAAATAGAACCACAAAGAAACTTTTATTGAAACTTAGAATAACTATAAAAGGCTACATTGTGATGGACAACCTGTCCTTTTGAAAAATGTGACTTGTTACGTATAGTCTTCTTTAGTTACAATACCACATGTAAATTCCATGGGTGGGTAAATACCATGGGTAGATGCCAATTATAATACCATGGGTGGATAAATACCATGGGAAAATTCCACTTACAATACCATGGGTGGGTGCCATTTTCTAGTTGGATAAAATTTTCTTTCCTTCTACCTCGTTTCCTTGTCCAAGGAACGCTATCCAAGTGCAGTATATTGTGAACTCTGTAAAACATGGCAAAATATAGCACACAGTGGTTAAGTAGTTGTCGAATTGTTCAAGCCCTACTAACTCCAATTTTAGCGTACAACCACATATAACACACTTTCCAAATAGAGTGGAAAATAATTGTTGACCCATTCGAGCCCACTAGAGCTCTATATTCAGCCTAAAGGTGTTATGATAATCCTAATGCCATTTTGATTCCTGTATCATTGATTCATTGTTATAAGATAAAATCCCCTTGGTTACTTAACACACACAAAATTTTGCATGAATGAGACGTAAGTACCCTTTTATGAGTTGATGGAAATGTCAAATGTCAGCAACTTCTCCATCCCCTAAATCCGTTACCATGACAATTCACAATGGTGCGCCTTCGAAAATCTCCGAGATAAGACCTCTAGGGTTAAATTTTGTCGTACGTCCCCTTTTCCAAACTTTTAGCCCATCCATGAGCCCGTCGGGAATGCATGTATTTCCATATAACACTATTGGGCTATCAATTGTTCTCACCTTCGTTTCCTGATGCCTAGTCACCCCAAGCATTTCGAACTACCTATATTGAAAAATCCTAGTGAGTAAATTCTAGGGTGATGTGGCCCAATGGGACCTCCATTGCAAATATGAGCCAATCAACATCCTGTCGGGGTTACATGTCCTATCCATTGTGTTTTCCATGTCCTCGTGGTGCCCCGTCACCCCGAACACTTTAACTTGGGCTACAACGAAAGAACTCCGGGAATTATCCTGGGGGATGATGTGTCCCCGCGGGACGATGCTGCACACTTGCTCCAATGAAAAATTTGTTGGGGTGATGTGTATTTTCCTCCATGTTGACCTGTCTGCCACCTATGCCAACTGCCACATGTAATTCTCTAAGTGGTGCCATGTGTCATCCCTTTTTTTCCCACTTGACCACCTTAAAGTGCCAAATCTGCATGCTACATGTGAATCTCTGAAAGTTCCACGTCATATTGATGTCACCCTGCCATTGTGCCCCATCATCCAATTAGATCATGCCAAGTTTCCACCCGCAATTGGACCATTCTATCAAAAGTACGGAGGAAAAAAGGCCTTAAGCCTTGAATTTCCGTTAACTTCTTTGTTGTTTGTTTTTGGTCGAGACAAGAAGTTATGTGACAATTGTTGGAAATGCCTCCGTCCCCCTAAATAATTCTTATGAGTCTCTGTTTGAATCCTCCAGGGAAAAACCATTAGTGTTACGTGTCCAAGTGGGGCCTCCTCGCTAATATTATTGAGCTTTGTGTTATTCGACCAACTTTTGCATGATGCCATTTGTGTACATTCACTCACCCAGGGATAGTCTCCCTCGGAGTTTGGTCTTGCGTTCCTTTGGAAAATCTCAAGTAAAATACTTTCGGCATGACATGTCAAAGTGGGGTCGCAAATAACAATCATGCGCCAATCACATTACCTCTGATATCACGTCTTATGCTAGCTGCCTATGGCATAGTGTCTCGTTGCCTAGTCACCCTGGTGCTTTCACCTCACATTGCAATGAAAAAATCTAGGGGAAACTCGTTGGGGTGATGTGGCCTAGCACCATTTCTCCTAATATTATCCCATTCTGCCACTTATCCATCGAGCACCACCTGCATGTTGATTGGACTACAAGGCCCATGTGGCTGAAACACCAAATTTTACCTTTAACGTTAGTCAACTTTGACCAATCATATATTTCGCTCTCGAGGGCCAAATTCAAACTTAACATATCGTTGGAAAGAAATTTCTGAAGATTATCCAACTATGACACTTTTGGAAGCATCTGAATTTATCTTCTAAGGCATAACTGCTCTTAAAGCCTAGGCCACCTAACCACCATAGTCATAAATTTATAACTTCTTCAACTGACTTGATACTATGATGGTTCTCTACTAAATATTGTAGCAACTATAAGGCTCCCCCTAAGATTGACACTCCATGCACATCAATGTCAAACACACTATGCATATAACATCAATGCTAACCCAGTTTACATCAATGCCAACACACTTGATGCCACCTACCATCTTAACAATGCCAACTGTCCAACAATATCCCCCTTTGGCATTGATGGAAACACCTCATTACACCATATTTATGACTGCTCATGCTACATCCATCTAACACAAAGACATACAAAGAAGTCATTTTAGGTTTCTCTCCCTTTCTTGAGCGACCAATATCTTTCTCGCCCTCTTTGACATCAATGGAAAAAGGTTACAAACTACTTCCTCCCCCTTTCAAACAATGTTTGAGGGTTTGGATGCTAATGTGCACTCTTCTTTGCAGAATTCTCTTCTCAAGGGATGATTTTTGTGATGAGGCACTTGAAGTTTTCCATCCAAACTCAGCTACATGGGAAAAGACACTTGTAAAACCAAGGATTAGAAAACAAATTCCTTCTTATAGTTGCTTTACTACTTCTAGAGAATTGGGTATCTATGATGCTCCCCCTGAACATATATGTTAAGTCCCTATATTACTAGTGTAGTCCCTTATCATGTTAGTGTATCCCCCCTTATTGTTATTGTTGTACCCCTGTAACCCCCATATTGATATTATTGTGCCCTTACATTATTATTGTTAGGTTGGCTACAATTATATTGTGACCCCATGGACTCTTATTTATAGGAAGGAGGTTTTGTCATTTGTATCATCGAAGAATTTTTCATTTATGTAATGTAAAGGTTTCCCTCAAAGTGGATTATTTATAAGGTGTTGAAGGTTTCCCCCTCAAAGTGGCTTATTTATAAGGCGTTGATCTCTCTTCTCTTCTATTTTTGGAGTTGGTTTCATAACATTTGGTATAAGAGCTTTGGATTCTAGGGTTTCGCTGCTCCAAACAGGCCATCATGGAATTTTCGCAATAATTTTGTTTTCCATGAAGGTTCATAAGCTAAATTTTTTTATAAAGGGAAGGTGAAATCCTGAGGAACATTGTGTAAAAAGTTCAGATCTTGGTTCTCAATATTTTCGGAGATAGGATATGTGGAAGTTAGGGTTTTTTTTCAGGCTCCCGAATTTCACCTAAATAGGTCATCGTGTCATTTTCACTATAAAAATTTTTATACGAAGGTTCAGAAGCTGAAATTTTTTCAAAGAGAAGCCAAATAAATAACATCGTGTAAAAATTTCAGATCTCGGTTCACAATATTTTCAAAGATTTAATCTGTGGAAGTTAGGGTTTTTTCAGGCTCCCGAATTTTACATTAACAGGTCATCGTGGCATGTTCTCTATAAAAATTTTTCTACGAAGGTTAAGAAGCTAAAATTTTTATCACGTGAAGCTAAAATCCCGAGGAACATTGTGTAAAAATTTCAAATATTGTCTCACAATATTTTCAGAGATATGATCTGTGGAAGGTAGGGTTTGTTCAGGTTCTTGAATATTATCTCAAAGAGGTGACCGTGGGAAAATCATCATAATTCCTTCTCTAAGCATTCGATTAGAATTATATAAATAGTGGCTGCAAGTACACATACTGTAGTTTCCTGTGTATCAAATTCAGAGCCGAAGGAGGAAACAATGACATGTGGCGTGCCGTACAAGTTTGCTCTACTGAACCAGTCCATAATTAGGTCATTATGGGATATTGGGCATAACTTTTCCTTGAAGAATCCAAATCAGCTCAGACCTGAGGCATTCGAAAGAAGATTCAGAGGGCTACTATAAGACCAAATTTCAGATATTGAAGATCCTAAATCACTAAGATAATTCAGTATATCGAGCTCCTCAAAAGCAAGAAAAAGGTGTGTATTTGTTTTTTAAAATTTCATAACGTTTTTTTGAAAAAATAGTTTGAAGTGATTCCAAGGGCATATTGAAGATTTTTAATCAGTATTGGCTTCTATAATGCCTCCAAAAAATAATTCCATCCCCATTAAGCCCTCAAAAATCTATACTATGACGCATGAAGAGGAATAATTGCAGTATGAGATATCAAAATTATGGTACCAAGTGCAACAAATTTCGATCTTATGAAGAGCAACCGAAGATGACATAGATGGTTTAAAAGTAGAAATGGAGGCTAATTTGGATGGTTTGAAGGATCAAATAAAAGCTAATATGGATGATAAAGTAGTGGAAGATCACGTCAAGCATCAACAACAAGTTCTCCAACTCTCAAATGATAACCTAACCTTGGTGCATAATCTAATGAAACAACAGGAAGATCAACATCACATCGAAAGAAGTTCTGAAGTAGTGATAGAAACAAGAACTTGACAAGTACAATCAATTTCAGAGTATCTCAGCAAGTGGAAGAACTTTCCTATAGCAAGATTCCACATGGGAGGATGATAATTTTATACAAAAGCATCAAGAAATAATCAAGCGTTGAGGACAACACTTGTTTGAAGGAGAGGGGCATGTTAAGTCCCTATATTACTAGTGTAGTCCCTTATTATGTTAGTGTATCCCCCCTTATTGTTATTGTTGTACCCCTCTAACCCCCATATTGTTATTATTGTGTCCTTACATTATTATTGTTAGGTCAGTATTGTGACCCCATGGACTCCTATATATAGGAAAGAGGTTTTGTCATTTGTATCATCGAAGAATTGTTCATTTATGTAATGTAAAGAAGGTTTCCCCCTCGAAGTGGCTTATTTATAAGGCATTGATCTCTCTTGTATTTTATTTTTGGAGCTGGTTTCATAACAATATACTAACTCATTTTATTACAATTTCAGTTCTAGACACTTTATGGTTGTTGGCTTTCTATTTTTGCAAATGCATCTTTGTATAAATCTATACTGTAGTTGGAACTATTGCTATTGCAAATACCAACTGTTACTGATGCATTTTGGCTAGTTGTTCACTATTGTTGTTGCTTCAAATATTGTGCTCACTTCCCTTGAGAAAACTTACCACAAGCTCTTCTCCCCTTGACATCACGCTTCTCCAAATAGAGTCTACTTCTCAAATAACACCAATTGTACAAATGAATTGATACACATTGGATAATGCACCAATCACACTCCCATCATTACTTCTCAAAAAGAGATTTCCACAAAATACAAATGGTTGCTTGACTTGAACCAAGGGCTACCAATTGACATAGCAATCCCAATTGAAATTAAGTAGCATGCAAAGATAGTACTGATTGTGTTCATGAATCCAAGATTTATAGGCATAGTCAAACTTGCACCTTAAATGAAATTAGAGTGTTTCATATAAGATGCAAACCATTCATTTCTTGAACAATAAATTCTTCTTGATACCAAAGGATAATGCTTACCATCTCTAATAAAGTTACTCCCCCTGAGCCAATGAACTCTTATTTTTCTTGCATATGCCTCCTTACTTCTGCTCGAGGACTCATCATGTGGACCTATTTAGTTTCTAGGCTTCTTCTCATTATACACTTCTCCTGTAGCCCATCTTAATAATGCAACAAGAAATGTTGTTGTGACCTCCTCGCGGATCCAAGTTGGATACACTTTCTTCTCTCCTGCTCTCCTGATATATTTAAAATAAATAAATTCATTGTCTAAATAAGGGGACTTAGTATTACCTCCAACATTTAGATGCACCTCTCTATCTAATTCTTTATGATTCTACATTTGAATTCTTTGGCTTCACTAGAAGATGTTCTCTTACTTAAATGAAGAGAAATTAAGGATATACTCCCCCTGAGTAGATTATCCACATTTTTCTTCCACATATTCATTGGATGAGTACTGAAAGGAACATTACTTTTGACATGCTTCTTATTTACCCTTCTTTGGGCCTTAGCTTGACTGTGCAAAGCTAGAATACACTCATCTTTAATTTCTCCTTTCTTCACCCAAGTCTAATTTTCGTTGCCTTTCCTATTTGTCTCTAAGAAATAGTTAATTGGGATGTTGCTTCCTTTCCTTACTTGTAGTTGGAAATTATAGAGGGCTTTACTATTGAACTATAAGGATCATCCCTCTTAAATTTTCTCTAGTTTTTCTTTAGAGAAAAATAAACTCCTTGATGATTTTTTCCTTCTCTTTTCAACATGTCCCCTTGACACAGAGCATTGAAGACAAATTTGTATTCATCTCTTTTATTTATTTTTGTCTTCAATGATCGAGCTTCTTCTTTTGAATGCATATTATGTGGAGTGGAATTTATCATGTCGTATTTGCAATCTACTTCATTGTGCCCAAAGTTTCCACTATTTTTTTTAGCATGGTTATTATTGGGCATCTTATGTCCTCGAGTCACAACTACCCATCACAATTTGTTTTCTTGCATTCCACCTACAGTCTATGGCGTTATGCCTATAATTGTTGGAAGAAAAACAATAACCATAAAAAAAGCTTTTGAAAATTGAAGATACATTTTCCTTGAGACCTTTGTCCCTGAACTGAAAAGGATATTTTCTAGTTCTTCATTCGCTCTTTGTGGCCATTTGAATTACTACCTTGAGGTATTATTTACTACTATTTAACATTATGTTGCTTCTTTTTCTTCTCTTATTGTTGCTTTCCTTGTTGTTTTTTTTTTTTTCTGTCCAATAACTTTTTTTCCTTTATTTTTGTTGGGACATTCAACTTCCTTTGCTTGAATAGTTGACCCTTTAACCTTTCCTTTCTTGGAGATTAAATATTTTGTGAAAACCAAACCAACGTTGATGAGAGGGGACATTTTCTTAACAAACATCTCATCCAAGGCCTTTGTGCTCTCCTCAAGCTTTTGATATCGAGAAAACTCTTTATTTTCCTTTTCTAGGTCATATCTCAATGACACTACTTTAGATTTGTAGTCTCTCAAAATAAGCACCACTTTCATTGAGCCGATTGGTCAACATCATATTCAATCTGCTAGCCTCTCTTTGTTGAGCATTTTTATCAATAATTATTTTCCTCAACTTCTCATTCTCAAGCTCATAATCATGCAACTGCTCATTTTTCTTGAGATTTTCTTTTGATAGCTCCTGGATCTCTTTTAGAGCAAAGTTGAAATTTTTCATAAAAAATATCCTTTTCTTCACTATCAAAGGTGCTAAAAAATCCACTAGCAAGATCTAGATTCCTCTATGTGTCTACAGAATCTTCCACAGGTTTGAGAAGTATCCCTTCTTCATCACTCCTAGGGATGCTCTTATTATCTTCTACATGAGAACACTCATAGGATCTCTCTCCTATTTATTCCTAAAGTGTACCTTCTTCTTCTTTAGAGGTACCTTCATTAGATATTGATACAAATGTAGGTATATCTTCACAAATACTAGATGCATGGCCATCTCTATCTTCAGAGGATGCATATGAACATGCATATGATAAATGACCTATTTCTTTACATTCATCACAAAACGATATTATACCTTCTAAGTAGCGTGGATGCTCTTCTGACTCCTTTCCTTTATCTCTAGAGTGATTTGCAACACCTTGTACATTAGGAGGAAGATCTCTAGTCTTCTGAGCATCTTCTCTTTGAGATGTTTTCTTCTTCCTCTTCCTTCTATTTTTATTATATCCAATATCAGCTTCTTTGGAATTTGATTCACTACTTGAGCAACAAGGTTCTTCAACCTTTTCTTGAACTTCGTGGTTATATCCTCCATATAAGCATTGTAATTTGTCTAGGATTTCCTTTTTTGTCCTATAATAGCTCACTTTATCAGTATCTCACTTTGATATCCCTTTCATGGTAATCCTCTTGGCCTCTATATTGAACTAATTCTTCTCTCAATATTATATAGACAATCAAACGTCTAAATCAATGTCCATTAAATGGGATCCAATTCTAATCTTCCAAATCACATTTTTTTCTTCATTCAAGAATGGTACTCCTTCCGGTTTTAGCCAAACTTGATTATCTGTGTTTCCTTTTGATCTATATTCAAGCGGTTAAGTTGTTCCTGAAGGAACTTGCTCTGATGCCAGTTGTTGGAAACAATGTTAATACTGAGAGGGGGTTGAATCAATATTTAGGCTAATTTTAACTTTTAATGCCAATTTATATTTACTTTTATTCTTGACAGTCATTCATGTGAGAAACCACCAACATATTATGTAAACATCAAATTAACTCAAGACATGAACATACTCAACAACGCCATGAACAACATACACAAATGAACACAAAAAGTTAAACGTGGAAACCCAAAAGGGATAACCACCAATATTGTTTGTTATGATGTAAAATATGAGTTCCTACTATGTTTACGTCAATATTTGTGGGTCACTATTCACTAGAAGCACCAAATACTTTTAAATTTTTTTGCTAGCAACCATGAGCAGGAAGCCCCAAATCCTTTCATTGTAGACACATGATCAACTTACCATAAGCACCAAATTCTTGGATTTATTGCAAACACCAACTTGGAGGAGGCACCGACCTTTAAGTTGTCTTCAAACACCCACTCAGATGGAAGCCCCAAATTCCTATTTTATAGGCAAAAACCTACACTCCATAAGGAAATTAAACTTTTTGTTATGAAACACACTTGACCTAATTTCAACTTTGCATTCAAAACTTCTTGGCTCGATGTTCTAGCACTCACTCAACCTGATTTCTATTCTCTGTAATTACCAAATCTCTACCCTTTATTCTCCTCAACAAAAACACAACATTATTCCCTCTGTTTTTGGCCCTCTGCACTAGATACATACTTAGCAACACTCATCTCTCGACCTTCAACACTTCAACAACCCACATCTGCATTTAGTGTACTAAACAACATAGCTTATCCTGTATCTACTCCACAGGCACGCTCAACCTTTCTCAACATCTCTCTACAACACACTCATACACGACCCACATAGCAACATTACATGCATGCACTCAATCCTCATCTGCATGTTATCTCTCGACCTTGGTTGTTGCACAGGATCTCTCAGCCTCTCTTAGCTGCTCTCTCTCACACAACAATACTACATTTATCCCCACTTGCACAATCACAATCCTCTGTTTTTTTTCAACTATTACATAGGGATTGATATTGTAACTTTTACGCATTACAATACCCCAGTGTACTGCAATACGGATTACCATCTTGTTCTGTCATGTTTCTCAACCAATGCAGATGTATTAAATCAGAGAATGGGCTTTCAAGTTTTTTTTCCATGTTGAGAATTAAATCTCATTCCACCTGCACACTCAAGAAGCCCCTAAATTAAATTCTTTTTGATAAATATTTTAACATTAGAGTGGCTTTCCATGCTTATTAATTAAGGCTCATTGAGCTCAAAATGCACTCTAGCATGACTCACTGAGTTCTAGTCAAATATCCATTAATCACAAGGATCTTTTCTTGTCATCTCTTCATGGCATGAGGGACAATTATGTATGGCTAATTATGCTTGAACCAGGCTCCATAGTTTTATTCTGAAAATCATAGCGCTTCCACGTCTTTTCCTTATCCAAGCCAGACTATCCAAGTGTATTTCATTGCCAACTCGTAGACATGGCCAAATATAACACACAATGGTAAAGTAGTTGTTGACCGATTCAAGCCATGCTAACTCCAATTTTAGTATACAACCACATATGGCACACTTTGCAAATAGAGCATGAAACAAATGTTGACTCGTTCAAGCCCACTAGAGCATTATATTCAACACAAAGGCGTTATGATAAGCCCAAGGCCATTCTAAATTCCCACATCGCTTGTTCGTTGTTATAAGGCAGAAGCCCCTTGGTAATTTAACGCACACAAAATTCCGCATGATCAAGACCTGGGGGCCCTTTTGTTATTTGATGAAAACGTCAAATGCCGACAACTTCCCCATCCCTCGGATCCATTACCCCAGTGATGCACTGTGGTGTGCCTTTGAAAAAAACTTCGGGGTAAGACCTTCGAGGTTACATTTCCTAGTGGGTCCCCTTCTCCAAACTTTGTGCCAATCCATGAGCCTTCCGAGAATGCTTGTATTACCATATAACACTGTTGTGCCATGCCTTGTTCTCAGCACCATGTCTCGACGCCTTATCACCTTGGGCATTTCAAACTACCCACAACAACAAAACTCGGGGAGTAACCTCTTAGGTGATGTGGCCCGGTGAGATCTCCATAGAAAATACGATCCAATCAACATCATGTCAGGGGTTAGGTTTCCTAGCCATTATGTCTGCCACGTCCTCTCGACACCCCGTCACCCAAGACATTTTAACTTGGGCTGTAATGAAAAAACTTTGAGAATTATCCTCCAAGATGATGTGCCCCTATGGGACCATGCTACACACGTGCACCAATGAAAAACTTGCAGGGGTGATGTGTATCTACCTTTATGTTCACCTGTCTGCCACATGTCACGCTCTGAGTGGTGCCACACGTCATCCATTTGCATCCCAATTGACTACTTGAAAGTTCCAAATATGCGTCCCACATGTTGTCCTCTAATAGGTCCACACCATGCTGATGTCACCCTAGCATTATGTCCTATCACCCAATAAGATCATGCAAAGTTTCCACTTGTAATTGGACCATGCTATCAAAAGTACGAAGGAAAAAGGGTCTCGAGCCTTGGTTTTTCGTTAATTTCTTTGTTATTTGGCTAGGATGGGAAGTTGTGCAGAAACTATTAGAAATATTTTGTCTCCTTGGATATTTATTATGAGTATCCCTTTGAATCTTCTGGGAACTTGGAATTGGGGTTATGTGTCCAAGTGGGGCCTCATCGCTAACCTTCTTGAGCTTTGTGTTATTCGACAAATTATCGCATCATTCCACCTATGTATGCCAGCTCACCCCGGGCCAATCTCCTTGGGAATTTGGTCTTGTGCTCCTTCGAAAACGCCTAGAGAAATACTTTTGAGATGACATGTCAAAGTGAGGTCGTCAGCAACAATCATGCACCAATCATATTATCTCCAAGCTTAGGCCTTAGGCCACTTGCCTATGCCACAATGTCCAACTGTCTAGTCACCATGGTGCTTTCACCATGTGTTGCAGTGAAAAAATCCTGGGAAAACCAGCCGAGGTGATGTGGCCTAACACTATCCCTCCCGAGCTTATCCCATGTTGCCATCTCAGTGCCACTTGTATGCTGACTGGAATACAGGGCCCACATGTCCTAAACACCAAATTTGACCTTTAAGGTCATCCATCTTTGACCACTCATATCTTTTGCTCTAGAGAGCCAAAATTAAACTTTAGCATACCATTAGAAAGCTCTTTCTAAGCACTACCTAGCTATGCCACTTCTAGGAGCATCTGAACTGATTACCAGAGGCGAAAATTCTTTCAAATCCTAAGCCACCTAACCACCATAGTTATAAGATTTATAACTTCTTCAATCAACCTACTATGTTGATGGTTCTATACTAAAGACTGCAAAAACCTAAAGACTCCCCCTGATCTTGAACACCATGCACATAAATGCCAAAGACACTATGCATTTGACATCAATGCTAGCCCAGTTAAAATCAATGCCAACACACTCGATGTCACCTGCCATCTTGACAATGCCAAATATCCATCAGAATATATCTGAGCGACAAAAAGAGAAGTGTTGTAGGTGAATACCTTACAAAAATACCTCAAAAAACCACAAAATTTACAACATGTAACACTACTGAAGAATTTTTTAATAGAATTCATCCACCATCAAGGAATTATAATAGGCCTGATTTGGCCATTAAAATTTAGTTCACCTATTTTCAATTTACACCCATTGCTAACATACTCATATGTTTCTTTGTTGAAGTCTCTTAGGACATGAAAATATGCTTTGGATGAGATATATTCCACAATTTTCCTCATTCTTTTCATGATCGTTTCCACAGATTTATCCTTTGGGAGAGAGTCTTTCACCAAATGATGTAGGATTAGGAGAGAATCTCCCATAACCGTAAATGTGTCCACCTGATGTTCTTTGACTAACAAAAGTCCCTAGTATAAACCATATATATTTGCTTGATTATTTTTCATATGACCATGACCCCATGAGTACCTAGACACTTTGTCTTCCTCGATACCATAGAGTAACCCTCCCCTCTTGCCACTCCTTTTCATGTACTTAGTTTTTATTAATGTAACCTCATGGGGTGATGGGGTGGTTGTCTCACTATGATGTTATCAACTCCACTGGGTTTCCAATCCCATGTGGGGACACCATGGCTCGTCATAGGCTTCTAGATGGAGTCTAGGAACCCAACTCCATCAGTGTTTAGACATTGTAGCCCTAGGCTGAACTATGAGATTATGATATATATGGTTTGCGAGTTGCTGCATATATTTGGGGAGGATGCTAGTTCCCCATCAACTATTTTATCATTTAAAAAAAATAGTTTTTATAACTATAAATTTATTTTATTTTATTATGTTAAAAATTGTTAACGTTAATTGATATCTGAAAATTTAATTATTTTTATAATTATATTAATAAAAAATAAATTATAAATTGATTTGGAATTTAATTATATTATGTGTAAAACATAAGTTGAAATTCACATGTAAATTGAAAGCAATATGTTAGAAATTGCCATGTAGATGAAATGAATACATTGTAATAAATAGTAATATAAATTGACATTCACATTGAAATCAATGTATTTTTAGAAATTAAATAAAAATTGAAATAGATATACATTGAAATCAATGCATTCATTGAGATGTACACTAAATTCAACATACTATAAACTGAGAAACTGACATCTCCATTTTTTATGCATTGATTTCAATCTACATTTTTCATCATTAAAAATTGTTATTTATTTCTATTCAATTTATTATTTTATATAGCTCTTGAGGTATACGTATGAATAAAGCTCTTTATATTTTCAACAAACTAAAAGCTTGAATAAACATAAAATAATTACTTGAATAAATATAAAATAATTAGATTCATCTTGGACATATACATAATTATGATAATTTACAAATGGTCTCATTAAAAATTAAAAAAGCTAACTTGAAATTGGTATTCTTGATAATACAATATACTTTCAGCCAAATTAGGAAAATGAGTAGATTTCAAAATATTAAACTAATTTAAATATATAAATATGTAAATCATTTACAAATTGTATCATTATAATAAAAAGTGAAGAACATACCTCAGATGGGGTGATTAGATAAGAGTAAGGGTGTGCGAGGGGGTGCACTTCCATTGCCTCGCCTGACATGCCTCTTGCAACTGGAAAGTTATAGAAACAAGCCACCCTTTTGAGACTTGTCACAAGGCTCTATCCAAGGTTTTGTGTTATGGGAGATCAAGGTGGGGAAGGTGCCAAGACAGTCTTAATGATTATGGGAAGCGCGATCTCAAGCATTGTACCAAAATTTGATTTAAGCATGCCATCGCCATTAACTCATGCCATGCCTCCCTCGGGGCTCAATGCAACTACAAATCTCTTCACATTATAGGAGGTGGAGATTGGAATTAAAAAGATGAAAACAGGAAAGGCAAAAGACTTGGTTGAACTTCAAGCATAGTATCTAAAATGGGGAAGGAACACTCTTACACTGCACATCATGGAAATATTCAACAACATCATTCAGCAAGGATTCCCAAGAGACTAGAAAACTAGCCTAGCAATACCCCTTTTTAAAAGTGGAGACATTAATAATCCATCTAATTATAGAACCATTATGATCAATCCTTTGTTTGCAAAGATTTTCGAAAACATGGTAGAAAATGGAATCAGTAAGTTGGCAGAAGTAAAAGAAAAGAGGGAAAAAGGATAAGCAGGTTTTAGACCGAAGCATTCTACAGTGGATCGCGACATCATGTTGAGACACATTATTGAAAAGGTTTGGGGGGATAAAGAAGAAGTATTCTGCTATTTTGTTGACTTCAAAAAGGCATTTGACACAATCCCTAGAGATAAGCTGTGGCGTAGAATGGAAGAACTTGAAATTCATTTGCATTATAGAGTTGTTGTCCATAGAATTTATGAAGAGGTGAAAGTAAAAATTAGAAACTCAACGGGTATTTCAGAAAGCTTTAGAAGTGACATTGGAGTCGAGCAAGGTTTCCCTCTATCCCCTACTCTTTTTGATTTATATATTGATAAACTGGAAGAGTGGCTAAATTTTCAAGGTGGGTATGGTGTTCGGTTGTGGGAGTTTGTGATAAAGCTTCTTTTATATGCTGATGATATTGTATTGATTTCTAAATCGGCCCATGGATTGCAGATACACCTATATGCCCTTGAGAATTTTTTTGGAGCAGTGGGGATGCAAGCCAATATTAGCAAGACCAAGATAATGATTTTCTCTAATAAAAGGAAGCAGAGTCAGCATACGTTCTTCTTTGAAGGCAACATTCTTGAAGAAGTAACTGAGTACAAATACCTCGAGATTGATTTCAAAAACAAACTTAATTCGGAGGACTGCAGAAAGAAGAGAATCTTAGGAGGGTGGAAAACATTATATGCTCTTCAAAACAGATGCAGAGAGGCAGAGTTATGGGATTGGAAAATGATTAAAGTGCTTTTTGGACTCCTAGTTTGTCCAGTGATGTTATATGGGTGTGAATTGTGGGCTAGCAACACCCCTGTCTCAAAATGGAAGCAAATTGAGAAAATCCAAGAATGCTTGATCCTGAGCAAGTTCAAAATAAAAAGTTTGGTACCTTATGAGATAATTTTCAGTGAAATGGGAGCAACTCCCATTGAAGCAATTTCTATGGTGCGGCTCATAAGATATCTAAAGAGAATTGAGCAAATGGGAGTAGGTAGATGGCCTAATGTTATCTTCAAGGAAGGCATGAGTGAAAGAAAGAAAACATGGATGAGACAAAACTACACATGGATGCAAAAATGGAATATCTACCTCAATTCTTGTCCCAAAAATAACAAGGAGCTAAAGAATCTTTTTATGGAGAAGTTTCGTAAACAAGGTATGGGGAAAAGAGTTGGGTAGAAAGAAGAAGTACTGCATTGAAGAATTCAACCCTACGTATGATCTCCAACAAAAAGAGTACATTGGAGCTAACATTCCATGGAAGGCAAAGGTTCTTATTGCTCAATTAGGAACCAACTCACATCATCTTCGGTGTGAAACAAGACGGCGGAAAAGGCATAAATAAGCTTGGGAAGAACGAGTGTGTACATTTTTCACGTCTAGGGCAGTGGAATTAGAAAATCATTTCATTTTGGAATGTTTTGCATTCAAAGACATCAGAGAAAGTTATGGGAATATGTTAGCATCGGTTTCTTGGCATTGTCTTTTCAGCGATGAGATTGTTGGAAGGTTGGGCCAGCTCATCATCAATTTGAATAAGAAAAGGACTGAAATGAAAAAGGCGGAAAATAGGGAACTCATAGTCCCATTGACTATTTTTAGTCTCGTGGATGTTAAAATTTCAATTCATTAATCTATAGAAGGGTGCACAAGACATGTGGAGGCCAGATGATGCAGAGAGGCGGGCATATCTGTGTGAGGGGGATGAAATTAATGTATAGCAGGCCAAAAATTAAGTTTATGGAGGTTTTCTACTGAGCACAACTAGATATATGGGTATCAATTATAGAAATCCAACGCAAGGAGTCGGGTTGACGGATTGAGAGCACAAAGGGATAACATTAACAAAGGGTGATAGCCTATGGAGGATTGTTGTGGTGAGGAAGGTTTGTGGCTGAGTTGGACTTGCTGTAAGGAACAAAATTTACATGGCATTATGGAAAATTCATTCCGAGGGAAGCCCAAAGCTACTAGTAGTGGTTTAGAGTAGAACACCATGATAAATTCAGGTACCCATGCTGGTCTGTGGTGGTGCAATTATTTATCTAATATTTTTAATTTCGTTTTATGTGGCTAGAATTGGCTCAAGATCAGGATAAATTTAGATGAGTGCCTCTCAGTAACATTGAGAGACTCCATAGTGTTGGTGTGGTCTCATACTATCTCTACTTGATTTTGAGCGGGGACTAATATATCCCTTGCTTTATTGAATTGGAATGGCAACAAGAGCTTTGCTATCTTTTTAAGCTAGAGAAGTCTCTCACACAGGGATCTTAAGCGATTGGTCTCTCCTATATCTCAAGGTGAGAAGTAAGGTGTTATTTAATTGTTAAGGTTTGTTGCTCTTTTCATAGGTGACCACCTTATACAGTGTGCTCTAGTAAACTTTGCATCTTGGTTGGCACATAACAGTGCATCATTTCCAGCTCTGGTCATTGAAGAAGATATCACTATGTCAATAGGAGAGGGGACATATGAGAAGGGGCATTGCATATTATGCAAAAAGAGACCGCAGAGGGAATTCTTTCTTTCAGGAAAGGGCTAAAGGATCTGTTGAAAGATACCATGATTAGATCCCCATGGAACTACAAGAAGTAAAATAAGTCAAAAGGGAGGTTGTGTCTCAATAATCCTCACTCTTTTATGCTACAATAAAGATAGATTGGGAGGCATGGATTCCAAACACCAAAGACAGGAGGAACACTGTGAACCAATACATGCAAGTTTTTGATCTTTATTAGATGTTGATTTTTTTTGGGAAGAGTGTTAATGGATAATTTGGCGTGGAGAAGAGATATGATTTAGAATCTAGACATGGTCCTTTGAAGCATTACGATTGCAGACAGGACACGATGGATAAACACTTGGCTTGCATTAAATAACACTTAAGAATCGTGTCGGACACACCCAGGCTTCTAACAAACCCATGGATCCAAATAAATTTAACAGGCACAGACTCGAGTCAATCCCATAATTACTCGATGATTCTTGTTTCCAACTTTTATTTTGTGACTAACAGTGTTTGAAGACATATGGCTTGCCATTATAGTATAGGCTTGTTTTACTTTAAATATGCTATGTTATGTTTATCCCTTTTGACTCCTTGTAGGGTCCATTTTTCGACATAGTCCAAGTGAAGTGTAAATACTTTTTGATGTGATCCTCTCATATGGATTTCCATTATAGTATAGGCTTGTTTTAATTTAAATATGCTATGTTATGTTTATCCCTTATGACTCTGTGTAGGGTTCATTTTTCGACATGATCCAAATGAACGGTAAATAATTTTTGATGTGATCCCCTATTATTTAGTAATTGAATTCACCTTACACAAAAAAATGAAGATAAATTAAAATTGATCTTTCTTAATAATACTCTTTATATTTTCAACCTAAGAAAGTGAGTGTATTTCAAATGATCAAATTAAAATCATCCTAGATCCATTCTAACTCTGTATCTATCAAGTGATGAGAGGGATCAAATATCTCGAGGTGCAAACCTCTTTTTTGAGTGCAAAATTTGAGGAAAGTTTTGCACCTCAAGAGATTTGATTAGCCTCGACGCTTTTGGAGTTAAGATGGATATAGGCTGGTTTCAGTCATGTGCGGCAAAGGAAAATCTATCGAACATATGATTAATTTGTTCAATAATATGTAAATATATCTAATACTAATATATTCATTTTAAATATGCTAAATATGTTTGAGATTTATCTCGTCATTTTAATTTTAAATTTGCTTAGTTACATCAGTGTGTTGAGATGATAAATATTGTTAATAACTTTAATGATGAAAAATGATGAGATAAATTTTTTGAATGCAAAGTGACAACGTAATAGTGTTGAATTATAGAGAATGTGAATAATAAGAATGTAGTCAATTACAAATAGTCTTCATTGTGATCAATCTAAAACTATTTTCTTGTCACTCTTGTTAGTTTTGTCATATTTTCGTATCGATTATATGAAAATGACATTTAAAATCGTAAACCATTTAAATATTTAGCTCGATATTTTGTAGTAAACATCATACCTTGTCTCTCTTGCTCTCCAATATTAATAGGTTGAATTACTATAACACAAAAATCAATGTACATATATTTATTTGGGTGTTATCACATCGTCCTCTGCTACTGCGGTGCCCTAGCCTGCTACTTTGTTCTTGTTCGCCTGCGCATGGCCCCTCCAGATTCCACCCTGGAGGCAGCCTCTCCTCCAGACCAGGCCCTCGCCTTCTCTTCTCTCATAAAATCGTTGGGTCTGCCTAGGCCTAGTGCGACAATCTCTAAATTTGTTAAGAAGCTTGATGGAATCCAGGAGGTTACCCTCCCTCCCATGCATGGCTACTCTTTCACTAGCTGAGAAGGGCCTCATCGGCCAATTTACCAGACTCCGGCCCTCTCCAAAGTTTGTTCAGAGATGGGTCGAACGCAACTGGTCTGATAAAATCAGTGGTAAAATATCTATTCGGTTTTGCGGCAGAGGCTATTTCACCTTTCATTTTGAATCCAAAGAAGACAAGGACTTGATCTTCAGGAATGGGCCGTATTTTATGGATACCAGAGGATTGTATCTCAAAAAATGGACGCTGGAATTTGACCCTGAACTTGATGTACCAAACGTTGTCCCAGTGTGGGTGCGCCTTCCTCATCTTCCCTTGCACTGCTGGGGACATGACTCTGTTCGAGCTATTGGGAATGCTATAGGCAAATTTATAGATCGGAGCAAGCGAAAAGACAACATACAAGCCTGCGCTAGGATCTGCATTGAAGTGGATCTCGGTAAGGCATCCCTGAAGTGATCAAGCTAAAAGTTGATGATTGGACGCACATCCAGTAGCTCGACTACAAACAAATCCCATTTAAATGCAAGGTATGTCACAAATATGGCCACTTTGCAAATAGATGTTCTAAGGTTATTAATATTGAAAGCCTTGAAGCTGACTTGCAATGGGAAACAATTAAGAAAAGAAGACTTCCTCAAACCCCAAGAGCAACACCTCAGCACCCCTCCTCCTCCTCTCCAAAGCTTCCTAAATCTTCTCATCAATCTTCTGATTTTCATTTTACTCCCTCCAATTTAGACTCCTCCAACCCCTTCTCCTCTCTTGCCCCCACTGAAGATGACCCCCCCGCTCCTACCCCGAATCAACCTTCCTCTCCTCACCCCTCCCCCATAAACCCTAACCCCCCTTCCTCCTCTTCTGACCTCTCCTTTGTCTGAATCACAAGAAACTCGGTGAAAGAACATGGTGAAAATCTCGAAAATACAAAAAAAACAACAGGAAGGAAATCTACAAAGCAGTAGCGGGAAGAAAATGCCCAAAAGGAAATAGCTATAGGAACACAAAACCCCATTGAAACATATATTTTGGGGCAAAATAGTAAAGATTCAGGACAAAAGAATCAAGGAGGAAAGGTAAGTTCCCACTCTGCTTTTCTAAAATGATGAAATCCCTCTCATGGAACTGCAGGAGTTTGGGGCACCCCTCCAAGATAGCAGCCCTAAGAGACTTATTAAATCTGGAAAAGCCTGAAATTATTCTCTTGGAGGAAACTAAGCAAGTTGATTCTGAGATGAATTCTATAATAGGAAATTCAAGTATTATGAGGGAACCCAATCTGAATCTAGGGGTGCCTCAGGTGGGCTGGCCACCTTTTGGAACTTAACCACATGGAAGAAAAAGAACTCGACAACAACTCATAACTGGATCAAAGTAGTGTTGCAAAACAAAAAATATCACAAGGAAATCATCATCTACAACGTTTATGGCCCTAATCACTATAGGGACAAAGAGCTCTGCTAGAACAACCTCACAACAGATATAGAGAATGAATATAGCAACAATATTGTCATTGGGGGAGACCTCAATCTAATCCTCCATGCAAATGAAAAAATGGGAGGCTGTTTTAACCTGGATCCCTCTAGAGATCATCTAGAAACCATCATGCAAGACCAAGATTTGGTCGACATTACTCCAAAAAACCGCAGATATACTTGGAGCAATAGAAGGATAGGCAAGGGGAATATTATGGAGCACCTTGACAAATTTTTATTTGTTGTCCCTCTCCTCTCACACTACTCCATCACTTCCTCCAATGTTCTTCCCTTTTCGGCCTCGGATCACTACCCCATCACCCTCAATCTTGGAGACCACCACTCTCTCGGCCCCATCCCCTTCAAATACAGCTCCCTTTGGAACGATATCCCTGAGGCTAGGCAATTGATTCACAATACTTGGCTGCAACATATTGAAGGGTCCCCCTCCTTCATCTGGGAAAAAAAATTAAAGAAAACCAAAACAACCCTGAAAGAATGGGCCAAAATGCATTATAAGGAGCCTGAAAAAGCCAAGCTTGAAATTAAAACCAAGCTGGATGCTGTCCATAGCAGCATCGACATTCAAGGCCACAATCAAGAAAACCCCAATCATGAAAAAAACCTTTAATGGCAGCTATATAGAATCAATAGGAAAGAAGAAGAGAAGTGGCGAATCAAATCCATAAATTTGTGGCTCCAAGCGGGTGACAAGAACACCTTCTTTTTCCACAAACAAGCTACTGTCCGCAAGTCTAGAAACAACATCTCTTCTATCATAGACAAAGATGGTAAAATTCAGACAGGCCAAGATTAAATCAAAGTTGCGGCCACCATGCACTACAAAACTCTTCTTACTGAAACAAAAGAGCTGGAAGACTACTCAGATCTATTACCGCACCTTCCAGCTATGATCATAGAGGAGATGAACAACGCCCTCAATAAAGAGATCGATGAGGAAGAAATAAAGCATGCAATTTGGTCCTTGCACCCAGATAAGGCACCTGGGCCAGATGTGTTCTCTATCAATTTTTACAGGAACCATTGGGATCTTATAAAAAAATATTTGGTAAAAATGATACAATGGGTCCAAAGGAAGAAGAAAATTGGGGGCTATACCAACTCTACTTTCCTTGCCCTAATCCCCAAAGAAAACCGCCCCTCCTCCTTCTCTCGTTTTAGACCCATCTCGCTCTGCAACTCCTCCTACAAACTCATTACTAAAATCCTTGCCATGCGCCTCAAGCCTTTTCTCCATAGCCTCATCTCCGAAATCCAAGGAGGATTTATCTCTCAAAGACAAATCTCGGATTCGATTCTCCTCATCCAAGAAGCTATCCACTCTTGTATCACTCGCAAGGAAAAAGGCTTTATCCTCAAGCTTGACTTGGCCAATGCCTTTGATAGGGTTAGGCACTCCTATCTTAACTCTGTCCTTTTGAAAATGGGCTTTGACCCAAATTTTATCTCCCTCGTTAATGATTGCATCTCCAATCCTTGGGTCTCCCCCCTTATTAACGATATACCTGCTCCCTCCTTTCAATCATCTTGTGGCCTCAGATAGGGATGCCCTCTCTCTCCTTACCTCTTTATTCTCATGGAAGAATCCTTCAATAGGGCCTTGGATCATATGAGACGTGCTGGCCTTATTACTGGCATCAAATTTGGCAATGGTGTCAAAAATACGAATCACTCACAATTTGTTAATGACACTCTCTTGATGGGAGGTGCAACCAATATAATAGCTCAAGGATTCAAATCCATCCTAGATAAATTCATGCTATATTCGGGAGGTCTGGTCAACTTTCAAAAAAGCTGCATATATGGTTGGAATGTTACTAGTCAAACTATTCACAGCATTGCACATATTTTTGGGGTCCCCTACAAATTAATTTGGGACCACTTCACTTACTTGGGAATGCCTGTTAGTGCTGGCCCATTAAAGTATGAAGTTTGGGACATCCTCATAGACAATATGAAGAGAAAAGTTCAACAATGGGGCTCCTCTTGGCTAAACCTTGTAGGGCACATTGTCCTCCTCAAATCTGGCCTCTCTTCTCTGCCTCTGTATCAATTCACTCTCCTTCAGGCCCTTGCTAGCATTAATCACAAATTTGAAGTTATCCTTAGGCACTTTCTCTGGCAGGGAGGCAAAAATGAGAGGAAAAAATATAACCTTGTGAAGTGGAGACAGGTAATGCAAGATTACAATCATGGAGGGATAGGAATTCATTCTCCTAAGCTCTTGAACAATGATTTTTGTGGGAAGATTGTTTGGAGGTTAATCAGTGGGAAATAAGCGTGGTGGAAGAGAGTCTTGGAATCCAAGTATCTCAACTCTTCTCGACAATGTCTTTTTGAGCAAGACATCCCTAATAGACCCTACTCTAAAATTTGGGCGCTCTGCAAGAAAGCCATTCCTTTCTTAGCCCAAAACATTTCAAAAGTTCCAATTGGGGGCAACATCATCAACATTGGAAAAGAAAAAATTATGGGTCATCCTCCTCTTCTAGACATACCCGATACCCACCGCATCCTCTTTCATTTCCATAACTGGGGCCTAAATATCTTGAGTCACATTTCTAAATGGAATAGCCACTCCCAAATCTAGACCGGTTGGCTTTTCCCCACTGTCCCCGCTCACTTAGAGGCTGATCTCTGCAACCTTCAAAATATCCTTCATGGCGCTACTCCTTTGAAAAAAGATGGCATGGATTGCTTTCGTTGGGACCCCTCTGGCACTGCATACACCATTAAATCTTCCTACACTCATCTCTGCAGTGAAAACTACCCCTCACCTATCTAGCCCATTTGGAAAACAGTGTGGAAATCAGAAGTTATCCCCACGATCAAGATCTTCATATGGACGCTACTTAAAGGGAAAATCCTCACTGCAGAAAATCTTAAAAAAAGAGGTGTGCTTGGCCCTTCCAGATGCCCCAACTGCCTCGGGGCTGAGGAGACAACACCTCATCTCTTCTTAAGGTGCCCATTTGCTACTCACTATTGGACTAAACTAAATCCTTTTTATCAGCCACATTGGGACCAGAATAACACTATTTTGGAGGCAATCGAAACCTAGAAGAGAAACTACCCATGGGGAAAAAAAGAGCAACCTAGCAAGAAGGGTCTGGGACACTTTTCCCTACGTTTTCATATGGAATATTTGGCTCTCAAGGAACATAAGGATATTCATTAACAAAGAGCCCTCCTGCAAGAAGGTATGTAGCAAAGCTTGGAGCTTAACATTTGAAACAATAACCTCCAAGAACAACATCAAAATTGACATCAACAATCTTCGCGTAGAGGAAAGGGACTTCCTTGGAAATACCTTGATCAACCTCAACAATCATAAGGCCCACTCTCTACAGCCCCTTCGAACTGCTTCTAACTAGAAGATTCGAATCAATGACAAAGAATTTACTGAATGGATGGGAAGATGTGCAAGGCCCACTCTATTTTTTGACAGCACTTCTAAATCAAATCCGGGCATTGCAGGTGCAGGAGGCATCATCAAATATGAAAATGGCAGAAGTATAGTCTCCTTTGAATGGGGTCTTGGCTCCCTCTCCAACAATAAATCGGAAGCCTACACCCTCCTCCAAGGCCTTTATCAGTTAAAGGCTCTCAACATCTCTAATGCAATGGTTTTTGGAGATTCCTCCATCATCAGCAATATGATGATTCATGATCATCCGATAAGAAATATGGATCTTCATCGAATCATTATCAGATGTCGCAGCCTCTCAAAAGGCATGGAAGAAATCACCTACTACCATATCCTTCGAAAGAACAACAAAGATGCAGACACTCTTACAAATAAAGCTTGTGCTCACTCCTCAGGGCAAATCTTTAGCAATAATGATCTTTATTACATGCCTCTGCCATGATCTGGATAAAGATGATTTCCAAGCATCCTTGGATTCTCTTCCTTGACCACCCTAAATCTTGCAGACTCCTTCGTATCCCCTCCCATACCTTCTCCATTATTTTATTCCCTCGGGTCTCCCTCCAACCTATCCCTCCCTTCTCCCGCTATCCTATTTATCCCTCTGCCCTCCCTATCCTTATGCACCCTCGATCTGCTCTCTCTGCTGCAATTTTCTCGCTGCGATCCTCCTACTGCACCCACATAGCTACGCTTCTCCCTCCTCTTCTCGTGCTGGCCTCTTGGCCCACATTTCCTTCGCAGCTCCTGCCATATTCTCTTCCCCCTCTTACCTCCTCCCGCATCTCACTACCCTTCATCTCCTGCTCCACATTTTTTGTTGTCCCTTCCTTCCCCTTTATTCCCCTCCCTTTTCTGCTCTCCCTTCCCTCCATATGGCTCGCAGTGAGGACTGTTTCCACTGTGTGGAATTGCAGGCTAAGCTAGAGTAGATCCGTGCACATCAAAAGATTCTCGATGAAAAGCAACAAGAAGATGTAAAAATCTAGGATGAAAGGCAACAATCAGATGTGAAAGTTTTCCTCCATAGGGTAACTTCCCTTCAGCAGCAGTTTGACAACCTCTCCAACCGGTGTGCTCATGTTGAAGAATCAGTTCAGATCCTCAAATACATGATCGAGAAACAATCAGCCCCAAGATCCATATCTAACAATGCGAGAAATGCAGAAAATGAGTATAACATGGATGACAACAACAAATGGATAAGGTTGTGGAGGAATACGAGGACATCTTCACCTCACCCACAGGGGTTCCTCTGCATTGTAAAGTCGAGCGCCTGATTGATCTGACCCCAGGTGCGCCGCTACCCAATGGACCGATCTATCAGTGCTCTATTCTGGAGAACGTTGAAATCAAGAGGCAGATTCAGGAGTTGCTGCAGAAAGGTCACATCCAACCAAGTTCATCGCCCTGTGGGAGCCGATCGTGTTGGTACAGAAGAAGGATGGGACGTGGAGACTCTGTATTGACTATCAGGCGTTGAACAAGATCACTGTCTGGAATAGGTACTCGATCCCACGGATTGATGACCTTCTAGACCAACTCAAAGGTGCAAAATATTTCAGCAAGATCGACTTGAAGTCTGGTTATCACCAGGTACCAAGTGAACTCTCTGATGTGTGGAAGACTGCCTTCAAAGCCAAGGAAGGCCTTTTCGAATGGCTGGTCATGCCTTTCGGGTTGAAGAATGCTCCCGCAACCTTCATGAGGACGATGGACGACATCTTGCGGCCATTCACCAACTCATTTGTAGTGGTGTACTTGGATGACATTTTGATCTTCAGCCAGACTTGGGAAGAGCACCTTCACCACATCCGACAAGTCCTCTAAACATTGCGGAAACACAAGTTGTGTGTCAATTTGGAGAAGTGCACTTTTGGCATGACCCAAGTTCAATATCTGCGATACATTATTGATGAAAGGGGCGTGCATGTGGATCCAACCAAGATCGAAGTCATTCGGGATTGGCCAGCCCCAACCACTATAACAGAGCTTCGCAGCTTTCTGGGTCTTGCTAATTTCTACCGTAGGTTTGTGTTGGGATTCTCTCATATCACTTGGCCCTTGAGTCAAGTCACATCACCAAAGGGAAGACTAAAAAAGTGCTTTGGTCGGAGACATAACGGAGGCGTTCACGAGTTGAAAAAATCGCCTGCATTACGCGAAAGTTCTCACATTACCAGACTTGTAACAACCATTCGAGATCGAGACAGATGCCTCTGAATATGCTATTGGGGCAGTTCTTACTCAACAGGGACATCCAGTGGCATATCACAGTGAGACATTGTCTGACACAGTTCGCAAGTATCCCACTTATGAAAAAGAAATGTATTCCATTGTGCAAGCTTGTCAAAAATGGAAGCATTAAATTTTGGGGAAGGAAACAATCATCCACACAGACCACCGGCCCCTGCAGTTCATACAGACACAAGGGAAGTTGTAGAATGATTGCCATCAGAAGTGGTCCACATATCTGCAACAGTTTTATTTGAACATCAAGTAAAAGAAGGGTAGAACCCATAATGTTAAAGAATGCCTCAGCCGACCACCAATCATGGCGCTCACCACCGTTCTCAACTCTTGTGGGCATGAAACTTCTGATTGGCCGCTTCTCTACGAGAGCGACCCAGAATTCTGCCTCACTTACAAAGCACTCTTGGGGGGTACGCAAGTTCCAAATTTTCACCTCCAAGATGCATTGTTATGTCACCTGGGACACCTTTGTGTTCCTTCAAGTGAGCATGCCAAGGTGATATGGGAAGCACACTACAGTCGAGTCGCTGGGCATTTTGAGGCTGAGAAAACAGTAGCTGTACTGCAGAAGTATTTCTATTGGCCGAACCTTCGAAAGGATGTCGAGAAGCACATCATATCCTGCACTGCCTGTGCCATTGCCAAACCGGCCATCAAGAAGCAAAGCCTATATACTCTGCTACCTACCCCTAGTCGACCTTGGGAATCCATCTCCATGTATTACATGTCGGGCTTGCCTTCTAATAGGCATGGAAATGACTGTGTTTTCGTGGTCGTCGACAGATTCTCGAAGATGGCCATTATGGCGGCTTGCAAGAAGAATATCACAGCAGAAGCCACTGCTAAACTCTTCTTTGAACGAGTGTGGGTGCACTTTGGGATCCCACAGTCTATCATAGCAGATCGAGATAGCAGGTTCCTCAACACATTTTGGTCCAGTCTCTGGTCAATACTGGACACCAAGCTCACCAAGTCCACAACTTTCCATCCCCAAACAGATGGCTAGACAAAGGTCGTCAACAGAATGATTGTACACATTCTATGCATGTACAATTCAAAGCATCCATGCACATGGGAAGAGAGCCTCCCCTATGTACAACATAGCTATAATCGGGCTATCCACAGTTCAATCAGCCATAGCCCCTTTCAGGTGGGCTTGGGATTCCAGCCACTATGTCCCATTGACGTAGCCATGCCATTTGCGGCTACTCAGGCCGATTCGGCTCATATCCAGTATGAAGTCGACAAAGCAGATAGCTTCATCGAGCGCATTCAACATATCCGCCAACAGGTTCATGACATATTGGACAGAGCCAATGCTAAGTACAAGCAACACCATGATCAACACCGGGTGCCACACAACTTCCAGGTGGGTGACAAAGTATGGCTACATTTGTAGAAGGAGCGCCTCATTGGACCCCACCGCAAGCTTCGCCCACTCTGATATGGACCATACACCATCACCAAGGCTATAGGGAACAATTCCTTCGAGCTCAGTATTCCACCACTCCTTGGTCTGCACCCAGTATTCAATGTGGACCGCCTTCATCCTTACTTCCCACCTCTACTAGACACCTCTGACATTGCAGAACAACTCACACCAACAGAGTTGAACCCAGACTGCATGGAACAGGCCACCAAATATTGTGTCATGTACATGAAAATAAAGAACACTCGCCAACAGAAGATCCAACTATATCGGGTTGTCAAAGCTGGCCAACTCCTACACCAAGGAAAGTGGGTCACCAGGGACCAAGTTCAGTAGAAATTTCCTCATCTCGTGGAAGAAATTAATGAAATGGGGACCATTGCTTCCTAAGGGGGAGGAATGATCCAGGTGGATATTGGTGGTCACCCACGTATTCCACTTGGGGCCCCACCATTGTCTCTTTCAGTTTTTCAGTTTCGGCACAACTTACTATTTTTAGCAGTTTTTCGGGTCCTAAACTTCCGGAGCCATTTTGAGGCCCTAAACGACGTTTTTTTGGAAAAAGGAGAGAAAAATGGATCCATGGACCATGTTTCTTGTTCAAAATTTGTATTCCTTGGATAGATCTTTCTAACGAGGTATGTTACGCGTCAAACGAAGATCGTATGCCAAAGTTACACCCCTGGGAAGTTGAAACACCAATTTACCCAAACGGGGCCCATAGTTTTGGCGCTTCATCTCCTAGGGTTAGGGTTTTGGCTGTTTAGGATTTCCTATTGTTTCCAAATAATAAATAGGCCCTCGAGCCTCATTGTGTCTCAAAACGGCTCCGGAAGTTCAAGACCCGAAAAACTGCTAAAAATAGTAAGTTTTGTTGGAACTTGAAAACTGAAAGAACTGATGGTGGGGGTTCAAATGGAATAGGTGGGTGGCCAACAATATCCACCTAGATCATTAAGGCCCCAAAAAGACTCCGGGAGTGGAGGACTCGAAAACTTGCTAAAAATAGTAAGTTGTGCTGAATGTGAAACGCTGCAAGAATTGACGGTGCTGGTCCAAATGGAATAGGTGGGTGGCCACCGATATCCACCTGGATCATTCCTCCCTCCTTAGGAAGCAATGGTCCCCATTGTGTTGAGATCCTCCATGAGATGAGGCAAATTCTGTTGAACTGAGTATTAGATGTGTTGAAGATGTCATGGACCTGCGAGTGGACATGCTGGATGCGTTTAGTAAATTTGGTTTCTTTATCAGCCTCAGACAGTAAATGTTTGGATTCTGTATGTGTAGTTGCAGGATGTATAGCAACATCAGGCGGTGATGCGTTGGGAGTTAGATCAATGGAGTGCTTGTCCTGACACTGTAGAGGAACCTCTATGAGTGAGGAGAAAATTTCCTCGTATTCCTCCATGAATTTGTCCATCTGCTGCAACCATGCAAGGGAGCCCTATTTCGAGGTGGTGGCCACAATATTCTTCTTTCCCTGTGAGTGAGTTGTAAGGAAAATGAATTTCTTGGTTTGGGAAACAATCTTACTGCGTTTTTTTGCATTATTCAAAGAGATGACAGGAGGCGGTACTACCTCCGGTATCCTGTACAAGTTATTTCCCAAAGTAATAATAACAGCACGAGGCCTAGACTCATACACAGCATGTCGCCTCCACAAGTATGGTTGGCCCAATAATACATCAGCTACATCAAGAGGAGCAACATCACACAATACCTCATCCGTAAATGGCTTGATACTGTACTGAAGGCGGCACTACTGGCAGATGCAGAGATCTCTCCCTGGGTGGAGCCACCAGATGGTATACGACTGCGGGTGTGCTATGGTCGGTAGGCCAAGCCGCTTCACGATCTATGCTGAAATGAGATTCTTTTGGCTTTCGCTATCGATGAGAAATTGCAGCGGAGAACCCTTCACCCACATTTGCGATTGGAAGAGGCGATCCCCCTCCTCTGGATCCTCTGGACCCTCCCTCTGGATCTTGGTGGTGGCAACAATGGCACTGGGATCCACATCAATGATCTGCTTCCCTTTTTCATTGCCTTTGTCTGGTTCTAACTCAGGATCAAAAAATGCATCTGATTCGGGTACCTTTAGTTTGGCCACCAAAGACTGTTTGGCTCGACACTCGTTTATGCTGTGAGTGGGGCTGTTATGAAATTCACACCACTTCCCTATGTCCTTCTTTGGATTTGTGGTGTTGTTCTGAGTCGCATTGCTTTGGCCTTTCCCCTTGTTCTTCGGTTCGGGGGCACCTTTAGGATTCACAGATCCAAAGTCTCGCTTCTTCTGCTTGAATTTCTGCTCGATCTTTGCGGCATAGAGATATGCCGTGCCAAGCGATGTAATGTCGAGGAACTCCATTTTCTCCTGAATTTGTTTGTGCAGACAACCGCGGTACTTGAGCACCAAATGTCTCTCTGAATCTTTAATACCCAACTTTGTGCGCAGGGTATGGAATAGATTCGTCAGTTCGTGCACATCTTGATCCTTTTGTTGCCGCAGCGTGGTCCATTGGATTTATTTGTCCTCATAGCTCCCCACGGGGTAATATTGTTCCTTGATGCCGTCTCGAAACAAATTCCAAGTGGGTGTGGCCGAGAACAGAGAGGGTTCCCCTTCGCCCTCTTGCTCACGGTAGGTTTCCTACTAGTCTTTGACATGGGGGGTGGCTTTGAGGAGTGCAAAAATAATATTTTCTTGGTCAGAGAAGTCATGGATCGAGAAATACCCTTCCATAAAATTTAACCATTTGTCTACGGCGTCTACATCTATTTTTCCTTCAAATATAGAAATGTTAAAGTTTACATGTACCTTGAAGGGAGTGGCACCTCCAGAGTGGCTGTTGGATGCAGATGTGCCATATGTGGGCAGTCGTTGAAGGATTTGAGCAAAGTTATCCATCATCGCATTCCTTTGTTTCTCAAGGGCCTCCTCGAGTAGTATTTTGATAGGATCTCCTGCTCCCTCGTCTTTATTTTCTTCCACCATGGGAGGTCGTCGGGGTTTGTGAGGCTGATCTTGCAAGGGTTCAACCAGATCGAGCCCTAACTCCTTATACCCTGACCGCGTTGGGGATATGCAAAGAAAAACAAAGAAAGAGCAGACCCGCTCTGATACCACTGATCCAGATTTATGCAGGAACGCAACAGAATACAGAAATAACCATGAACATAGAGATGCAGTGGAAATAATGCTTCATTTCATTAATATCAAATAACAGAAATATGCTTACATGCATAATGGAAATAAAATAGCTAGGGTGCTGGTAGCGAATCTCTGAGAAGAGATGTGATGGCTACAGACCTCTGAACTGTGTTACAATGAGGCTCGAGGGCCTATTTATTATTGGGAAACAATGGAGAACTCTAAACTTCCAAAAATATAACCCTAGGAGATGAAGCGCCAAAACTATGGGCCTCGTTTGGGTAAATTGGTGGTTCAACTTCTCGGGGACGTAACTTTGGCATTCGATCTCCATTTGATGCGCTCAATAGCTCGTTAGAAAGATCTGTCCGAGTACAACTTTTGAACAAGCAACATCGGTCCATGGACCCATGTTGCTCTCATTTTTCCCAAAAAATGTTGTTTAGGGCCTCAAAATGGCTCTGGAAGTTTAGGACCCGAAAAACTGCTAAAAATAGTAAGTTTTGTTGCAACTTGAAAACTGAAAGTACTGATGGTGGGGGTTCAAATGGAATAGGTGGGTGGCCACCAATATCCACCTCGATCATTAAGGCCCCAAAATGACTCCGGGAGTGGAGGACCCGAAAACCTGCTAAAAATAGTAAGTTGTGCTAAATGTGAAAAGCTGCAAGAATTGACAGTGCTGGTCCAAATGGAATAGGTGGGTGGCCACCGATATCCACCTGGATCAACCATATAAGCATCGACTAATCTCTGCCCCTCTTCTTAAAGCATGTCTTTTAAGTTTATCTTTCTGCTCTCACAGTTTGTCCGCATATATGCATTATCTACATTCCAGTACTTTCTGAATTGCAGGAGCAAAGAAGATGTAACATTTTGCTGTAATTACTTTCTCAGCTACTCTGCAAAACTCTACTATGTAACCAAGGAACTTTTTCCTTCTCTTTTTTGAAATACAAAATAGCACCCGACTTTGTTAAAAATAAAATAAAAATCAATGTACATTGTCAATAATTTTTTGTGCTTACACTGAAATCGATGAACACTCTCAATCCAATGACTTTAAAATTAATGTACCATCATACATTCAATTAGATCAAATCAGAAATCAACATCTACACTGAAATCAATGCATCTAATGAAAGCAATAAAATAAAATTAGAAAACAAAATCTACACTAAAATCAATGCATCTAATGCAAATAATCAAATAGGATTAGAAATCAACATCTACACTCAAATCAATGCATCTAGTGAAAGTAAGCAAATAATATTAGAAACCAACATCTACACTGAAATCAATGCATCTAGTGCAAGCAATCAAATAGGATTTGAAATCACCATCTACATTGAAATGAATGCATTTGCTGCAAGCAATCAAATAGTATTATAAATCGTATACATTGAAATCAATGCATATAGTGCAAGCAATCTAATATAATTAGAAATCAACATCGACATTGAAATTAATGCATCTAGTGCAAGCAATCAAATAGGCTTAGATAGCACCATCTACATTGAAATCAATGCATTTATTGCAAAAAATCAAATAAGATTACAAATAATCTACATTGAAATCAATGCATCTAGTGCAAGTAATCAAATATCATTAGAAATCAACATCTACACTAAAATAAATGCATCTATTGCAAGCAATCAAATAGGATTAGAAATCACCATCTACACGGAAATCAATGCACCTAATGCAAGAAATATTCTACCCTCTCTCCCCCCTCCATTTATTTCTATATCTCCCTCCATCTCTCCTTCTTTGTCTCTTTATCTCACCCCCGCAAACACACATGCTCTCACTTCATATCTATCAATCTCTTTGTCCCTCCCCCCATCTCTCCATCTCTCTCTTCTTCCCTCTCTTCACCTTCCATCTATATCTATATCTCCCTTTGTCTCTCTATATCACCCCCAAAACATACACTCTTTCTCCAGTCTATCTATCTATCACTCCCTCCTCCTCTCCCTCTCTCTCTCTCTCTTCCCCTTCTCTCCCTCTCTCTTCCCTTTCTGTCCCTCTCCCTCGCTTCTATCTCTCTTCCCTCCTGTTTCCCTCTCGCCCTCTCTCTCCATCTACTTTATCACTCCATTACAAATGATCATTGTGGTGAGGAAGGTCTGTGGTAGTTATAGTGTTTGTCTAATGATATTGACCATCAACATGCTCAATGCTTGAGGGGTCTGGGGTAATTGGGATGCTCAAAGTCTGAAGCTTACTCAACTCAGTGTTTGAACCAACGAAAAAGTGTTGAAGGTTTTAGAGCTAAAGTGGTACATGCCAATCGGAGCACCTCCTAACTCACCTAATTTTCCTCTCACATGTATTTGTTTCACTAAGTCTTAACACTTCTTAGCAATTTATGGAAACATTTTATCCCTTTGCGAACACTTTTTAGGACTACCCTTCCTTTTAGTTGAGATTATGAAAAATTTGAAAGCTATATGTCCCCTTAATGTTGTTTCCCTGTGACTGAGTTGGTATCGTTGTAGGGAACAAAATTTACATGGAAACCTGGTAATTCATTCCGAGGGAAACCCAAAGTTACTAGTAGTGGTTTAGGGTAGAACACCATGATAAATTCAGGTAACCAAGCTAGTTTGTGGTGGTGCAATTTTTTACCTAAGATATTTAATTTCCTTTTCTGTGGGTGGAATTGGTTCAAGCTTGGGAGAAATTTAGATGGGTGTCTCTCAGTAAAACCTACAGACTCCATAAGGCTGGTGTGGTCTCATACTATCTCTAGTGGATTCTGAGTGGGGAACGAGTCTGCCCTTGCTTTATTGAATTGGAATGGAAATAAGAGCTTTGCTCTCTTTTTACACTAGAGAAGTCTCTCACACGTGTATCTTAAGCTATTGGTCTCTCTTATAAATAAGGGTGAGAGGCAAGGTGTTATTCCATTCTACAGGTTTGTTGTTCTATACTGTGTGCTCAAAGAGTGAGGATTGTGTGCTGAAAAGGGAGGTTGTGTCTCAACAATCCTCACTCTTTGATGTTGTAATAAGGACATATTGGGAGGCATGGATTGAAAACACCTAAGAAAAGAGGAACACGGTGAACCAATATATGAAAGTTGTTGATATTTATTAGATGTCAAATTTTTTTTTGGGAAGAGTGTTAATGGATAATCAAGCGTCGATAAGAGAAATGTTTTAGAATCTAGACCATTTGCATGGTCTTTTGAAGTGTAACGATTGCAAGCAAGAAACGATGGATAAACACTTATCTTGCATTGAAAAACACTTAAGAATCATGTCGGACATGCACAAGCCTCTAATTGACCCAGGGAGCCCAATCACTTTAACAGGCTCAGACTCGAGGCAATCCCCTAATTACTTGATGACTCTTGTTTCCAACTTTCATTTTGTGACTAATAGTGTTTGTAGACATATGGCTTGGCATTGTAGTATAGGCTTGCTTTATTTTAAATATGCTATGTTATGTTTATCCGTTATGACTCTTTGTAGGGTTCCTTTTTAGACATGGTCCAAATGAATTGTGAAGACTTTTTGATGTGATCCCATATTATTTAGTAATTGAATTCACGTTACAAAAAGAAAAACGAAGATAAATTAAGATTGATCCTTCTTAATAATACTCGTTATATTTTCAAACGAAGAAAGTGAGTATATTTCAAATCATCAAATTAAAATCAGCCTAGATCCATCTTAAGTCCGGATCTATCAAGTATTGAGAGGGATCAAATATCTCGAGGTGCAAACCTTTTTTTTGAGTGAAAAACCTGAGGTAAGGTTTTCACCTCGAGAGATTTGATCCCTCTTGGGAGAAATTTAGATGAGTTCCTCTTAGTAAGACTGAGAGACTCCATAGGGCAGGTGTGGTATGATACTATCTCTACTTGATTCTGAGCGGGGAACGAATATGTCCCTTGCATTATTGAATTGGAATGGAAATAAGAGCTTTGCTATATTTTTAAGTTGGAGAAGTCCCTCACACATGGATCTTAAGCGATTGGTCTCTCCTATATGTTAGTGTGAGAAGTAAGGTGGTATTTCATTGTACAGGTTTGTCATTCTTTTCATTGGTGACCACCTTATAATGTGAGCTCTAGTAAAATTTGCATCTTGTTTGGCGCATAAAAATGCATCATTTTCAGCTCTGGTCATTAAAGAAGATATCACTATGTAAATGGGAGAGGGGACGTGTGAGAAGGGGCTTTGCATATTCTGGAAAAGCGCCTGTAGAGGGAATTCTCGCTTTCAGGAAAGGGCCAAACAATCTGTTGTAAGATACCATGATCAGATCCCCATGGAACTACAAGAACTAAAATAAGTCAAAAGGGAGGTTGTGTCTCAACAATCCTCACTCTTTATTGTTGCAATAAGGATAGATTGGGAGGCATGGATTCCAAACACCAAAGAAAAGAGAACACGGTGAACCAATACATGCAAGTTTTTTTTTTAATTATCTTTATTAGATGTTGAAAATTTTGTTAGGAAGAGTGTTAATGGATAATTAGGCGTCGAGAAGAGATATGATTTAGAATATGGATCATTTTCATGGTCCTTTGAAGCATAACGATTGCAGACAATACATGATGGATAAACACTTGGCTTGCATTAAACAACACTTAAGAATCATTTCAAACACTCCCAGGCTTCTAACAAAGCCATGGATCCCAGTCAATTTAACAGGCTCAGACTTGAGCCAATCCCATAATTACCCGATGATCAGAATCTAGATTGTGGGCAAAAATTTGCTAAAAAATCATAGTGGTCAGAATCACTCCAAACTAGAACAAACGGATAGGTCTCATCACCAGGAATCCGACGCACTTCATTTGATCGAAAACCGACTCCGTATGTGAAATTTAGAGCCTGCTATCCGCTTGACCAAACACGCGAATTTTCAAAAAAAAAATCAAACAGGGTCAGAGGGGTCAAACTTTGGTCAAAATGGGCATTTCTCTGGCCCAATGGGAAGTTGACATGTGTCAAGCTATGGTTGGTAAAACTCCAGGCTCATTGGCAATTTGTGATTGGTTTTTTTAATGAACCAATGGGATGCTGACACGTGGCTAGCCTGAAGGCCGCTACGTGCCCCATATAGGCCGAAATATTTTTATGTATGGGAAAAAATCAACTTTTAAATGGGTCTACAAAAATTTATTATGGTGGCTGGGCGGAGGTCGGCTTGACCCCATGACCTCCTGTTTGGTCAATTTAGTGTGTCCTAAATTGCTACATTAATTTGTCAATCCGGGATTCGTAAGCTGACGAAGTGTGGCGCACTATATGTGCAAGATAACCTATCTCTTACTTTTTGTAGTTTTTGGTTTTTTTCTTTTTATCTTGGTTGGTTTCCTAATGTGAGATGGAAATTCTAAAAGACAAGTATGGTTATGATTGTTCAAGGCAATGATGTCCTTTATAATGATTTACCAAACTTCAAACTTCAAAAGGATTTTGAAACATACAATGAGAAAATTAGTTCCTAAAAATAAATGAAAATGTGCCACTATTCTAGTTAAAAAAACAGTGAACTATTGATCATGAAAACCATTACCCTTGCTGTTGTCTAAACACAAAAGAAACTGTACTCAAAGAAAAGATTGCAAGTAAAATAAAACTAAAATCAAATTACATCAACTCATATTCTGACCCCTCACCATTAGTCTTGCTATGGCTTTTGGAGGTAATCATAAACAACTTGAGCAATCTGATATCTAATTTGCAGAAAAATAAACTAATATCAAATTACACACTCATACTTCAATCCCTCACCATTAGTCTCGCTATGGCTTTCGGAGGTAGCTGAAAATGACATGAGCAATTTAATATCTATCTTGCAGAAAAGTAAACTAATATCAAACTATACACTCATACTTCAATCCCTCACCATTAGTCTCGCTATGGCTTTCGGAGGTAATTGAAAATGACATGAACAATTTAATATCTAACTTGCAGAAAAGTAAACTAATATCAAACTACACACTCATACTTCAATCCCTCACCATTAGTCCCGCTATGGCTTTCGGAGGTAACTGAAAATGACATGAGCAATTTAATATCTAACTTGCAGAAAAGTAAACTAATATCAAACTACACACTCATACTTCAATCCCTCACCATTAGTCCCACTATGGCTTTTGGAGGTAACTGAAAATGACATGAGCAATTTAATATCTAATCTAACTACTAAAGCAAATGTGCAAGACTAAAATAAACAAAACAGTGCTAGAATTAAACAAAAAAGTGCTGGAATTAAACAAAAATTAAGAAAAGTAAATTAGTAGAAGGACAATATTGATTCCATGTCATTAGTCATTATAAAAAGATGTGCAAATGCCCGGGCTGCCTATTGTAATCTGGAACAAAAACAGTGATCAGTTAACAACAATGTAAAGCATGAAAGATTATGAACAGAAGTAAAATGTAAAGCATGAAAGATTATGGACAAAGATGAAACATAAATACCATGAAAGATGTAATGTATATATACATGTGAATGACTATGGCACAATGAATGTAAAGAAATGAAGCATGAAACTGTACAGTAATACACAAAACCTCAGCGTGTGCAGGGGCCCTCTGCACAAACCTCGGGAAGCAGCTTTCAAATACGAATTACGCTTATGAACAGAGTCTTCTCATATATTAAGATGCGGTCATAACAGGGAAATAATGTCACAGCACAATGGCAACGCAATTACATTACAGAGCTAACTATTATGCGTATGAGAACACATTATTTATAACAAAGGGTGACATAACTAATTCCCTAAAGTTTGCGCTGATGGAAGACACGTGAACCACCACGTCCAAAGATCTAGCATTATGGCCGTCGTGAGGATTAAATCTATGGAGAGTGGCTGTTGGATTTGGCTTATGGAGCCGTTTACAGGTGTTGATGTGTCTCCCGTGATTTAGAAACGGCCACGCAAATCTTCATGTGATGAGAAACAGAGTTCTGTCACCGTGGGACTCTTCGGTTGACCACCACTTTGCCACCTTTGACCACAACCTTCTTAGGTGAATTCGACTGAGCCAATAGGACACGATCCATGTCCATGTCATTTCTAACTTGCCCATGTGGCTCGATTTGCCTGAAGACACCTGCAATATAGACTTTAACAAAATGGCTGCGGAAAGTTGCAGCAGCTGCGGAAAGTGACAAGATTCCACAGCTAAATGAGCAAAAATCTAATTCAAACAGCAGACACAAAACATAGTTAAAAACCATTCTAAATGCTCTTTTACAATTAATATGCAATGATATTGATGACTTAGAAGGTCCAGGTGAATGAAAAAGGTCTAGAAAGGTGTATAAGAAAGATGCAGATTTGAGACTCAACACCTCCCCCACACAAACATAACACGTTACCAACTATGATATACGTTGGATCTTAATATGGCCTTGCATGGGGGTTACATTTATCGTAATACCGTTGGACTATTAAGTAGAGGAGGGGGGCATCCCGTTCACCATAGAACTGTTGAGATTCAACAAGATGATGAGCTTAGCGAAAAGTAAGCACCTTCACTAAGTGGGCCCGCAGGCTATTTTTAGGTGTAAGTCTATTTTTATACTATGTCTATTTTTAGACATGGTGATCATATTTCAGAAGTTGCAGGATGCTATTGGTGCATGGTTGGTAAATTTGGAAAAATATGTGAAATTCTATTTTTAGAATATTGGGCGAAGTCTATTTATAGATCGTCGATCTAAAAATAGAAGTGTCGATTATTATTAGCCCTTAACAATAATCATACTCTAAATATCAACTTATTCTATTGGAGCACTTAATTTCAGTGTACAGATTTGGAAAATCAGTGGGTTGAAGGAATTACGCAACTCCTAGGGTTTACTAGTGGTTCATGCATGGAGGACTCAGTTAGAATTGAGGTGGAAAAGTTATGACAGAGTCAGAAGAGTAGTTCATGGAGTTGTTATTCAGTTTAACTCAGTTAGTTGTATCTAGTCTAACTGAATGATACACTAGTGAGAGTGGAGTGAATTAATTAGTTAATTAATTCATAAATAATAACTCACCAATCAACTGAAAAAATACAACAGTTAACTACAGTGCATGTCAGTTCTAGTGGAGACCTAGTGGAGAGATAGGTGAAAGGGTGAGATGGACTATCTGTTGTGACTATAGTGATGCATTGATTTCATCACACACACATTGGAGTTGCCAATGAGGATTGAACAATCAAGGCAAGGTAGATTCGAATTCATTCAAGGGTCTTCTTCAGTAGGGATTGCGCAGTGGAGGCAGGCTATCAGGTGGCAATAAATCAGTGCATGGATTTGCAAATTTCTTTTGATTACTATGTGACGATTGATTGTACTGAGAGCTTGATGTACTAAGCTTTGTATGAGATTGTTACATGATCTCCGTGATACATAATATATGATAGTTAGGGTTTTAAGCTTCAGGATTTCCCGTTAAACAAATGTGTTATGTGCGATTGTTTTTATTGCTTCATGTGTTTACAATTGAGTTTTTAAATTTCCGCAAAAGATTAACAATGGAAGGATTCTGTATTTAGAAAGAAGATAAATATTGCTAGATCAGGAGAATCTAGATATATACATGCATATGTTATATAATTTCTACATGGTATCGGAGCAGTGTTAATTCTTGAAGATTGAAATTGTGAAGAATTGTTGAGTTTGTGCTGGTGGACGATTCGAATTTGCTGCAAAAAATTCTTTGTGCGATAATTGAGTATACATTGAAATGTCTTTCAATGGGTTGCGATTGGTGTTGAGCCCCAAAGATGTCCTTTCCCTTCACCAAATTTCACTTCATTTCCTTTGTCCCTTATCAATTACAGTCTTAAATGGTCAGTAGGATTGATTAAAGTCACTTTAGGAATGTATACAATGACTGACTTGCTATATTTTCATGGTTTTGTTGTTGTAGTAATTTTTTACTAGACTCAGCTACAGAATGCAACCATTCTGTAGCCAGTCGCCTATTTCGCAGCTATATTCATGTTCTCATAGGTTACATGTGTCACTTCAAGGAAAAACACATATGGTTGAATTCCACAACACTCCCACATCATTTATTTTTCTCTACGAAGTCTGAGAAAGAAGCTACAGGTGGTTATGCACGTGGAAGAGATCAAAGCCAAGAAGCAGATTCCTACTGGGACAGGGACTCCACAGATGTCTCCAGCAAAGTATGAGGCCTCCACAAGAGTTCTAATTTGATTTTGATTGAAAAAGACACTTGTTCCTGTTTCCTCTCAAGGGTAGTTATGTATTTATTTTATAAAACTGACTCGGAAGACCGAGAGACAGCTAGCTAGACTGATGTTTTGTTGCTAGATCTCAAAAGACTGTAATACTTTGTTTTTGAAATAATTTTCCTTTAATGAAAGAAGTACCGCTTTATTGCAAGATCTGAGGCAATCTTGAGGAGATTTGTATGCTAATCCGGTGGTAGAGGGCCCCTACTGACCGAGAAGCTCTGTGCACATTGTTTAGAGAAGTAACTTTAGCCCCTTTGCATTCCTAGCTTAAGCAATTTTCTGAACTTTGTGTTTTATACTCACTTGCATTGGATGCTACAGTCAGTCTTATTCTTACGAATTGTTCCAAAATATCACTAACATTGAATGAGATATAACTGTAGTATTTTAGGAATTAGTTGCATTTTTTTGAACTTTACGTTTTTGTGCTCAATTACATCAATTGTTACAGCTAGTCTTGTTCTTACGAATTATTCCAAAATATCACTAACACTGAGTGAGACTTAGCTGTGGTGTTTTAGAGCTTAGTTGCATTTTTTTGAACTTTATGTTTTTATGCTCATTTACATCACATGTTACAGCCAGTCTTGTTCTATAAATTGTTCCAAAATACCACTAACACCGAATGAGACAGAGCTGTAGTATTTCAGTGATTAGTTTCATTTTAGTTTAGTTGTAAAACTCTGGAGGTTAATGGCACTCTAGTTCAATTCTGTTCATTGTATTTCAAGTTTGAATGATTGCATTCTAGTTCAGTTTTAGCCATTGTATTTTTAGTTTTATTATTCAGTTGTATTCTAGTTGTTAAGTTAGAATTTGATCCAGGAGGATATTGGTGGCCACCCACCTATTCCACTTGGCCCCCCACCATTGTCTCTTTCAGTTTTTTCAGTTTCGACATAACTTACTATTTTTAGCAGTTTTTTGGGTCCTGAACTTCCGGAGCCGTTTTGAGGCCCTAAACGATGTTTTTTGGGTATCAAAGCGCTAGCGAATTTGATCATCAAATTCGCCGCTGTAGTCCTCAGACAGAGCTTTCTAATGATGTATCATATGCGTCAAACGGAGATAGTATGCCAAAGTTACGTCCCTGGGAAGTTGAAACACCAATTTACCCAAACGGGGCCCATAGTTTTGGCGCTTCATCTCCTAGGGTTAGGTTTTTGGGATGTTTAGGGTTCTCCATTGTTTCTCAATAATAAATAGGCCCTCGAGCCTCATTGTAATGTAGTTTAGAGGCCTGTAGCCGCCACATCTCTTCTCAGAGATAGCTACCAGTGCCCTAGCTAGTTTTATTTCCATTCTGTCTGTAAGCAAATTTCAGTTCTTTGATATTAATGAAATGAAGTGTTATTTCCGCTGCATCTCTGTATTTATGGTTATGTGTTTGTTCTGTTGCGTTCCTGCATAAATCCGGATCAGTGGTATCAGAGCGGTCTGCTTTTTCTCGATCCTTCTTTGCATGTCCCCAACGAGGTCGGGGTATAAGGAGCTAGGGCTTGATCTGGTGGAACCTTTACAAGATCAGCCTCGCAAACCTCGACGGACGCCCATGGGAGACGAAAATAAAGATGAGGGAGCAAGAGATCCTATCAAAATATTGCTCGAGGAGGCCCTTGAAAAACAAAGGAACGAGATGATGGATAACTTTGCTCGGATCCTTCAACAGCTGCCCACTGGTGGCGCATCTACATCTAGCAGCCACTCTGGAGGTGCGACTCCTGTTAAGGTACAAGTAAATTTTGACATTCCCATATTTGAGGTTCAAATAGACGCAGATGCCGTAGATAGATGGTTGAATCTATTAGAAGGATATTTCTCTGTTCATGACTTTTCAGACCGGGAGAAGATTATTTTTGCACTCCTCAAAGCTACCCCCCATGTTAAGGACTGGTGGGAAACCTACTGTGAGAACAAGGACCAGGCAGAACCCTCTCTGTTCTCGGCCGTACCAACTTGGAATTCTTTCCGAGACGCCGTCAAGGAACAGTACTATCCCGTGGGGAGCTATGAGGACAAGTACATACAATGGACCACGCTGCGACAACAAAGGGATCAAGATGTGCAGGAGCTGACGAATCTGTTCCATACCCTGCGCACAAAGTTGGGTATCAAAGATTCAGAGAAACATTTGGTGCTAAAGTATCGCAGCTGTCTGCACAGATACATTCAGGAAGAAATGGAGTTCCTCGACATCTCCTCGCTTGGTACGGCATACCGGTATGCTGCCAAGATTGAGCAGAAATTCAAACAGAAGAAGCGAGACTTTGGATCTGCGAATCAAAAGAAAGGAAAAGGTGCTTCCAAACCGCAGAACAAAGGATAGAGCCAAGGCATGGCGGCTAAAGACAACCCGTCAAAGCCACAAGAAAAGAACAACACCATAAAGCCAAAGAAGGACACGGGAAAGTGGTGCGAGTTCCATAAGAGCTCCACTCACAACACAAGTGAGTGTCGGGCCAAGCAGTCGCTAGTGGCCGAGATGAGGGCTTCTGAGTCAGATGCATGCTCCGACTCCGAATCAGAACCTGAAAAGGGGAATGAAAAAGGGAAACAGATTATTGATGCGGAGCCCAACGCCACGGTTGCCACTACAAAGGTCCAGAAGGAGGAACCGGAAGATCCAGAGGAGGAGGAACGTCTCTTCCACTCCCAAATGTGGGTAAAGGGCTCCCCTGTACAGTTCATTGTCGACAATGGGAGCCAAAAGAACCTCATTTCAGCAGACGCCGTGAAGCGGTTGAGCTTTCCAACCACAGCTCACCCACATCCATACACCATCGGGTGGCTTCACCAAGGACGAGATCTGCGCGTCAGCCAATAGTGCCGCCTTCCCTATAGCATCAAGCCCTTCACGGATGAGGTATTATGTGACGTTGCTCCTATTGATGTTTCTGATGTATTATTAGGACAACCATACTTGTGGAAGCGTCATGCTGTGTATGAGTCTCGGCATCGTTACGTTATTATTACTTTGAAATAAGTTGTACGAGGATGCCGAAGTAACTCCTCGACTGTACGTTTGTGGCTATGGCTGTCATTATTTCAGCAAATTTCATTTTCCTGATCAGTCATGAGGAACAAGAAAGAAGAGAGCTGTAAGCCCCGAGCCTCCGAGACGGGCCCCTCTTTACGACAACAACAACAAATGGATAAGGTTGTGGAGGAGTACGGGGACATTTTCACCTCACCCACAGGGGTTCCTCTACACTGTCAGGTCAAGCACCCGATTGATCTGACCCCAGGTGCGCCGCTACCCAACGGACCGATCTATCGGCGCTCTGTTCTGGAGAACAATGAAATCAAGAGGCAGATTCAAGAGCTGCTGCAGAAGGGTCACATCTGACCAAGTTCATCGCCTTGTGGGAGCCCGATCGTGTTGGTACAGAAGAAGGATGGGACGTGGAGACTCTGTATTGACTATCGGGCACTGAACAAGATCATTGTCTGGAATAGGTACCCAATCCCATGGATTTATGACCTTCTGGACCAACTCAAAGGTGAAAAATATTTCAGCAAGATTGACCTGAAGTCTGGGTATCACCAGGTACCAATTGAACCCTCTGGTGTGTGGAAGACTGCCTTCAAAGCCAAGGAAGGCCTTTTTGAATGGCTAGTCATTCCTTTCGGGTTGAAAAATGCTCCCGCAACCTTCATGAGGATAATGGACGACATCTTGCGGCCATTCACCAACTCATTTGTAGTGGTGTACTTGGATGACATTCTGATCTTCAGCAAGACTTGGGAAGAGCACCTTCACCACATCCGACAAGTCCTCCAAACACTGCGGCAACACAAATTGTGTGCCAATTTGGAGAAGTGCACTTTTGGCATGACCCAGGTTCAATATCTGGGATACATTATTGATGAAAGGGGGGTGCATGTGGATCCGGCCAAGATCCAAGTCATTCGGGATTGGCCAGCCCCAACCACTATAACAGAGCTTCGCAGCTTTCTGGGTCTTGCTAATTTCTACCGTAGATTCGTGTTGGGATTCTCTCATATCACTTGGCCCTTGAGTCAAGTCACCAAAGGAGGAGCAAGAGCAAAATTATTTTGGTCGGAACCTCAACAGAAGGCATTCAAAGAATTGAAAAATCGCCTCTGTTCTGCCCCAGTGCTCACCTTACCAGACTTGCAGCAGCCATTTGAGATCGAGACAGATGCCTCTGACTATGCTATTGGGGCAGTTCTTACTCAACAGGGACATCCAGTGGCATATCACGGTGAGACATTGTCTGAGACAGTTCGCAAGTATCCCACCTATGACAAAGAAATGTATTCCATTGTGCAAGCCTGTCGACAATGGAAGCATTACATTTTGGGGAAGGAAACAATCATCCACACAGACCACCGGCCCCTGCAGTTCATACAGACACAAGGGAAGTTGCAGAATGATCGCCATCGGAAGTGGTCCACATATCTGCAACAGTTTCATTTGAACATCAAGTACAAGAAGGGTAGCACCAATAATGTTGCAGACTGCCTCAGCCGACCACCGATCGTGGCGCTCACCACCGTGCTCAACTCTTATGGGCACGAGACTTCTGATTGGCCGCTTCTCTATGAGAGTGACCCAGAATTCGGCCACACTTACAAGGCACTCTTGGGGGGCACACAAGTTCCAAATTTTCATCTCCAAGATGCACTTTTATGTCACCTGGGACACCTTTGTGTTCCTTCAAGCGAGCGTGCCAAGATGATATGGGAAGCACACTACAGTCGAGTCGCTGGGCATTTCGGGGTCGAAAAAACAGTAGCAATACTACAGAAGTATTTCTATTGGCCGAACCTTCGAAAGGATGTCGAGAAGCACATCAGATCCTGCACTGCTTGTGCCATTGCCAAACCGACCATCAAGAAGCAAGGCCTATATACTCCACTACCTACCCCTAGTTGACCGTGGGAATCCATATCCATGGATTACATGTCGGGCCCGCCATCTACTAAGAATGGCAATGACTGTGTTTTCGTGGTCGTTGATAGATTCTCGAAGATGGCCATTATGGCGGCCTGTAAGAAGAATATCACAGCAGAAGCTACTGCTAGACTCTTCTTTGAACGAGTATGGGTTCACTTTGGGATCCCACAGTCTATCATATCAGATCGAGATAGCAGGTTCCTCAGCACATTTTGGTCCAGCCTCTGGTCAATGATGGACACAAAGCTCACCAAGTCCACAGCTTTCCATCCCCAAACGGATGGCCAGACAGAGGTCGTCAACAGAATGATTGTACACATTCTGCGCATGTACAATTCAAAGCATCCACGCACATGGGACGAGAGCCTCCCTTATGTACAACATAGTTATAACCGGGCTCTCCACAGTTCCAGTGGCCATAGCCCCTTTCAGGTGGGCTTGGGATTCCAGCCACTATGTCCCATTGACGTAGCCATGCCATTTGCAGCTGCTCAGGCCGATTCAGCGCACGTCCAGTCTAAAGTTGACAAAGCAAGTAGCTTCATCGAGCGCATTCAACACATCCGCCAACAGGTTCATGATATATTGGACAGAGCCAATGCGAAGTACAAGCAGCGCCATGATCAACATCGGGTGCCACACCACTTCCAGGTGGGCGACAAAGTATGGCTACATTTGCAGAAGGAGCGCCTCACTAGACCTCACCGCAAGCTTCGCCCGCTCCGATACGGGCCGTACACCATCACCAAGGCTGTAGGTAACAATGCCTTCGAGCTTAGTATTCCACCATTCCTTGGTCTGCACCCAGTCTTTAATGTGGATCGCCTTCGTCCTTACTTTCCACCTCTACTGGACACCTCGGACATTGCAGAACAACTCACACCAACAGAGTTAAACCCAGACTGCATGGAACAGGCCACCACGGATTGTATCATGGACATGCAAATCAAGAACACTCGTCAACAGCAGATCCAACTGTATCGGGTTGTCAAAGCTGGCCAACTCCTGCACCAAGGAAAGTGGTTCACCAGGGACCAAGTTCAGCAGAAATTTCCTCATCTCATGGAAGAACTTAACGCAATGGGGACCATTGCTTCCTAAGGGGGGAGGAATGATCCAGGTGGATATTGGTGGCCACCCACCTATTCCACTTGGCCCCCCACCATTGTCTCTTTCAGTTTTTCAGTTTCGGCATAACTTACTATTTTTAGCAGTTTTTTGGGTCCTGAACTTTCGGAGCCGTTTTTAGGCCCTAAACAATGTTTTTTGGGTATCAAAGCGCCAAAAAAATTGATCATCAAATTCATCTCGAAGTATGTAGTCCTCGGATAGAGCTTTCTAATGATGTATCATATGCGTCAAACGGAGATAGTATGCCAAAGTTACGTCCCTGGGAAGTTGAAACACCAATTTACCCAAACGGGGCTCATAGTTTTGACGCTTCATCTCCTAGGGTTAGGTTTTTGGGATGTTTAGGGTTCTCCATTGTTTCTCAATAATAAATAGGCCCTCGAGCCTCATTGTAATGCAGTTCAGAGGCCTGTAGCCGCCACATCTCTTCTCAGAGATAGCTACCAGTGCCCTAGCTGGTTTTATTTCCATTCTGTCTGTAAGCAAATTTCAGTTCTTTGATATTAATGAAATGAAGTGTTATTTCCGCTGCATCTCTGTATTTATGGTTATGTGTTTATTCTGTTGCGTTCCTGCTTAAATCCGGATCAGACTTGATGGCCTTCATTATTTACAAACCACTCCTGTTCTTAACTTCTACTAATACATCATCATCATAGGAACACGAATTGGTAATGTCATTTTGAAGTCTTGACTGTTCTGCAACTTCTCATAATTTCACAAACTGCCTCTTTTCCAAAAGCTATTCCAAAAGATTTCTAATTCTTGAATGAGGTTTAACAGTGATATTTTGAGTTGTGGAATGAATTAATTTCGGTGTCATAGGTTAATTTAGAGTAGAATTATTCACTAGGTTGCAGAATATCTTTTTCCAAATGTGTTCCAACAATTTTCTAGCCATGGATGAGATTTTATCTGTGATATTGTAGATTGTTGTTTACTTAGAAGAACCTCATTACATTAAACCTATCATTTTCTCAAATTATTCCAACATATTTCTAATGAATGAATTGAACTGAGTTCACATTATGAGTTATTGAGTTCATGCTATGAGTTATTTCTCTTGTTAAAGTATTGCATTTTCTGTTCTCAAGTGCCATACATAGTTTAGAATAGGTTTTGCTCTGTTTTAGTGTGACCAACAACTTCTTTTTACCAACACTTAGTTATTTTTCCCTTAGAATAAAAACACAAAACCAAAAACATTTGAAAAACACTAAATGCAACGTAGTGAGAAACAGATACCTAGGCACATATAGTGCACTTCACTTCAACAGTTTACTAGCCCTAGTTGACAATTTATGACATCAATTTAGGAACACTAAGTTGAGCAGAAATTTTGGCGCGGTTGTCGGGGAAGTGTAATTAGGTAGCCTTGTTTCTTACCTCCCAAAAACAATGATATGCGTAGAGAAAGAGATTAAAGGGGTAGATTCATAAGAAGCAGAAGCTTGATTCCTAGAACACCACTTGTTTCACCAAGACCAAGAGCTAGCACACCTCCAACTCAAACCCACATTCCATCCTTTACTGATCCTAGACTTCCAGAGAACTTAAGATCAGATATTCCATTAGAAATACCTTCCACTTTATCCACTGAACCTGTCTTAGAAGAAGATCCTGAGACCCCTGCTGGGGACATAAAATTTTCAACTTCCACAGAAGAATCAACTATGGCAGAAGAATGGGAAGGAGTTTTTAATGGAGAACACACACTATTTGGAGGGGGTAGAGGTAGAGGTAGAGGAGAAGGAGGTAGAGGTGCAGAAGGAGAAGGAGGTAGAGGTGAAGAAGGAGGTAGAGGAAGAGGTAGAAGGGAAATGGGAAGCTATTTTGGGTTTCCTATAGTAGATGAAGAAACCAAGGCAACTATGAAAAACATTTCACCCTCTGTCCTTCCAAACTTTTATGGAATCAAAACTGAAGACCCTGAAACCTTCCTATTTGAATTTGAAGTCCTATGTAGAACCTATGATTATTTGCAAGATGCCCAAAAACTTAAACTGTTCCCTTCAACATTGAAAGGAGCAGCATTAAAATGGTTTATGAGTTTGATCAACAGTTCTATTAGGACATGGGAAGACATGAAACAGGGATTTCTAGAGAGGTATTTGGATTACTGTATGCTAGTCAACCATAAGGAGGAAGTGTTTAAAATGTTACAAAAAGAGGATGAAAACTTGGAAGATTTGTTAGAGAGGTTTAACTATAACATCAAACGAGAAAAAAAGAAAAACTTAGACCAAGACACTTTGAAAGCTCTCTTGTTGAAGACAATTAGGGATGAATAGTTAGATATCCTTAACATAATGGGAAAAGGGGATATATCTCAGCTCAAATTACCGGAAATAGCTGAATTATGTATCAACCTTTCAAGAGGAAAATCTAAAACTGTAAAAGGACCAAGAGACCCTGCTCTTGCAAGGGCAAGTAAGTCTGCTTCTAGGACAGTAAGTAGGGCAGAAATAAGACATATGCTTGATGAATTCAAATCTGATATTTTGGGGAGTCTTAGTGAACAAATAGACACCCTCAAGTTACAAAACAAGCAGAAAACTGAATCTGATGCCTTAGCAATCTTTTGTCCTAAATGTAGAAAGAAGCATGCCTTGAGAGAGTGCCCTTTGGATGCAAAAGTAGTAGAGACCTGTGTAATTTGTTCAGAAAAACATGAGACCAAGAGATGTCCTTCACTTCCTGGTCTTAAAGCTGTCTTTCAAGAAGAAATCCCTACAAATTCCACAAAATCTCTCAATTTTGTCTCTAGGAGGCCTTGGCAAGGACCTCAAACACAAGGATTCTATGATCAGTTGTATAATCAACCCCCACCAAATTGGAATTCTTGGCAGCAACCTTGGCCCCAATTTCAAAACCAATCTCCAACTTGGGTGCAAGGAGCACAAAATCCCTATGGAAGATACTCTTAGTACTATCAGTATCCACCATCCTATCCACCATATCCACATTTCCTTCCTCAAAAAAATTTTCAACAAAATCCTCAAAACCCAAAACATCAAAATCAACCACTTCCATTACCATTTCCTCAGAAAACAAATCAGTTGCCTGCCCAACCCATACCAAACCCCAGTAATAAAAATCCTCAAAATACATACATGATAAAAGGCCAACAGTTTCCAACTTATTTGATCACTCCTTTAGACCTTAGTGATGTTCAACTTAGGTCTGGAAGAATACTTGAAAAGATGAAACCTTCTGTTATCATACAAGAGCAAAACAACTCTGAGAAAGATTCTCTACGGGTAAATAAGAGTCTTGAAGAAGACACATCTTTTCAAGACCCAAATATTGAAAAATCAAAACAAAAAGAACCAATAATTTCAACTCCTATATTAGAACAACCATCAACATATACTTCTACACCTCCCTTTCTAGAAAGAATACAAATTGATAGAGGTGTAGAAAAACAAATTATGGTGCCTAATTATGATTTCCTAGATGAGATGAGAAATGTTTGTATTAAGATCCCATTATTACAAGCTATCAAGGAAATTCCAATCTTAGCAAAGACAATAAAGGAGTTGAGCATGAAGAAAAAAGGAAAAAGAATAAGAGAGACAAAGAAAATTTAAATGGCAGGAAAAATAGCAGATATCATGATGGGTAAGATTGCTATTCCAAAGTATCTAGACCTAGGAAATCCAGTTGTTAAAATACACATTAATGGAACTGAGATCCAAAACACACTTATTGATTTAGGAGCAGCAATCAATATCATGAGTAGACAAATCATGGATAAACTGAAACTTCCTAATATTCTTTTTACACCCACATTATTACAATTAGCAGACAGATCTGTGATCAAACCTGATGGGGTAATAGAAGACATTCCAATGTCCCTAGATTCTTGGGAGTATCCTGTGGATTTTATGATCCTAACTCCTAAGAGTAATCTAGGAGGACATTCTATTATATTAGGAAGACCTTGGTTAGCTACAGCTGATGCTTTCATTAGTTGTAGATCCGGTGATATGTACATCTCTGATGGTAGTTCAACCAAGATATTTACCTTGTATCCTCCAGCAAAAACAATTACAGAATTAGATGATACTCAATGGATAGAGGATGAAGAAGACTTACAACCTCTCTTCACAATTTCAGAAATTAGTGAAGATAGCCAGATTTTGAATACCTTAGAAAACTTTGAATCCTCTTCGGAATACAAACATGAACAATTTCAAGAGGAATCCAACATTGAGTTTTTATCATCAAGACATATGTCTCTCTATTCCATGGATAAATTTGGCAGCTCTACAATTGAGATATTTCCAGGCAAAACCTTAAACATAAACAAGAACCTAGAGAAATCTCAACAAGAAGAGCTAGTCAAGATCTTACAGAGACATTCTTTTGCATATGCATGGGAGTACACTGATATGAAAGGGATAAGCCCCAAGACTTGCACTCATCACATCTACATAGAGGAAAATTGTAAACCAATCAGACAACCTCAAAGACGGATGAATCCAAATCTTAGGGAGATTGTTAAAGAAAAATTGCAGAAATTGTTGAATGTCAACTTTATCTATCCTATTTCAGATAGTCAGTGGGTTTCTCCTTTGGTAATTGTGCCAAAGAAAAATGGTAAATGGAGGGTATGTATTGACTACCGAGAATTAAACAAAGATACTCTTAAAGATCATTTTCCCCTACCTTTCATAGATCAGGTATTAGATACATTAGCTGGCAAAAAGTACTTCTCATTTTTAGATGGGTTTAGTGGTTATAATCAAATCCAAGTAGCACTTGAAGATCAAGACAAAACCACATTTACTTGTCCTTGGGGTACCTATGCTTACTGAGTATTGCCATTTGGATTATGAAATGCACCTGCAACATTTCAAAATGCGGTACTAGGAATTTTTTCAGATCTAATACATGATTGTGTAGAGGTATATATGGATGATTTCACAGTTTATGGAAACACATTTGAAGAAGCTTTAGTAAACTTGGAAATTTTTTTAAAGATATGTAAAGAAGCAAATATTTCACTAAGTCATGAGAAGTGTTTTATGATGTTTACTGAAGGAATTGTTTTGGGACATCACATTTCAGGGGATGGGATTAGGGTTGATGAGTCAAAAGTTGAAGTCATTTCTAACTTATCTATTCCAAGTTGTAAAAAAGATGTTAGGAGTTTTCTCGGATTTACAGGATATTATCGAAGGTTTATAGAAAACTTCACCTAGATAGCATCTCCACTTTTCAAATTACTTACCAAGGACTGTGAATTCAAGTGGAATCCTGATTGCCAGTTAGCCTTTGAGACCCTGAAAACAAAAATATCTGAAGCAACTATTTTAAGGGGACCTAACTGGAAGTTACCTTTTCATATTTCAATATATGCCTCAGATACAGCTTTAGGAGCAGTATTGGGACAAAAAGACCCGATTCCTTATGCCATCTATTATACAAGTAAAAATTTGACTCCTTCAGAGTTAAATTATACTGTAACTGAAAAAGAGTTTTTAGTTGTTGTTCATGCCATGCATAAACAAATTCAGACACTATATAACAGGCTATGAAACTTTTTTTCACACAGATCACTCTGCAATTAGATATCTAATGAACAAATCAATTACTAATGGCAGAGTCATAAGATGGTTATTTCTTTTACAAGAATTCAACATTACCATTCTAGATAGGCCTGGAAAACAAAACACAGTATCTGATTTCCTATCTAGACTCCAAAACATCAAAGATAACACTCCAGTTGAAGATCAATTCCCTGATGAATATCTTTTTGCAATTTCTACTCAGACTCCTTGGTTTGCTGAAATTGCTAATTATTTAGTTTCAGGGAAATTTCCTTCAATAATGAATGCAAGAGACAAAAGAAAGATCATTTATGACAGTGCAAAATATTCATGGATTGCTAATGAGTTATACAAAACATGTCCAGATTTTATCATTAGAAGATGTGTTCGGGAAGATGAGATGCCTGAGATTCTCAAGGCATGTCATGATGAACCTTGTGGCAGACACTTTGCTGATAAGAGGATAGCTTATAAGGTCCTTTATTTAGAATACTATTGGCCATCCCTTTTTAAAGATGCTAAAGAGTATGTCAAAAGGTGTGACAGTTGCCAAAGGGTAGGGAAACCTTCTCCTTCAGATGAGATGCCATTGCAGCCTCAGGTACATATTGAACCTTTTGAAAAATGGGCTTTCGATTTTGTAGGACCTATTACTCCTCCATTAAGACAAAAGAAATATAAATTAGTTTGCACTGATTATGTTATCAAATGGGTAGAAGCCAAGCCATTACTTTTTGCTACTGAAGCATCTGTAGTTAATTTTCTTTTTGAGGACATTTTTACTCGTTTTGGTGTCCCAAGGGAAATTGTTACAAATCAAGGAGCTCAATTCACATCAAGGCTAGTGGAACAAATGATGGAGAGGTACAAAATAAGACACAGAAAATCTACTCCCTATCATCCACAAGCAAATGGTCAAGTGGAATCTACTAATAAAGTCATTGAAGGGATCTTAACAAAGATTGTTCATTTACATAGAAGAGATTGGGTAGATAAGCTTCCTGAAGCTTTGTGCGCCTATAGAACTACATGGAGAAGCACAACAGGTCATACTCCCTATGACTTTGTTTATGGAAAACAAGTTTTATTTCCCATAGAGTTTCAGATTCAAACTTTTAAAATGGAAGTTCAGCTAGGACTTGATCTAACAGAGGCACACAAGCATAGATTGGAGCAGATTAATGAATTGGATGAGATCAGACAGGATGCAGTCCAGAAAACAAGTATAGTCCAACAACAAAGGACTAGATGGCATGATAAGTACATCAAGGAAAAGAAGTTCAAAGAAGGTGACTGGGCTCTCTTGTTTAATTCAAAATTCAAAGATTTTCAAGGTAAATTCCAAATGCATTGGCTTGGGCCATATGAAATTATAAGAATTTTTGACAATGGAGCAATAAAAATCAGGACAATAGACGAAGAGAAGGTCACTTTTCTTGTAAATGGTCATAGATTGAAGCTGTATCATAAGCCACTTTCAAGAGAAGAATTTGTCAAGAGATTCCAGGAAAACAGTAATGTGAAGTTAATGAAGAAGAAATTTTCTTCTTCATCAACTTAGTTGAATTTTCTGAATTCAAATGAAAAAAAAAAGTATAAACATGAAAACTAATCACTGATTAGCATGTTTATACAGAAAAGATAAAGTGAAAATCAGAATCCTTCTGACACTTTAGCTTTTCAAATTTGTTCTTTTTCTGCAAGCAACTATCACAAAATCATAAGTCTCACTCCATCATGTCTCCATTCATTCATATTTCATTCACTCCATTCATCCATATTTCATTCACTCCATTTCATGGTCCATTTCATTTCCATCTCGGATTTCTAAATTTGATCTCTTTCTGCAGATTGAGTATTACAAATCACGAGTTGCAGACCACTTTTTATGGTTCATTCCACTTCAAAATTGTGATTTATTTCATTCCATTACATTTCACTTCATTCCTGATCCATTCCACCATATTTCATGATCCATTTCATACAACATTCCATTCCATGTTTCAAAGTTCCTACAGGTACATTCTACAGCCAATCAAACATTATGTAGCCAGCTAGACATTTTGCAGCCATATATCCTAAAGGCAATTATCCAGCAACACTTGTTCAACAAAAAATTGACCCTGCACACCGATGTCAACAAGCAAAATCAAAGGAATTATGAAGACTGAAGAATCAATGATTTTCAAAGGGGGAAAAAGCATATCAAAACCACAAAAATTAAAGGAAAGGCAAAGGTAAAGTTGTAAAATTATTATGATGACAGAATATGAAAGTTATAGTATAGTTAAGTCATGTATGATTCAAAAAGTTGTTTTAATTATTCGTGTTGATCATGCCTATTAAAACCTATCATAAAAACTTTGGACAAAATCCCCTCCACTCCACCATATCAAATCATCATTTAAAACTTAACGGTTAAGTACTGAAGTGACCTAATCAGTCACATCACTAGGCCGAAGTATTCAGTGATGATTTTGAATTTCTCACGAAATATTTCCGCGGTCTTTTCTCCCATGATGGCTCTCAAACTCATTAATTCGTGTAAATCACCCTCACTACATTTCACTCATTCTATAACCTCTTCAGATCATCCTTCCGTAGCTAATTCCTACTGCATAAACAGAGAAAGCACCTTTGGGGTAAAAGCAACTCTTTAACAACCATTTTCACCGTGGATAGAAGAGCAGTAAATTGAAGGTTGAGAAGAGAATCCATGGGTCTCATAGTGAGGTCCGAACTAGTTGGAACCAAATACTTGGAGGGTTACCCACAAATTAGAGAAATGCTATAGCAGGCTGGGTGGTTACAATTTTTGGAAAAATTCAATGGTTTTCATAAAGAGGTAACTAAAACATTTGCACGGTCCTTCAATGGAGCAGAAGTCAAAATAGGAGATGTTAAATTCACTATTACAGAAGCTTTCATTGTAGAAGCAGCGGAATTACCCAGGCGAGGAGAGCGATGGTTCAAAAATAGGGAATTTCATAATGAGGCATGGAGGCAAATGCTTAAAACACAAGGTATGGATGTTTCCATTTTTAAGAAGGGCATTCCTAGCTTAGCACTAAAGAATAAATGGCGGAATATGTTGCTCATTTTGCGAAAGTTTATAACTTGTGAGGGACGGTTTGGTACCTTATATATCTATCATATTCGGCTAATGATGCATTTCTTAGATGAAGAAATCAATTTACCCTTTTTCCTACTTCATAGTATGAAGAGAATGGCCTCTAATGTTCAAAAGATGGTTCAATTCCTGGAAACCACTTTGTAACACCACGGCCTAGTTAAAATCCTGATTGAACATCATTTGAGAAATGTGGGAGACAATTGGGATGAGTTTCTAGTGAGGAATCACTTTGAAGAACCCAAGGAATCTCCATCTGAAGGAAAACTTACAAGAAGAAGCAGGAGAAGGAAAATTTCCAAAGCTATTGAAACTAAAACTGGTAAGTCCATATAAGAGGACAATGAGGAGATAATTTCTGAGAAATTGACTGAAATTAAGAAACAACTTAAAAAGGAGAAGATGATAAAAAGGTATGCCAAAGAGAGAGGTGAAGGACCATCTCAACCAAGACGAAGCCACAGGCTTAGAGGTATATTGAAGAAAACAGGGGTTAGACAAACGGGAATTATAAACATTGAGGATGAAGAGACACCAACTGCTAGATCACCTGAGTACCAGTACGAGGAGGATCTTGATGAAGGAGCTCCGGAGATAGACCCAGCACAACAACAAATTTATAATTATGTTGAGACATTAGAGAAGAGAGCCTTAGAAAGTAGAGACAGAACTCCTAGCCCACCAGAATCTGCAATTGATATGCTAAGAAGAGATAAATATGAGTTAGAAGTACTCAATAGGCATATCAAGAATGAGAATGACATTTTAAGGGAGCAGTTTAAGCTGAAAAGTGATATGAATACAACTCTCTCTCTACAAATGGAAAAATTGTACAAGGCTAGTGAGAAATTGAAGAAGAAAAACAAAAAGTTGAGCAAGGCACTTATAAATTTGAGATTCAAGTTGGTCATAAAGAAGCCTAGGAGGCCATTGACTATCAGGCAAAGCAGAAGAAGGAGCCTAGATTTTCTAGCAGAAGTCTCAGAATATATGATTTGATTGCATGAGGACATGCAAAAACTTTGCAGTGGGGGTATGTTGAGCGCCAAAGATGTCCTTTCCATTCACCAAATTTCACTTCATTTCCTTTGTCCCTTATCAATTACAGGCTTAAATGGTCAATAGGATTGATTAAAGTCACTTTAGGAATGTATACAATGACTGACTTGCTATATTTTCATGGTTTTTTTGTTGTAGTAATTTTTGACTAGACTCAGCTACAGAATGCAGCCATTCTGTAGCCAGTCGCCTATTCCGCAGCTATCTTCATGTTCTCACAGGTTACAGGTGTCACTTCAAGGAAAAACACATATGGTTTAATTCCACAACACTCCCACATCATTTATTGCTCTCTACTAAGTCTGAGAAAGAAGCTACAGGTGGTTATGCACGTGGAAGAGATCAAAGCCAAGAAGCAAATTCCTACTAGGACAGGGACTCCACAGATGTCTCCAGTAAAGTACAAGGCCTCCACAAGAGTTCTAATTTGATTTTGATTGAAAAAGACACTTGTTCCTATTTCCTCTCAAGGGTAGTTATGTATTTATTTTATAAAAATGACTTGGAAGACCGAGAGACAGCTAGCTAGATTGATGTTTTGTTGCTAGATCTCAAAAGACCGTAATACTCTGTTTTTGAAATACTTTTCCTTTAATGAAAGAAGTACCGCTTTATTGCAAGATCTGAGGCAATCTTGAGGAGATTTGTATGCTAATCCGGTGGTAGAGGGCTCCTACTGCCCGAGAAGCTCTGTGCACATTGTTTAGATAAGTAACTTTAGCCTTGTTGCATTCCTAGCTTAAGCAATTTTCTGAACTTTGTGTTTTATACTCACTTGCATTGGATGCTACAACCAGTCTTATTCTTACGAATTGTTCCAAAATATCACTAACATTGAATGAGATATAACTGTAGTATTCTAGGAATTAGTTTCATTTTTCTGAACTTTATGTTTTTGTGCTCAATTACATCAATTGTTACAGCTAGTCTTGTTCTTACGAATTATTCCAAAATATCACTAACACTGAATGAGACTTAGCTGTGGTGTTTTAGAGCTTAGTTGTGTTTTTTTTGAACTTTATGTTTTTATGCTCATTTAAATCACATGTTACAACCATTCTTGTTCCATGAATTGTTCCAAAATACCACTAACACCAAATGAGACAGAGCTGTAGTATTTCATTGATTAGTTGCATTTTAGTTTAGTTGTAAAACTCCGGAGGTTAATGGCACTCTAGTTCAATTCTGTTCACTGTATTTCAAGTTTGAATGATTGCATTCTAGTTCAGTTTTATCCATTGTATTTTTAGTTTTATTAGTCAGTTGTATTCTAGTTGTTAAGTTAGACTTGATGGCCTTCATTATTTACAAAACCACTCCTGTTCTTAATTTCTACTAATACATCATCATCATAGGAACAAGAATTGGTAATGTCATTTTGAAGTCTTGAATGTTCTGCAACTTCTCATAAATTCACAAACTGCCTCTTTTCCAAAGCTATTCCAAAAGATTTCTAATTCTTGAATGAGGTTTAACAGTGATATTTTGAGTTGTGGAATGGATTAATTTCGGTGTCATAGGTTAATTTAGAGTAAAATTCTTCACTAGGTTGCAGACTATCTTTTTCCAAATGTGTTCCAACAAATTTCTAGCCATGGATGAGATTTTATCTATGATATTATAGATTGTTGTTTACTTAGAAGAACCTCATTACATTAAGCCTATCCTTTTCTCAAATTATTCCAACATATTTCTAATGAATGAATTGGACTAAGTTCATGTTATGAGTTATTGAGTTCATGCTATGAGTTATTTCTCTTGTTAAAGTATTGCATTTTTTGTTCTCAAGTGCCATACATAGTTTAGAATAGGTTTTGCTTTGTTTTAGTGTGACCAACAACTTCTTTTTACCAACACTTAGTTCTTTTTCCCTTAGAATAAAAACACAAAACCAAAAACATTTGAAAAACACTAAACACAACGTAGTGAGAAACAGATACCTAGGCACATATAGTGCACTTCACTTCAACAGTTTACTAGCCCTGGTTGACAATTTATGACATCAATTTAGGAACACTAAGTTGAGCAGACAATTGGAGTATGCCCTTGATGGAAACTCGAATTACATATATTGTAAGGATAGGATGGAGGCGGTGCTGGAAGATAATGGACTGAAGGAGTTCATTGATAGCAATGTTCTTAAGCTTGGTTCTAGTGATGCTGCATTACTTGACGCATGGAAAAAGAAGGTAGCAAAGACAAGAAGAATTATGTTGGAAGGTGTGAAGGACCATATTGTGTCCAGCCTTCATGGGAAAGGCACTCCATTTTCAATGTGGAAGGCTTTGACAGATTTGTTCCAAAGCAGCAGTGACCAGAGAAAGTTGGCGCTGAAAGACAAGCTCATAAAAATAAAAATGGAGAAGTGCGACAGTATTCCAAAATATCTCACGAAGTTTGTCCACTGTAGGGATGAACTGGGAAGTGTGGGGATTACTGTTGATGATGATGACTTGGTGAGCTTGGCTCTCCTTGGGCTTCCGAAGACTTGGCATAGCTACGAAGACTTTGTCAATGGACGGGTGAAACTGTCGGGATGAGAGTGACTTTGGTCGGATCTTGTGCAGGAGGAGATAAGGTGAAGTACCAGGGATGGCTCTTCATTGAAGAATTAAGATGAAGAGAATTGAGATTTGGTTTCCAAAGTAAGGAAAGGGAAAGGAAAGAAATCCCATCCAAAATCCGAGGCTAAAGGCAAGAAGCAGGATTTGTCCAAGGTGAAGTATTTTCACTGTCATGAACATGGGCATTTCGCCACTAACTGCCCACAGAAGAAGAAGAAAAAGAAGGTTGTTGGAGCTGCAGTGGGTGAGGCCTTAGCCTTGCAGTTTGAACTTGAGTTCTCTTTGATTGCATGCTTTGTTTCAAGCTTAATGGGATCGGTGTGGTATCTTGATAGTGGTGCATCTTTCCATATGACGGGAGACAAGGAGTTGTTTAGTGACTTGGAGGAGAAGGATCTCCAAATGCATATAGAGATGGGCAATGATGGTCAATTCAGTGTGACCAGCATTGGGGCCATTACCTTTGAGAGGGAGTTAGGTAATCCATTTTTGTTGAAAGATGTTATGCATGTTCCAAGTTTGAAGAAGAACTTGGTCTTGGTCGCAATGTTGGAAGACAGAGGTTATGATGTTGTTTTCAGCGATGGAAAAGCTTTCCTGCGACATAAAACAATGGGTCAAACCAAGAGGATAGGGATTCGAGTTAAGAATATCTACAAGCTGGAGGTAGATGGTTGTGCTACAATGATGGGCAAAGCAGAAGAAGTGGTGAGCCGGGATGAGGGTGAATTATGGCACAGGAGATTGGGCCATCTTCACCATGACACCTTGAAGATTTTGCAGCAAATTTCTACTGGACTTCCCAAGGGCACTCTTGCACAGTCAGATCAGTGCAAGGGATGTACTATGGGTAAGTTTGTGAAGAACATCTTTCATGAGAAGGAGAACCGTGCTTCGGTGATCCTTGCGAGAATTAACACAGACATATGTGGATCTTTCTCGGTTGCTTCAACAGCAAAACACAGGTATTATGTTATATTTGTTGATGACTATTCTCGTAGATGCTGGATCTTCTTCATGTAGAAGAAGATCGAAACATTCTCAAAGTTCTGTGAGTTCAAAGCATTGGTGGAGAAGGAGTTGGGGAAGCAAGTGAAGGCTCTACGAAGTGACAATGGTGGTGAATATATCTCGGGAAAATTCAAAGACTTCTGTAGAAAATAAGGAATTCGTAGAGAACTCATAGTGCCTCATAACCCACAGCAGAATGGGGTCGTGGAGAGGAAGAACAAAACGATCATGGGTGCTGCATGAGCTATGCTTGAGACGGAGATAGACTTGCATGTAGAGGAGGAGTTGCCTGTTCCGAAAGATGAGCCTCTAAATGTGGATCAACACCAAGAGGAGATTCATGGAGTGGAGGAGTCCACTCATGTAGAACCAAACATCAGACAAGGCTGAAAGCATACCACAGAAGCTGAGAGACTGAAGTTTTATGTAGCACATAATGTAGGAGTCCCTACATCACAATACAGACAGAGACAGTCACCTGACTGACTTACTGGATACATGGCTCTTATGAGCAAGTGTATCGTGATAGAGCCATATTCTTTTGAAGAAATGGTGCAGGAGCCCACATGGGTAGATGCCATGGTGGAGGAGTATGACTCCATTTTCAGAAACAATGCTTGGGAGATTGTTCCATGGCCGGTGGGTAAATCACTTGTAGGATCAAGATGGATCTACAAGGTAAAGCAAGCTGCTGATGGGAGCATCGAAAATTATAAGGCAAGATTTGTTCCCAGAGGCTTCTCATAGATCGAGGGGATTGATTATGAAGAAACCTTTGCACCTGTCGTGCGATATTCTTCCATAAGGACCATCATTTCTCTCTCAGCGTAGATGGGTTGGCACATTCATCAGATGGATGTGAATATTGCGTTCCTTAATGGGATCATTGAGGAAGAGGTGTACATTGAGTAGCCTGAAGGATTTGAGATCTTCAGCAACGAGTTGCATGTGTGCAGGCTCAAAATAGCTTTGTATGGTTTGAAACAAGCACCTTGTGCTTGGTACACATGGATCGATAGCTATTTCACTGGACTTGGCTTCACCATGAGTGAGGCAGATGCAAACCTGTACCAAATTGTGGTGGAGGGTAAGCTTTTAATCATTGTTCTTTATGTTAATGATTTAATACTAACGGGTGATGAGAAATTGATACACTCATGCAAGGCAGATATTGTAAAGGAGTTTGAGATGAAGTATTTGGGCCTCCTTCATTATTTTTTTGGATTGGAAATATGGAAGTGGGAAGGTGAACTGTTTGTGTCTCAAGGAAAGTATGCTGGGGAGATACTTGAGAAGTTTCACATGCAAGGTTGCAAGCCCATTTATACTCCTCTTCCAAGAAATTGGAGGAAAGAGGATGCTACATCGAAAAAGGTAGTGGATGCCACTGTTTCTGACAGTTGGTGGGTTCTCTCATGTATTTAGTTAATACAAGACCAGACATATGCTATGCGGTGAACCAAATTTCACAAGTGATGGTTAAGCCTACCAAGCTCTTTTGGAAGGCAGGCAAGCATGTCCTGAGGTATCTCAGGGGCACATATGAGTATGGCTTATGGTACAGACAGACGGATGAAGTGAAGTTGCAGGGCTTCACGGATGCAGATTGGGCAGGAAACCCAATAGACAGAAAGAGCACATCAGGAGGGGTTTTCAATAGGATATACAACATTTTCTTGGTATATCAGGAAACAAAGATCCGTGACACTCAGTTTAGCGGAAGCAGAATACATGGTAGCAAGTCAAGCTGCATGTGAGGCTATCTGGATGAGGAATATCCTGGTCGGTTTGTTCGGTTCACATTTAGATCCTACAATGATACATTGTGATAATCAGAGTTTCATTAAACTCTTGATTAATCTGGTGTTTCATGATATATCTAAACATATTGATATCCGGTATCATCATATCATATATTGGGTGCAGCGAAAGATCATGTTGCTTCAATACATTCCTATGGAAGATCAGGACATTCTGACGAAGACACTCGGCAGGAGAAAATTCGAATACCATAGAGGTAGGATCAGGGTGAAGGATAATCCATATCTTGTTAAGAAGGAGTGTTGAGATTCAACAAGGTGATGAGCTTAGTGAAAAGTAAGCACCTTAACTAAGTGGGCTTGCAGGCAATTTTTAGGTGTAAGTCTATTTTTAGACATGGTGATCATATTTCAGAAGTTGCAGGAAGCTATTTGTGGATGGTTGGTCAAGTTGGAAAAATAGATGAAATTCTATTTTTAGAATATTGGGTGAAGTCTATTTATAGATCGTCGATCTAAAAATAGAAGTGTCGATTATTATTAGCCCTTAATAATAATCAGACTCTAAATATCAACTTATTCTCTTGGAGCACTTAATTTTAGTGTATAGATTTGGAAAATTAGTGGGCTAAAGGAATTACACAATTTCTAGGGTTTACTGGTGGTTCATGCATGGAGGACTCAGTTAGAATTGAAGTGGCAAAGTTATTATAGAGTTGGAAGAGTAGTTCATGGAGTTGTTATTCAATTTAACTTAGTTGATGGAGTTAAACTCAGTTGAGTTAGTTGTATATATTCTAACTGAATGATACACTAGTGAGAGTGGAGTGAATTAATTAGTTAATTAATTCACAAATAATAACTCACTAATCAACTGAACAAATACAACAGTTAACTACAGTGCATGTCAGTTCCAGTGGAGACCCAGTGGAGAAATAGGTGAAAGGGTGAGATGGACTATCTGTTGTGACTATAGTGATGCATTGATTGCATCATACTCACATTGGAGTTGCCAATGAGGATTGCGTAGTCAAGGAAAGGTAGATTTGAATTCATTCAGGGGTCTTCTTCAGCAGAGATTGCGCAGTGGAGGCAGGCTATCAGGTGGCAAGAAATCAGTGCATAGATTTGCAGATTTCTTCTGATTAGTGTGTGACAATTGATTGTACTGAGAGCTTGATGTACTAAGCTTTATATGAGATTGTTACATGATCTCCATGATACATAATATATGATAGTTAGGGTTTTCAGCTTTAGGGTTTCCCGTTAAACAACTGTGTTATGTGCGATTGTTTTTATTGCTTCATGTGTTTGCAATTGAGTTTTTAAATTTTTGCAAAAGATTAATAGTGGAAGGATTATGTATTTAGCAAGAAGATAAATATTGTTAGATCAGGAGAATCTGGATATATACATGCATATTTTATATAATTTCTACAAGAACCACATACGATGACCATGGCAGAGGCCAAAGTTTAATGCGTGAGATTAACTCCTAAATGCACTTTAACTAACCCAAAAGCAAGGTTTAAAATGCGCTTAACTTCGGATTAGTCTTAAGCCCATGGTTAGTGCTAAGTGCACATTAACTAATTACTAAATTTAATTAATATGAAAATTAACACTAAGTGCGGATTACAACTAGCTGGAGGGTCTGCTATTTTCAGCGCCACCTCCATTTTTTCGGACTTAACTGGAGTTGTTCCAGTTTTAGTGGATTTTTTCTAGGAAATTCTGAAGAAGCCATAACTTTGGCTTATTTAGACCAAATTAGGCTTAGAAAGAATTAATCCTATATGATTGGGATGCTCTGAGCATGATGGTGTAGGTTCTAGAGATAAATGAACACTTATGTAAGTGTTTGTTTCACTTTTAATATTAAATAAGCCCAGGGCCACCAGGAGAGGAGGCCATGTATAGATCACCTGAAGACCATTTGCAGAGATAGAAGAGGCTACCTAGGGGTTTTTGGGTCTTCTGAATCTAATGAAGTAGGTTGCAAAGCCATTGGATCATTGTAGGTGCATGTAATCAGAGAATTGACCATTAATCCAAAGAGGTCCAAGCCATTGAAGTATGTCCATGCAGATGTAGCCCAAGAGGGGTGAAATTCATTATCGGCTACTGTGTAATGTGTTTTTTGTGTGTTATTTATCTGCAATTTATTTGTTGTACATGCATTTTTAACATCTAATTTACTTAATGAATTGCTCATAAAAGAAACTAAAACTTGACACATAAACCCTCACATAACTGGCTAATTTTAGACGATCCTAAACACATTTATTTTATACTAATGAGGGAGCTAGCACAACAAAACTAGTTTGCCCATATTCATATCAAGTTGGTATCATAGCACAGTTTAGCTCATTTTAGCCTGAGATAATTTTCCAAGGTTAGCTAGAGAATTAGTTATTGGTTTTGAATTTGTGCAAGGAGAATTTAACTGTGTGCAAGTTTATGTGTGTAAGATGATGTGAAGAGAAGGTCAAGATTGAGGACTAAACTCTCAAATCACAACAAATAAGCTTTTTAGGCATTACAAATGTGATGGTAGCTTCATCAAGCACTATTTCTAGTCAATCTTCCTTAGCAAGACTCTTTGATAAAGAGATGATGCAGAAGCTCTACATCATGAATGATATGGTGCAAGATATGTATGAAGATAAGAGGGAGAGAATTATTCTTCAAGAGAAGTTGATTGCCATAAAGGAGGAGAAGCAAGAGTTTCTTGAAGGGACGCATGAGATGACTCCATATTGCAAATGAAACCCTAGCCAAGTATGTGATTGAAAAATAGGTATGCAATTCAAGTTTATCTTCAATTTCCTCTCAAGATGAATGTGTAGGTGATTTTGAAAGACACACTAGAGGAATAGGGTCCAAATTATTGATGATGATGGAATATGAAGGTAAAGGATTGGGAAAACATGCACAAGGCATATTTGAGCCAATTTTTGTTGAGGAGAGGCATAGGTATTTGGGTCTTGGTTATGGACAACATGATGGAGAATGCTCCAAAGCCAAGGAGGCACATGAAGGTGTTCCAAGAAGGACTTTCATTACATGTTCATTACCTCAAGCTCATGAAGTTTGTGTTCATGAGGAATGCAAAAGTTTTACACCCACTTTACAAGAAGATGCTCATAAGCATGCAACTGATGGAAATGGAAAACAAGAGGACGTCGAAAGCTCTAAATTCATTGAAGCCATTGTTGGTATTCTGAAGAGAGCCACAACCTCATCAAATTCACCTCCTCAAGAAGGCGATAAAGGTGAATGTGAAAGGTATAAATATTCTTTTAATCAAGTTGCTTTTGGTTATGATAAACATGGAAAATTCTCACATAAGATTTGGACAAAATTTACATGTTCCTTTTGTGGTTTTAATAACCATACTGTTTCAAGGTGTTGGAAGAAGTTTCCCATACATAGGAAACTTTTAAAACAAAGGAAGAAGAAAGCCAAAGGTCCATCGGGTAATGCAAACCATGTTGAAAAGAAGATGCAATTATTTTTCACTCATTGCCATCAGCAAGGTCATCTTGTAGACAAGCGTTGGAATTTGTATCCAAAAATTTATCCATGAAATTTGAAGAAGGTGGAAAGAGATATTGACAAGAATGGAAAGGAGGATTCCATAATTGATGTGGGTTAGGTTGATTCACATGATGAAGTGTAGTTGAAAGAAGCACCATTGAAGTGGTTTGGAAAGATATGGTTATATTTATTATCCAATGAAGGCCTTGCATTTATTTTGATGATTGATGCAAATCTTGCCTTATTGATGCATTTATTTTCTCTTGAAAGTATGATGCTTATTGCACGAAGCAAGATGTTGGAAAATTAGAGTTATGTTGACTCACTTTGTTGCAGAAAACTTAGTCATTTCAACTCTTTAATCACTTGTACATAGAAATGGGATTCTTGTACTTGTAATTGTACTTGTGAGAGAGTTGAGAATTGTATACATGCATGAGAGTTTGAGTGTGTGAACAGTGGAAGTTTGATAGTTTCATTGTGCTTGAACATGCATGAGTGATTGACTTGTGTGGGTTAATTGCATGTTATATGTATGTCATATCGACTTGGAAGATTTTATTTGTCTCCAAAGATGAAAGGGATATGTTGACAAATTGTTTCATGAGATGTGAAAATTTTTTTGTTGTGGAGAAAGAATCGTCAAGTTGTTGTACATGCTTTTGTTTGACTTGAGAGTCAGTTGTTTGAAGAGGCATGTTTTGTTGACTTGTGTTTGGTTGATGAGTTGGTACAACAAGATGTAAGAATGCATGGTGATGTTCATAGGATGTGACATTTGTTGCTTTGAAGGAGAAAAAAGAAGAGGTCGTCAAGTTATGTTTCTTACATGATGTGTTTTTCAAGATTAATGGTTGTGCTTGTGACAAGATGTCGTAGGATTTTAAAAGGTCCACTCTTGAGTAAGAGGCTCATGAGTAGCCTTCATTCTCAAATCATGGCATGAAAAAAATGTCAATACTACAGAATGATGGAATCAAAAAGCGGAAAGAAGGACAAGAGGCCAAAAATTTTGCTGCAAAAAAAGCAGCCATTGTAGGCCATTTGATGTGTTGATGCCAAGAAGTGAAAGGGATGGCGAATGCATTCTTCCACGTGCCCCCCAAAGGCCGGAATATTTTTGTGTATGGGCAAAAATAAACTCTTAAATGGGTCAGAAAAAATTATTATGGTGGCTGGGTGGAGGTCAGATTTGACCCCACAACCTCCCCCACACAAACATAACGCACTACCAACTATGATATACATTGGATCTTAATATGGTATGCATGTAGATTACATTTATTGTAATACCATTGGACCATTGCCTGAGGAGGGGGCCAACCCCCTCGCCATAGAATCACATACGATGCTCGTGGAAGAGGCAAAATTTTAATGCGTGAGATTAACTCCTAAATGCGCTTTAACTAACCCATAAGCAAGGTTTAAAATGCGCTTAACTTCGGATTAGTCTTAAGTGCATGGTTAGTGCTAAGTGCACATTAACTAGCGCTTAAATTTAATTAATATGCAGATTAAAACTAAGTGCATATTCGCACTAATTGGTGGGTCCACTATTTTCGGCACCACCTCCATTTTTGTCGGACTTAAATGGAGTTGTTCCAGTTTTAGTGGAGTTTTTCTAGGGAATACTGAAGAAGCCATAACTTTGGCATATTTCAACCAAATTAGGCTCAGAAAGAGTCAATCCTAGATTATTGGGATGCTATGAACATGATTGTGTAGGTTTTAGAGGCATATGAGCACTTCTGTAAGTGTTTTTTTGTTTTTTTTTCACTCTGAAGATTAAAGAAGCCTAGGGCCACCAAGAGAGGAGGCCGTGTCTAGATCACCTGAAGACCATTTGTAGAGCTAGAAGAGGCTACCTATGGGTTTTTGGGTCTTATGAATCCAATGGAGTAGGTTTCAAAGCCATTGGAGCACTATAGGTGCATGTAATCATAGAATTTACCATTAATCCAAAGAGGGCTAGTCCATTGAAGCAAGTCCATGGAGATGTAGCCCATGAGGGGTGAACTTCATTATCAGCTAATGTGTAATGTGTTTGATGTGTGTTATTTCTTTACAATGAATTTGTTGTACATGTGTTTTTAACATATAATTTACTTAATGAATTTCCCATAAAAGACACTGAAACTTGATACATAAACCCTCATATAACTGACTAATTTGAGACCATCCTAAACACATTTATTTTAACTGATGAGGGAGCTAGCATAGCAAAATTAGTTTTCCCATATTCAGATCACCTGATGACTCTTGTTTCCAACTTTGATTTTGTGAATAACAGTGTTTGCATACATATGGCTTGGCATTGTAGTATAGGCTTGTTTTACTTTAAATATGCTATGTTATGTTTATCCCTCATGACTCTTTATAGGGTTCATTTTTCGAGATGGTCCAAATGAACTGTGAATAATTTTTGATGTGATCCCCTATTATTTAGTACTTTAATTCACCTTACACAAAAAAATGAAGATAAATTAAGATTGATCCTTCTTAATAATACTATTTATATTTTCAACTGAAGAAAGTGAGTATATTTAAAATGATCAAATTAAAATCATCCTAGATCCGTTCTAACTCTATCAAGCACTGAGATCGATCAAATATCTTGAGGTCCAAATCTGTGTTTTGAGTGCAAAATTTGAGGAAAGGTTTTCACCTCAAGAGATTTGATCAGCCTTGATGCTTGATAGATCTGGAGTTAAGATGGATCTAGGCCGGTTTCAGTCATGTGTGACTAAGGAAAATATATTGAACATATAATTAATTTGATCAATAACATGTAAATACATATAATATTAATATATTCATTTTAAATATGCTAAATATGTTTGAGATTTATCTGGTCATTTTAATTTTAAATTTTCTTAGTTACATCAATTTGTTGAGATGATAAATATTGTTAACAACTTTAATGATGAGAAAAATTTGTGAATGTAAAGTGACAATGTAATAGTGTTGAATGATAGAAAATGTGAATAATAAGAATGTATTCAATTACAAATAGTATTCATTGTGATAAATCTCAAACTATTTTCTTCTACTATTCTTATTGTCACCCTTGTTAGTTTTGCCATCTTTTCGTATTGATTATATGAAAATGACACTTGAAATCGTAAACCATTTAAATATTTACCTCGAGATTTTGTAGTAAACATCATACCTTATCACTCTTGCTCTCCAAGATTAATAGGTTGAATTACTATAACACAAAAATAAATGTACATTGTCAATAATTTTTTGTGCTTACACTGAAATCAATGAACACTCTCAATCCAATCACTTTAAAATCACTATACCATCATACATCCAATTACATCAAATCAGAAAGCAACATTACACTGAAATCAATGTATCTAATGCAAGCAATAAAATAAGATTAGAAAACATCTACATTGAAATCAATGCATCTAATGCAAGTAATCAAATAGGATTTGAAATCAACATTTACACTCAAATCAATGCATATAGTGCATAAGCAAATAAGATTATAAAACAAAAATCTATACTAAAATCAATGTATCTAGTGCAAGCAATCAAATAGGATTAGAAATCCCCATCTACATTGAAATGAATGCATTTTCTGCAAGCAATCAAATAGGGTTATAAATCATCTACATTGAAATCAATGCATCTAGTGCAAGCAATAAAATATAATTAGAAATCACATCGACATTGAAATTAATGCATCTAGTGAAAGAAATCAAATAAGATTAGAAATCACCATATAGACTGAAATTAATGCATTTACTAAAAACAATCAAATAAGATTAGAAATCATATAAATTGAAATCAATGCATCTAGTGCAAGTAATAAAATATCATTAGAAATTAACATCTACACTAAAATCAATGCATCTTGTGCAAGCAATCAAATACTATTATAAATCACCATATACACGGAAATCAATACATCAAGTGCAAGAAATCTTCTTCCATCTCTTCCCCATCTGTCTATATCTATATATCCCTCCATCTATCCTTATTTGCCTCTCTATCTCACCCCCACAAACACACAGGCTCTCTCACTCCATATCTATTAATCTCTTTGTCCCTCCCTCCATCTCTCCATCTATCTCTTCTTCCCTCTCTTCACCTTCCATATATATTTGTATCTCTATATCACCCCCAAAAAATACACTCTCTTTCTCCAATCTATCTATCTATCACTCCCTCTTCCTCTCCCTCTCTCCCCCTTCTCTCCCTCTCCCTCTCTCCCCCTTCTCTCCCTCTCCCCCGCTTCTATCTCTCTTCCCTCTTGTTGTCCTCTCGCCCTCTCTCTCCATATTCTATATCACTCCATTACAAACAATTTGTAGAAATTATCAAACATATGTATATCAATGGATTCAATCGGATTTAACAATGTACTAAATCTAGATACTGAATCACTTCTACGAATCAATTGCGGAAATTAAACACAATCGCCAATCACATGAAGCAAAAAAATCAAATAAAACCACAACACAGATAATTTCTTGGGGAAAGCTTTATGCTCAAAACCCTTCTATCTTCTATTGTATATTCCACAAGGAATCATGAAACAATTACAACGCACTCTTCTCACAGGAGTCTCCTGCACTCTGCTAGCTGTCTCACACTGTCCTAGACAAAACTGCCCAACACTTAGCCAATTCTTAGCCTCTAAACAACCTGTCTTGCTTGCGCAATTCATGATGAATGCAATACCTATTCTTTGGGAATTTTGGCCTTCCTAAATTGTGCAAGGATCATGGGTAATCCAATGGATGTATGGTTGCATGCAAGAAACCTACTAATCACACAACTAATAGTTAACCTCCCTTTAACCTTTGTCTCAACTGGGTCTCCACTGGAACTGACATGCATGCAACTATTAATAGTAAATCATCAGTTGCATGGCAGATCACTGGTTGTGAATTAAATAATATTTAATTCACTTGATCTCTCACTAGTGCAACAAACAGTTACAACTAGTTCAACCGACTCTAACTCACCTAATTGAGTTAACTGATTACACATGCATTAAACTAATGCACCAACTGCAATTCAAAATCCAAAACTAATAGAATTACTCTACATGCCTCACCAACCACCCTCAACTAGAAATACATGATATAACTGATTTTATCACACTCAGTTAACTGTTACATCATGAAATAAGATTACATTTTATTGTCCAATTTAATTAAGGGATAATTAAATTAGACACTGCACCAAATTAATTAATTAATTTGGCCCACACTAGTGTGTGTGTTGCTAGGACCTATTGGTTCCACACTAGTGTGTGTGCTACAATTTCTTGTTGGACTTCAACACTCCCTCTCAACAAGAAAGAGATTATCTGCCACCCCGATCATGCCTCTAAGGTATTCGAATTTTCTCTTGGTGAGCGCCTTCGTTAGAATATCTGCATCCTCATCTTCCATGGGAATGTACTGAAGTAACATAATGCGCCTCTGAACACAATCTCTGAGATGGTGGTACCAGATTTCTATGTGATTGGACCTATCATGAAACGCCGGATTAACCGAGAGTTTAATGCAACTCTCGTTATCACAATGTATCGCTATCAGATCCATCTGAGAACTAAACAAACCAACCAGGATCTTTCTCATCCAGATGGTCTCACATGCAGCTTGACTTGCTGCTATGTACTCTGCCTCGGCTGAACTGAGTTCCACATATCCCTGCTTCCTGTTGTACCAAAAAATTGTTGTCGATCCTATGCTGAAGATCCCTCCCGATGTGCTCTTTCTGTTTGATGGAATGCCTACCCAGTATGCATCCGTGAAGCCTTGAAGCTTCACTTCCTCTGTCTGTTTGTACCATAATCCATACTCTGTAGTGCCCCTGAGATATCTCAAGACATGCTTCCCCACCTTCCAAAAGAGCTTGGTCGGCTTAACCATAGCTTGACTCAGCTGGTTAACTGCGTAACAAATGTCTGGTCTAGTGTTCACCAAGTACATCAGTGAACCCACTAACTCGCTGTAGATGGTAGCGTCCACTACTTCTCCTGAAGTAGCATCCTCTTTCCCCCAATTCCTTGAAAGAGGAGTTTCCATGGGTTTACAACTCTCCATGTGAAAATTACCCAGTGTCTCTTTGGCATACTAATTTCCTTGAGAAACAAAAAGTTCACCATATTGGTGCCATATTTCCAAACCAAGGAAATAGTGAAGGAGACCCATGTCCTTCATTTCGAACTCCCTTGCAAGGTCCTCCTTGCACGAGTTTATCAGCTGCTCATCAACTGTCAAAATTAGGTCATCAACATAAAGTACGATAATCAAGGGCTTACCATCAACCAAAATTTGGTACAGGTTTGCATCTGCTTCACTTTTTGTGAAGCCCAACCTGGTGAAATAGTTGTCAATCAGAGTGTACCAAGAACAAGGTGCTTGCTTCAGCCCATACAATGCTCTCTTGAGTCGACACACATGCAACTCACTGTCAAAGATCTCGAAACCTTATGGCTACTTTATGTACACTTCTTCCTCAATAACTCCCTTGAGAAACACAATTTTCACATCCATCTTATGAATGCGCCACCCCATCTGCACTGAGAGTGCAAGGATAGATCTAATGGAAGAGTACCTCGCGACTGGTGCGAAAGTCTCTTCATAGTCAATCCCCTCAACTTGTGAGAATCCCCGGGCCACAAATCTGTCCTTGTACTTCTCCACACTCCCATCAGCATCTTGCTTCACCTTATAGATCCATCTAGATCCAACCACTGATTTTTCAACCGATCTTGGGACAACTTCCCATGCACTGTTCTTGACGATGGAGTCATACTCCTCTACCATAGCATCAACCCAAATTGGTTGCTGCACTTCTTCCTGAAAGGAATATGGTTCTGTCAAAATACACTTTCTCATAAGAGCCATGTATCCAGTAAACCTGTCAAGATATTGTCTCTGTCTGCGCAGTGAAATAGGGGCTCCTACATTCTCTGTTGCATCAAGTCTGAATCTATCAACTTCCATGGTGCGCCTTCTACCATTTCTAATGGATGGCTCTGTGTGAGTATTTTTTTCCACTCCATGATCCTTCGCATGTGGTTTCTCCAAATCTTGAGGTTCATTCTTTGGAACCAAGAGTCCTCATCTGCATGCAAATTCAGCTTCCTCTCAAGGGAAAATCGCATGGCTTTATCCTCATCAAATTTTATATCCCATCACACAACAATCATTTTGTTGTTTGGAAAATACACTCAATAGTTGTGGGGAGTTTCAGTATATCCCACAAATATCCCAATCTCAGCCATTGGTTCTGTTGTAAAATTTAACTAGGTCGGTCTTCATGTTGACTATGTAATTATGAAAAAGAGACAAAGATAAACAAACTATAAAAAATGGACAAGATGCTGGAGATAAACGTTGTAAAGTCGGCTTGAAAAATGCTGGAAATGTCAGCTCAAGTTATGTCCCAACAGTTCACTTAATAGGTCAGCTAATTATAGGGTCGAATAACTATAAATATGCCAGAAAACTTCGCATAAATGACAGTGAACAGAACAAAGATATGTTTGAGATTTTCGGTTAATAAGAATTGCAGACTTGTCTAAGGTTGTAAAATAGATAAAATAATGTGGATCACCTAAGTTTTTGCGGACAAGACTGAGGTTGATAGCGTGGAAAATGGAGCAGCTAGTGCGGATCTATCTAAGGTTATATAACATCTAAAAGGTTGCGGACGTAAGGACAAGTTTAGTACAGCTTGAAGTATAACTTACTGAAGGTACACAATGATTGAAGTTCGATGATGACTGAAGGTACATAATGATTGAATGTTCGATGATGACTGAAGGTACACAATGACTAAAGGTTCGATGATGACTGAAGGTACACAATGACTGAAGGTGCAGAAAGAGTACAGTAAGAACATCTCTGATTGTAAAGTATTTAAGGAAAGAACTTGTCAAAACAATTATCTAAAGGTGGTAGAAAGTGAGGAAGGTAAATCAGAGATTTACCTTGCTAACTACATTTCAAGATGTTCAGTTACAAGTGAAAACTATTTCGTCTCTACATTTGACTAGTGCTTTGATATTGACTTGATGAAATATTAATTAAGTGAAATAAGAATACATAAGCAAGCTCACAAGTAATTATCAAGAAGAGAATTTGAGTTAATCACGAGCCCTACAAATTATCATCATGGTATCAAAGCTATGGTGCTAAAGAAGGGCATCTAATCAAAGAGACACTCAAGGATCGGTTTTCAAGAATGGCATTTAAGCATGGCAAAGGGTGTCAAAGCAACAAGCATCAAATTTTATGTTCACTAAATTCGACTACAATTCAGATACCTTCAAAAAGAATATATGGTGTCATTCTCTACTATAGATATCAGTGCCAATTGGAGCTTAGAACCTGGGCAAAGTTTCAACACCACAGTGAAATATCCTCACTATTTCAGCACTATAACACAGTGAAGTTTCCTAGGTACAATTCGGATGGGTTAATACAGATCGAATTCCCTGAATTTTCAGAGATCAATTATAGTCCTAAGAACACAGTTCAGAAATTGCAGTCTCGATTATACATTCTCGGATCACTTACATACATCTCAAACATCATCTCAGATTCGGTGCAATTGCAGTAACTGAAGCTCTGAAAAAAAAGTCTCTATGTCTCGATGGTGTCTCTATTGTTTTAAGTGCACACATAGTTCGAACAATAGATACAATTCGGTGATATGATGAAGACCACAGTTTGGTGAAAAACCATTCACTCTCAGTGCTATTCAACTAAAGAAATCAAGTTGAAGACTCGTCACTTATCAAGTAAGTATTTTTATTCTATAATCAAGTTTGGTTAAATGACTTTGTTTTTGCAGGGAGTTCTATGAGCTGGTTGGGCTACCAAGAATCCTTGCATAAGGAGGATAGTCACAGTCCTCGAAGAAAATAAAGTCATGGAAAGACTATATAGGTCAAGATTTATCTGAATACATGGAAAGGGATAGAAGAGCTCAAAGGATTCTTATGGAATCAGTCAAAGTCCTCACATCCCTCTGTCTATGAAGAATTGGAGAGATCAAGAGAATACATGATAAGTTGAAAGAACTATTCTATGCAATAAATAAGGTTATGTCACTTAGACTCAATTTACACAAAATTGAGGTATCAAAGAATGAAGGGATATCAATTGTGTGATCTGGAAAAGATGATAAGATGGAAAAAATAACAAATAGACAAGAAAATTACCTCATTCAACTTGTGATATCTATGCTAGATGGAAAAAGACAAATCTAGGGCAAAAATGTTGAAGGATAAAAGACTCAAACATTCACAGAAGAAAAAGGAAAGTTTAAGTGGGAGACTTATGGACATTACAAGAAAGTTGGTCCTAAAGGGACAATCTCAATAGGAGAAAGAAAAAGAAGATTCAAAGAAAATATCACAAACTTATGAATAAGAAATTGACTTCTGTTCGTTATGTGATAATGTAGCATCCTGATCTAAGCATGGCAGGAGCTCTCGGTGAATCAGCTCCAAGAAAACCTCTCTGACAAACATTACTAATGTAAAGCAGTCATCAAGAGCAAGGGTCATCATGGAAACATATTTTTGGATGTGATGACATATTGATGAAGCAAGCCAAGGGAATGAAGCTCTTCATTCTTAAGAAATTGCTGCAGGATGACTCAAGGGAAAAAGGTATGAGGTATGTATATATTTATATGTTGACATTGGATGTTTTGAAGTCATGTCATGTGGTTGCAGGTAATGGACATTTGTACTTAGAAGTATGATCTATGGAGGAGTATCTTTCAATGCACGGATAGGTGAAATCAACATAATATGTCCTCATGGAATATGAGGTGGTCGTATGTGAACGAGAAACTAGGAAAGTTGTACGTTCCTAGGAATTAAGAATGTGCATAGAGGAAGATATCATGAAATGCAACCATGTCAAGAGGCAGTTATCATCCAGAGGCCAATAAGATGTGACTAGGAGATCTCCTGTAAAGATATGTAGACTCTAATGAAATTATGGTAAAGAAGAAGACCCTTGGAAAAACATATCATTAGGAGATGTGTCAATTTGTATGAAGGATGTCGATGCTTACAAGAAGATGTCATGGTGAAAGATCATCACTGAGGTAACTTTTGTTTTAAAAGGTTCATATGTAAATGTTTATCTGGATGAATTTGTGTAGGGCTGCTAATCATGAGAAAGGATGTATGATCCTGGGAGATGATTTGAAGGAAAGTAGCATGGCACAATATTGGACTAGATAAGGAAGTCTGGTGAATCACTCTAATAGCTGACAAGACTCAAGATGGAAGTGATGAATGATCTGTGTCTTATGAAGCTAAAAGATGGAGATTCCTCAATACCAAAATCCATGACATCGAGGACAGGAATTCTTCATGAGTAGCTGGGTGTCTCACCATTGCTGCTGGAGGTCCCTGGTTAAGAGGGAGCCTGACGGTAAGTTTCTTACTTGGAAGAAACTTGGTAATTCCTAAGGATGAGATTAGGTACATTCTTGGTATAAGAATGAGTACATTCCCTTGTGGAATAGGTCCTCCTTGGGAGGGAGAGATAGACATATCATTCTGGTCTTGGGAAGACAAAATGGAGGATTGGGTAATCATCTGGCATTCGATACTCTTTGAGAATGTGGTCGGGCATTCAAAATAAGAGTAGTCGGGGACCGATAATCTTTGAGGGCTAGCTACCCAAGAGAAGAATAGTCCAGGAAGGTCATACTTTGGGAACACCCGAGTGGAGTATGTACCTTGGATAGACAATGACGAAGGTGTTTATAAGTCATGTGTCTTGCCAACATTGAAGCCCATTGTCTCATTGAAGAGATGGGGCTATTAGTCAAGGCATTGCACTAGTACAATGCTGGTTGAAATGATGTTATACAGATGTGATTACCAATCCGATTTTTCTTATGATATTCTTTAGTTTGAAAGTGATCATGTAACTATATGAATACCTCCCTATTTAAGAGGGAGTGTTGTAAAATGTAACTAGGTCGGTCTTCATGTTGACTATGTAATTATGAAAAGAAGGAGACAAAGATAAACAACTTATAAACAATGGAAAATATGCTGGAGATAAACCTTGTAAATTCAGCTTGAAAAATGCTGGAAAGGTCGGCTCAAATTAGGTCCCAGCATTTCACTTAATAGGTCGGCTAATTATAGGGTCGAATAACTATAAATAGGCCAGAAAACTTCGCATAAATGACAGTGAACAGAACAGAGATATGTCTAATATTTTCGGTCAATAAGAATTGCAGACTTGTCTAAGGTTGTACAATAGATAAAAGAATGTGGATCACCTAAGTTTTTGCAGACAAGACGGAGGTTGACAGCGTGGAAAATGGAGCAGCTAGTGCGGATCTATCTAAGGTTATATAACATCTAAAAGGCTGTGGACATAAGGACAAGTTCAGTACAGCTTGAAGTATAACTTACTGAAGGTACACAATGACTGAAGGTTCAATGATGACTGAAGGTTCAATGATGACTGAAGGTACACAATGACTGAAGGTTCGATGATGACTGAAGGTACACAATGACTGAAGGTGCAGAAAGAGTACAGTAAGAACATCTCTGATTGTAAAGTATCTAAGGAAAGAACTTGTCAAAACAGTGATCTAAAGGTGGTAGAAAGTGAGGAAGATTTACCTTCCTAACTACATTTCAAGATGTTCAGTTACAAGTGAAAACTATTTTGTCTCTACATTTGACTAGTGCTTTGATAATTGACTTGATGAAAGATTAATTAAGTGAAATAAGAATACATAATCAAGCTCACAAGTAATTATCAAGAAGAGAATTTGAGTTAATCACTAGCCCTACAAATTCTCAACAGGTTCCAACTTCTTCCTGGCGTCTTTGGTCACATGCACATAAACATATGAGCCAAAAATCTTAAAATGTGAAACATCAGGTTTCTTACTAGTAAAAGCCTCTTCTGATGTACTCATGCCAAGTATCCGATGAGGGCAACGGTTTTTCACAAATACCGTTGTGCTGCATGCCTTCGCCCACAGATGCAATGGTAAGCCTTGATCATGCAACTTCGCTTATGCTACACCCACAATTGTTCTATTCTTTCTTTCTGCGACCCCATTCTGTTGTGGGTTATGAGGCATAATCAACTCTCTCTGAATTCCTTCTTTGCTGTAGAATTTCTTGAATTCATTGGATTGGAGATGTACTCACCACCATTTTCGCTCCTAAGAGCCTTCACATGATTCCCCATGTCTTTCTCCACCAGTGCTTTGAACTCAAGAAATTTTGAGAACGTCTGATCTTTCTTCTGCATGAAGTAGATCCAACACTTTCAAGAAAAGTCATCAAAAAATATCACATAATACTTATGATTTGTTGTCGAAGTAGTAGAGAATGGTCCACACATGTCTAAGTGAACTCTCTCAAGGATTTCTGAAGCTTGGTTCTCCTTCTCATGAAAAGTGGAATTTGCATACTTCTCCATAATACATCCTTTGCATGTGTCTGATTGTGCAAGAGTACCCTTGGGAAGACCCATAGAAATCTGCTGCATGACCTTCAAGGCTCCGTGGTGAAGATGACCCAATCTCCTGTGCCATAACTCACCCTCATCCCATCTCACCACTTTGTCCGCCTTACCCATCAATGTTGTGCAACCATCTACATTAAGTTTATAGAGATTCTTAACTCGAATCCCAATATTCTTGGCTTGTCCTATTGTTTTTTGTCGCAGGAAAGATTTTCCCTCACTGAAAAAACATCATAGCCTATATCCTCCAACATTACAACTGACACCAAATTTTTCTTCAAGCCTGGTACATGCATTACATATTTTAATTGAAAGGGTTTACCAGACTGTCTCTGGAAGGTAATGGTACCGATCCCGGTAGCACTGTACCGCCCATCATCACCCATTTCGATATGCATCTGGAGGTCCTTCTCCTCCAAGCTACTGAAATTTTTTTGTCTCTTGTCATGTGAAAGGATGCACCACTATCCAAATACTACACCGATCCCATTGGACTTGACACCATGCATGCAATGAGAGAGAAGTCAAGCTCAAATTGCGAGGCCAAAGCCTCGCCAATTGCAGATCTTGAATCCTTTTTGTTCTTCTTCTTTTGTTGAAAATTAGTGGCATAATGTCCATGCCTGTGACAATGAAAACACTTCACTCTGGAAATTTCGTGCTTCTTGCCATCTTTATCGGACTTGGATTTGGAATGGAATTTCTTTCTCTTCCCCTTCTTTGCCTTGGCAGCCAAAACACAATCTTATTCATCATCATGCTTAGATGAAGAACCATCCCTGGTATTCTGCCTGAATTCTTCTTGCACCAAATCCAACCAAAGTCATTCCCAATTTGATAGCTTTTCCCTTCCATTTACAGAGTTTGATAACTATGCCAACTCTTGGGAAGTCATAGAAGAGCTAGGCTCACTAAGTCATCATCAGCGACAATAACGCTGACGCTCCCAAGCTCATCCCGACATTGGATAAATTTTGTTAAATATTTCGGCATGGTTTCGCATTTCTCCATTTTGATCTTCCCGAGTTTATCCTTCAGTGCCAATTTCTATGATCACTGCTGCTCTAAAATATATCTGTCAAATCTTTCCACATTGCATATGGTGTCACTTTGCCATGGAGACTTGAGACAATGTGGTCTCGTACTCCCTCCAATAAGATCCTACTCGCCTTTGCAAACTTCTTTGCCAAGCATCAAGATTTGCAGCATCTGTTACAATGGGTTTGGGAACATCATTGTTAATGAATTATTTCAACCCATTGTCCTCAAGTACTGCCTCCATCTTGTCTTTCCAAGAAATATAGTTAGATCTGCCCTCAAGTGCATACTCCAATCTCAAGCCATTGAAATCTTAAATCACTTGTTGCACCAAGAATGTCTTTTGCAATTCGAATTATATTCAGTCACAAACTCAGCTTCTCCTCCACTATAGTGATTTCCTATGCTCTGATACCTTGTAGAAATTATACAAACATATGTATATCAATGGATTCAATCCGATCTAACAATGTACTAAAGCTAGAAACTGAATCATTTCTACAAATCAATTGTGGAAATCAAACATAATTGCCAATCACTTGTAGCAAAGAAAGAATCAAATCAAACCACAACACAGATAATATCCTGGGGAAAGTTTGCTGCTCAAAACCCCTCTATATTCTATTGTATATTGCACAAGGAATCATAAAAAAATTACAATGCACTCTTCTCACAAGAGTCTTTGGCACTCTGCTAACTGTCTCACATTGTCTTGGACAAAACTGGCAAACACTTAGCCAATTCTCAGCCTCTAAACAGCTCGCCTTGCTTGCACAATCCCTGATGAATGCAATCCCTATTCTTTAGGAATTTTGGCCTTTCTAAACTGCACAAGGATCATGGGCAATCCAATGGATGTCTGGTTGCATGTAAGCAACCTACTAATCACACAATTGATAGTTAACCTCCCTTTAACCTTTGCCTCAATTGGGTCTCCACTCGAACTAACACGCATGCAGCTATTAATAGTAAATCATCAGTTGCATGGTAGTTCGATGATTGTGAATTAAATAATATTTAATTCACTTGATCTCTCACTAGTGCAATAAACACTTACAACTAGTTCAACTGACTCTAACTCACCTAACTGAGTTAACTGATTACACATGCATTAAACTAATGCACCAACTGCAATTCGAACTTCATAACTAATAGAATTACTCTGCATGCCTCACCAACCACCCTCAACTCGAAATACATGAGCTAACTGATTTTATCACACTCAGTTAACTGTTACAAGTGATCAAGAGATAAGATTACATTTTATTGTCCAATTTAATTAAGGGAAAATTAAATTAGACACTGCACCAAATTAATTAATTAATTTGACCCACACTAGTGTGTGTGTTGCTAGGACATATTGGTCCCACACTAGTGTGTGTGCTACAATTTCTAGTTGGAATTCAACACAATTATTGTGGTGAGGAAGGTCCGTGGAAACTATATTGTTTTTCAAATGAGATTTAACCTCAACATGCTCAATGCTCGAGGGGTCTGGGGTAATTGGGATCTTCAAAGTCTGAAGCTTACTCAACTCAGTGTTTGAGCCAATGAAAAGGTGTTGAAGGTTCTAGAGCTAGAGTGGTACACGCCAATCAGAGCACCTCCTAACTCGCTTAATTTGCCTCTCTTAGGTATTTGTTTCACTAAGTCTTAACACTTCTTAGCAATTTATGGCAACATTTTGTCCCTTTGAAATTACTTTTTAGGACTACCCTCCCTTTTAGATGAGACTCTGAAAAATCCGAAAGCTAGATATCCTCTTAATGTTGTTTCCCTGTGACTGAGTTGGTCTTGCTGCAGGGAACAAAAGTTACATGGAAATCTAGTAAATTCATTCCAAGGGCAACCTAAAGTTGCTAGTAGTGGTTTAGGGGAGAAAACCGTGATAAATTCGGGTAACCATGCTAGTCTGTGGTGGCACAATTGTTTATCTAAGATATTTAATTTCCTTTTCTGTGGGTGGAATTGGCTCAAGCTCGGGAGAAAGCTAGATGAGCGCCTCTCATTAACATCGAGAGACTCCATAGGGCTGGTGTGGTCTCATACTATCTCTAATGGATTCTAAGTGGGGAACGAGTCTTCCCCTTGCTTTATTGAATTGGAATGGAAATAAGAACTTTGATCCCTTTTTACGCTGGAGAAGTCTCTCACATAGGCATCTTAAGTGATTGGTCTCTCCTATATATCAGGGTGAGAGGAAAGGTGTTATTGCATTCTACAGTTTTGTTGTTCTTTTCATAGGTGACCACCCTGTACTGTGTGCTCTAGTAAAATTTGCATCTTGTTTGGCGCAAACAATGCATCCTTTTAAGCTCTGGTCATTGAAGAAGAAATCACTATATCAATGGGAGAGGATATGTGTGAGAAGGGGCTTTGCATATTATGCAAAAATAACTCGCAGAGAGAATTCTCGCTTTCAGGAAAGGGCAAAACGATCCATTATAAGATACCATGATCAAATCCCCATGGAACTACAAGAACTAAACCACGTCAAAAGGGAGGTTGTGTCTCAACAATCCTCACTTTTTGATGTTGCAATAAGGATAGATTTGGAGGCATGGATTGCAAACACCGAAGAAAAGAGGAACACGATGAACGAATAGAGCAAGTTGTTGATCTTTATTATATGTCAAAAATTTTGTTGGGAAGAGTGTTAATGGATAACCGAGCGTCAAGAAGAGATATTTTTTAGAATCCAGACCATTTTTATGGTCCTTTGAAGTGTAACGGTTGCAAACAAGAAACAATGGATAAAACTTATCTTGCATTAAACAAAACTTAAGAATCTTGTCGGACATGCCCAAGCCTCTAATAGACCCCGGGAGCCCAATCATTTTAACAGGACCAGACTCGAGCCAATCTCATAATTACCTGATGACTCTTGTTTCCAACTTTCATTTTGTGAATAACAGTGTTTGCAGACATATGGCTTGGCATTGCAGTTTAGGCCTATTTTATTTTAAATATGCTATGTTATGTTTATCCCTTATGACTCTTTGTACGGTTCATTTTTGGACATCATCCAAATGAACTGTGAATACTTTTTGATGTGATCCCCTATTATTTAGTAATTGAATTTACCTTAACACAAAAAATGAAGATAAATTAAGATTGATCCTTCTTAATAATACTCGTTATATTTTCAACCGAAGAAAGTGAGTGTCTTTAAAATGATCAAATTAAAACCAGCCTTGATCCATCTTAACTCCGGATCTATCAAGCGCAGAGAGGGATCAAATCTCTCGATGTGCAAACCTATTTTTTGAGTGCAAAACTTGAGGAAAGGTTTGCACCTCAAGATATTTGATCCCTCTCAGCGCTCGATAGATCTGGAGTTAAGATGGACCTAGACTAGTTTTAGTCATGTGCAGCCAAGGAAAATCTATCGAACATATGATTAATTTTATAAATAATATGTAGATACATCTAATATTAATATAAAAATTTTAAATATGCTAAATATGTTTGAGATTTATTTGGTCATTTTAATTCTAAATTTTCTTAGTTACCTTAGTTTGTCGAGATAATAAATATTGTTAATAACTTTAATGATGAAATAAAAAATTTGAATGCAAAGTGACAATGTAAAAGTGTTGAACGATAGAAAATGAGAATAATAAGAATGTAGTCAATTACAAATAGTCTTCATTGTGATCAATCTCAAAATATTTTCTTCTACTATTCTTATTGTCACCCTTGTTAGTTTTGTAATTTTTTCATATCGATTATATGAAAATGATAGTGGAAATCGTAAACCATTTAAATCTTTAGCTCGAATTGTTGTATTAAACATCATACATTGTCTCTCTTGCTATCTAATATTAATAGGTTGAATTACTATAACACAAAAATCAATGTACATTGTCAATATTTTTTTGTGCTTACACTGAAATCGATGCACAATGTCAAACCAATCACTTTAAATTAATGTACCATCATACATCCAATAACATCAAATTAGAAATCAATATCTACGTTGAAATCAATGCATCTAATGCAAGCAATAAAATAAGATTACAAAACAACATCTACACTGAAATCAATGCATCTAATGCAAGTAATCAAATAGGATTAGAAATCAACATCTACACTCAAATCAATGCATATGGTGCAAGTAAGAAAATAGAATTAGAAACCAAAATCTACACTGATTATAAATAATCTACATTGAAATTAATGCATCTAGTGCAAGCAATCAAATATAATTAGAAATCAACATCTACATTGAGATTAATGCATCTAGTGCAAGCAATCAAATAGATTAGAAATCATCTAAATTGAAATCAATGCACCTAGTGCAAGTAATCAAATATCATTAGAAATCAACATCTACACTAAAATCAATGCATCAATCATATAGGATTAGAAATCACCATCTAGACTAAAATCGATGCATCTAGTGCAAAAATCTTCTTCCATTTCTCCCCCCTCCATTATATCTATATCTCCCTCCATTTCTCCTTCTTTGTCTCTCTATCTCACCCCCCCAAACACACACCCTCTCTAACTCCTTATATATCAATCTCTCTGTCCCTCCCTCCATATATCCATCTCTCTCTTCTTCCTTCTCTTCACCTTCCATCTATATCTCTATCTCTCTTTGTCTCTCTATATCGCCTCCAAAACATACACTCTCTTTCTCCAATCTATCTATCTATCACTCCCTCCTCATCCCTCGCTCTCTCTCTCTCCCCCACTTCTATCTCTCTCACCTCCTGTTGTCCTTTCTCCCTCTCTCCCCCTCTTCCTTATCACTCAATTACAAACGGTTATTGTGGTGAGGAAGGCCTGTGACAATTATAATGTTTGACCAATGATATTGACCCTCAACACTCTCAATGCTCAAGGGGTCTAGGGTAATTAGGCTGCTCAAAATTTGAAGCTTACTCAACTCAACATTCGAGCCAATAAAAAGGCTTTGAATATTTTAGAGCTAGAGTGGTACACGCCAATCAAAGCACCTCCTAACTCGCCTAATTTTTTATGTATTTATTTTTATTTTTTATTTTTTAATTTTTAATTTTAATTTAATTTAATTTTTTTGGTCAGTAAATTGCAACATCTTGTCCCTATGAAATTACTTTTTAGGACTACCCTCCTTTTAGTTGAGACTCTGAAAAATCCAAAAACTATATACCCCCTTAATGTTGTTTCCCTATGATTGAGTTGGGCTTGTTGCAGGGAACAAAAGTTACATGGAAATCTGGTAAATTAATTCTAGGGGCAACCCAAAGCTATTAGTAGTGGTTTAGTGTTGAACACGATGATAAATTCAAGTACCCATTATGGTCTATGATGGTGCAATTGTTTATCTAGGATTTTTAAATTTCATTTTTTTGTGGGTGGAATTGGCTCAAGCTCGAGAGAAATTTAGATGAGTGCCTCTTAGTAACGCTGAGAGACTCCATAAGGTTGTTGTGGTCTCATACTATCTCTAGTGGATTCTGAGCGAGGAATGAGTTTGTCCCTTGCTTTATTGAATTGGCATGGCAACAAGAGCTTTGCTCTCTTTTTAGGTTGGAGAAGTCTCTCACATAGGGATCTTAAGTGATTGGTCTCTCCTATATCTCAAGGTGTGAGGCAAATTGTTATTGCATTCTACAGTTTTGTTGTTTTTTCTAGAGGTGACCACCCTATACTATGTGCTTTAGTAAACTTTTCATCTTGGTTGTCGCAGAACAATGCATCTTTTCTAGCTCTGGCCATTGAAGAAGATATCATTATGTCAATGGGAGAGGGGACGTAGGAGAAGGGGCTTTGCATATTATGAAAAAAGAGTCTGTAGAGGGAATTATTGCTTTCAAGAAAGGGCCAAAGTATCCATTGTAAGATACCATGATCAGATCCCCATGGAACTACAAGAACTAAACCAAGTCAAAAGGGAGGTTGTGTCTCAACAATCCTCACCCTTTGATGCTGCAATAAGGACATATTGGGAGGCATGGATTCCAAACACCAAAGAGAAAAGGAACAAGGTGAACCAATACATGCAAGTTGTTGATCTTTATTAGAAGTTGAAAATTTTGTTGGGAAGAGTTTTAATGGATAACTAAGCGTCGAGAAGAGATATGCTTTAGAATTCAGACCATTTGCATGGTCCTTAGGAACATAACGATTGTAGACAAGACACGATGTATAAACACTTGGTTTGCATTAAACAACACTTGAGAATCTCGTTAGACACACCCAAGCCTATAACAAACCCAGGGAGCCCAATCACTATAACGGGCTCAGACTCGAGCCAATCCCATAATTACCTAATGACTCTTGTTTCCAACTTTCATTTTGTGACTAACAATGTTTGCAGACATATGAATTGGCATTGTAGTATAGGCTTGTTTTACTTTAAATATGCTATGTTATGTATATCCTTGTTTTACTTTAAATATGCTATGTTATGTATATCCCTTATGACTCTTTGTAGGGTTCTTTTTGGACATGGTCCAAATGAAATGTGAAGACTTTTTTATGTGATCCCCTATTATTTAGTAATTGAATTCACCTTAAACAAAAAAAAAAGATAAATTAAGATCGATCCTTCTTAATAATACTCTCTATATTTTCAACCGAAGAAAGTGAGTATATTTCGAGTGATCAAATTAAAACTAGCCTAGATTCATCTTAACTTCGGATCTATCGAGTGCCGAGAGGGATCAAATCTCTCGAGGTGCAAACCTATTTTTTGAGTGCAAACTTGAGGAAATGTTTGCACCTCAAGAGATTTGATCCCTCTCAACCCTTAATAGATCCGAAGTTAAGATGGATCTAGGCTGGTTTCAGTCATGCGCTGCCTAGGAAAATCTATCGAACATATGATTAATTTTATCAATAATATGTAAATACATCTAATATTAATATAATCATTTTAAATATGCTAAATATGTCTGAGATTTATCTGGACATTTTAATTTTAAATTTGTTTAGTTACATCAGTGTGTTGAGATGATAAATATTGTTAACAACTTTAATGATGAAAAATGAGGAAATAAAAATTTTGAATGCAAATTGACAACGTAATAGTATTGAATGATAAAAAATGTGAATAATAAGAATGTACTCAATTACAAATAGTATTCATTGTGATCAATCTCAAACTATTTCCTTCTACTATTTTTATTGCCATCCTTGTTAGTTTTGTCATCTTTTCATATCGATTATATGAAAATGATAGTTGAAATCGTAAACCTTTTAAATCTTTAACTCGAGTTGTTGTAGTAAACATCATACCTTGCCTCTCTTACTCTCCAATATTAATAGGCTAAATTACTATAACACAAAAATCAATGTACATTGTCAATAATTTTTTGTGCTTACATTAAAATCAATACACATTGTCAATCCAATCACTTTAAAATTAATGTACCATCATACATCCAATTACATCGAATTAGAAATCAACATCTACATTGAAATCAATGCATCTAATGAAAACAATCAAATAAGATTAGAAAACAACATCTACGCTTAAATCAATGCATCTAATGCAAGTAAGAAAATAGGATTAGAAATCAACATCTACACTCAAATAAGTGCATCTAGTGCAAGTAAGAAAATATGATTAGAAATCAACATCTACACTTAAATCAATGCATCTAGTGCAAGCAATCAAATAGGATTAGAAATCACCATCTACACTAAAATTAATGTATTTAGTGCAAGTAACCAAATAGGATTAGAAATCATCTACATTGAAATCAATGAATCTAGTGCAGCAATCAAATATAGTTAGAAATCAACATCTACATTGAAATTAATGCATCTAGTGCAAGCAATCAAATAGGATCTTAAATCACCATATACACTAAAATCAATAAAATCAATGCATTCATTGCAAATAATCAAATAGGATTAGAAGTCATCTACATTGAATTCAATGCATTTAGTGCAAGTAATCAAGTATCATTAGAAATCAACATCTACACTAAAATCAATGCATCTAGTGCAAGCAATCAAATACGATTAAAAATCGCCATCTACATTGAAATCAATGCATTTAGTGTAAAAGATCTTCTTCCCTCTTTGCCACCTCGTCCCGCCCCCCCCCCGCCGCCCCCACCATCTATATATATATATATATATCTTCTTCCATCTCTGCTTCTTTGTGTCTCTACCTCACCCTCGTAAACCCACACACTCTCTCACTCCATATATATAAATCTCTCTGTCCCTCCCTCCATCTCTCTCTTCTTCCCTCTCTTCACCTTCCATCTATATCTTTATCTCCCTCTGTCTCTCTATATCACCCCCAAAACATACACTCCCTTTATCCAATCTATCTATCTATCACTCCGTCCTCCTCTCCCTCCCTCTCTCTCCCTTACTTCTATCTCTCTTCCCTCTTGCTATCCTCTTCCTCTCTCTCTATATGTCTTTCTTCTTACCTCCTGCTCTCTCCCCCTCCAACTCCATCTCTCTTTCCCTTCCTCTCTCCATTCCTTCCTTTCTCTCCCACCTCTCTCTCTCTCTCTCTCCAACTATGTTACTATATGCCTCTCTCTCTCCTTCTCTCCATCCCTCTTTTGTCTCTTTATCTCACCCCAAAACATACACACTCCCTCTCCATTTCTCTCTTACACTAAAATCAATGCATCTAGTGCAAGCAATCAAATAGGAATAGAAATCACCATCTATACTGAAATAAATGCATTTAGCATAAGAAATCTCCTTCCCCATATATATATATATATCTCCATCCATCTCTCCTTCTTTGTCTCTCTATCTCACCCTTGCAAACACACACTCTCTCTCACTCCATATATCTATCAATCTCTCTGTCCCTCCCTCCATCTCTCTCTTCTTCCCTTTCTTCACCTTCCATCTATATCTCTATCGCCCTCTGTCTCTCTATATCACCCCCAAAACATACTCTCTTTATCCAATCTATCTATCTATCACTCCCTCCTCTCTCTCTCTCCCCCTACTTTTCTCTCTTCCCTCCTACTATCCTCTTTTCCTCTCTCTCCATCTTCCTTATCACTCCCTCTCTCTTTTTGTCTTTCTTCTTATCCCCTACCTCTCATACCTTCTCTCTTCTTCCTTTCTCTCCCACCTCTCTCTCTCTCCATCTCTCCTTCTTTGTCTCTTTATCTCACCCCAAAGCATACACACTCCCTCTCCATCTCTCCCTTGTCACTCTCTCTCTCTTTCTCTCCACTTCTCACTCTCTGTCTTTCTCCTTCCCTCACTCTCCCCCTCCAACTCCCTCTCTCCCTTCCTCTCCTACCTCCCTCTTTCTTCTCGCATCTCTCTCTCTCTCACCATCTCCTTCCCTCTCTCCTCTCTCTCCCACCTCCATCTTTATGTCTCCCTCTCCCTCTCTTACCCTTCTCTACCTCTCTCTCTCTTCATTCCTCCTCCCTTCTCCTTTAGTTTATCTCCATCTCTCCCTTATCTCTGCACCTCTATCACTCTGTCTTTGTTATTTCCTCCCAAATATATCTAGAGTTAATAAATTTATAAATATTATAATATAACAAATTTAAAATTGTATAAATCCAAAGTTATTAAATTTAATAATATTAATATGAATATTAGATTTAATAATAATATTAGGATTAATAATGCTTTTTTTCATGGTATTAATAATAATTTGGTCCATAGTATTTGGCCCATAGGCTTCACATAAATATAACATCTTTTTTGAGTTTTAGTCAATATAAAACCTCTTTTTTGGCTTTAGTCATATGGGTATATATCAAAATAGGTTTTATTTATTTACCATACTTTTGGAGAAAGTATAAAATGAAGTTTTCTTTATTTATCATACCTCTAGTTTATTTATATTTTTATTTATTTACCATTGTTTTTAGTGTTAGTAAACATTTTCATATTTTAAATTTATAACCTTTATACATAATAATAATTAAATTGATTTTTAAATAAAACTGGCATTAGATTAAAAATATTAAATGTTTAAGTGTTTAGGTTTACTTGAGATCTAACAATACCTCTCAGCACAATAATTCATTTTAATCTTAAATCTATAAATAAATGTCATTTCAAAAAGTATTTTTCTCAAATTTTACACTTAAAATTATGAAAAAAAAATTTAACCCCACTAAATATATTCATCAATCAATAATCAATCTATATATAACAATTTATTATATAAATAAATAACTATATCAATAAAATAAATAAAACGTATACCTATAAAAAATATATAACAGATAACAATGGAATGACAAAACACAAATTTGATAAACATCATTTTCAATTTAATTGGCATACAAAAGATTTTATCTCCAAAACATGTTGCACATGTAATGTTTTCTTATAATATATCTTAATATATTTTTAATCAACACTGATACCATGTGATGTTTTATGGTAATACATATTTCAATAAATTTGAAAAGATAAAGGTAGTTAAATCCCAACTGATATAGTAATAAAATTGCTCATAGTTGGAAGCTAGGGTAACACTCTCCATCCCCTTTTTAAAAATATAAGATTTTTGTATATCATTTTAAAACTAAAAAAATTTCACAGAAACCACGAAGAATTAGATAAAAGCAATCAAATGTATTTTGCATTGTCAATGAACCTGCAATATGTGAAACCTTTCTTTTCAAGCTTTCAGTTGGCTAATATTTTGAATTTGTGTGCTGTATTTTAGATGAATACATGCAAATCAAGGAGCATATTAAATTTGATGTTCAAAATATAGTCATTTTAGTAACAAGCAGCTAACATGAAAGTTATGAAGTCGGACATAGCACTTGTTTAAAAATAAAACATAAGTCATGAAGTCGGACATAGCACTTATTTTAAAATAAAACATTTTGTGCACCACGGGAATAGGTTAACATCAGTTTCTGTGCCGCACCAAAGCTTTTCAGAGAAAACTATGGAATATGTTAGCATCAGTTTTGGTTTCAGTTTCTTGGCACAGAGCAAAACATTTTGGGCACCAAGGCCTTTCAGAGAAAGCTACGGGAATATGTTAGCATCGGTTTCTTGGCACAGAGCAAAACATTTTGAGCACCAAGGCCTTTCAAAGAAAACTATGGGAATATGTTAGCATTGGTTTGGGTTTCTTGGCACAGAGCATTTATTTAAAAATAAAACATTTTGGACACTAGGGCCTTTGAGAAAACACTATGGGAATATGTTAGCATCGGTTTCTTGGCACCAAGCACTTATTTAAAAATAAAACATTTTGGGCACCAAGGCCTTTCAGAGAAAACCATGGGAATATGTTAGCATCGGTTTCAGTTTCTTGGCACAGAGCACTTATTTAAAAATAAAACATTTTGGGCACCAGAGCCTTTCAGAGAAAACTACGGGAATATGTTAGTATCGACTTCGGTTTCTTGGCACAGAGCATTTATTAAAACATAAAACATTTTGGGCACCAGGGAATATGTTAGCATCAGTTTCGGTGTCTTGGCATAGAGCACTTATTTAAAAATAAAACATTTTGGGCACCAGGGCTTTTCAGAGAAAGTTAGCATCTGTTTCTTGTCAGAGAAAGTTATGAGAATATGTGAGCATCAGTTTCTTGGCATTCTCTTTTCAGCTATGGGATTGTTGGAAAGTTGGGTTAGCTTATCATCAATTATCAATTTGAATAAGATTGTTGGAAAGTTGGGCTTATCATCAATTATCAATTTGAATAAGAAAAAGACTAAACAGAAAACTTATTGTCTCATAGACTATTTTTAATCGCATGGATGTTAAAATTTAATTTAATTTCATTTCATTTTTAAATTTCATATTCAAAGAAAGCCATTTTTAACACTCCGAGGCTTTTACTCGTTAAATTTCATGTTCAAAATATAATTATTTAATTAATAATAAGAAGCTGGATTTTCCTCATTAAATTTCATGTTCAAAATATAATTATTTAATTAATAATTAGAAGCTGACATGAAGTCATGCAGTTGGACAGATTCTAAGAGTTTGATGCACATGATGACTAACTTCTTTAACAGTAAGAAATTGGAAACTGTAGGTTTTTATATACTAAAGTAAATCTTGCACATTGAAACAATACAGCCAAACTCAGTAATAAAAAATTACATGGCTTTCTGACAGGGCAAAGGGCAAAGCACCTCCATGCCTTGAACATGATTCTTAGCAGTATGACTTCAACTGCAATTGATAACTCACATGGTCAAAAAAAATATTTGACCACTCTCATCATAGTATCCTATGCATGTACACCCAAATTTCATTACATTTCAAAACAGTCCTCCATAACCACAGTAGGCAATGGTATAAAATGAAAAAAACCAGGACCTTTTGCCAGAGCATCTGGCTTTACAATAAATTCAACATACTGAACATAGAGTAACAAATCATAAGTACGTGGGAAATATTATGCCAGCCTTTGATTAAATAATGCACTTTAAAGTTCTGCAGATGCCAAAGATAGATAAAGCCTCAAAGAATAAAGCATGTTCTTTGCTTCTTTCTGCGTTTCTTTTGCTTTGGTGGTTGAAGAACCACTTTGATTGCGGCATCAAAAACAGCCTTAACATTCTGCAATAAAGGGAAAACCCAGAATATCTTCAGGAGATTTGAAAATAGAAACCAATGTCAATCTGATCTAGGAGTGTACTAGAATGGGCGGAAACTGATAAAAAAGTTGTCAACGAGAATTTAATACAAACAAGGCACAGGTAATTAGATTACAGAAAAGGGACAACTTCGAAACAGCTATAGAAAATGGCATTCAACTAAACACCCCAAGCTAATCTGTGACAGAAAGGGAGAGATTAACAATTTTCTACATTGTGTTCGGCGAGTAGTTGCATGCACTTCAATACAATCATAGGGCTTGATTTAAAATAGGCCTGCAGCTAATGATTACATGCACATAAATATGACCCACTAGGCCCACAACAAACACATGATTTGAGTTCTTTTTGGTACTGTTAGATTGACAGCCCTATTTGTTCTGTCTACTCTGTGCTAAGAAGGTTGTGATTCCCACTAAATCAATTGTCAGAAAAGTTTATCAAAAGAAACTATAAGCTGCAATATGGCTCTTCCCCTCTGACCAACTTAGTACCTCAAGCTTTGAGACATGTGAGGTCAATTACCTTAGGCAAAATACCACTATCCCCATTCTTTGTAACGATGTTGCAAGTTTATATGTATTTGTCATTTAAAATAATGTGTTTTTCCCTTACTTGATATACCTGCAAAATATCTCTCCATGGGCATACCTGTTGTGTTTTAGAACTGCATTCAATGTATGCTGCAGCCCCGATTTGCCTCTTCAAATCTTCACCCTGCCAAGACAGATGTAGATTGGTGTAAGTTATTCCTCGGAAATAATAAGGTACAAAAAATGTAAATCCTCTAGTCAAATGCAAATGTGATTGTTCTCACTAGGCTCGCAGAATATCGTAACTTATAGGGAAGTAATTGGATAAAGTATGACAACAGTAAAATGCACAAAACAATCAACAGGACCATATTATACATAGAAAAAACTAATGCTAAAACCCATGTAACCCACTTTTCTGATTGGCAAATTTGAACGAAGTTCATGCAATAACAAGACAAGCTTGCCATGGATGAAAACATGATAGGAAAATTTATGTTTTATGTAAAATGAGAGAGAGTCAATTGAGGTTATCTTGGATGGTTGGGTGGAATGGTTCTTATCTTCCATACCCTTGTTCAAATCCCTGCAAATGAGATGATGAGCTATAATGCCTTGATAATTATTGTTTTATTGCCTATGAATATTGTTGCATTGGCTTTGAGACTTGTGAACTTTTAAGTGTACCTGTGGGCTGGCCTGGTACCAGCAACCACGCTCTAGCTGATGAGCTATAATTCCTTGATAATTAATATTGTAATGGTTCTGTGCCTATGAATATTGTTGTATTGGATTTGAGTATACCCATGGGTTCACCTGGTACCAGTACCAGGCACCAGAAACAGACAAGAAGATGTCATTGCCAATGTAGGTATAGTGGAAGAACTTAAGTTTTTAACTGTATACAAACAACGTGGTGTAATAATATACTCTCCAATAATAACAACAAACTTTACCTATAACAGGAAACAGGGGTCTTAATCACAATAACAACTGATGTTATCATAGTTTCTTCCACCAAACTACAAGCAAAATATTTCGAAGATAAAACCTATAGCACCAATGGCTGCAACAGAAACAGTAGTTCTTGACGACTTATATTTATATTTATAAGACGATATTGCAATCACAGGTTCCTGAAGAAAGAACACACTTGAGCTGTCGAGATTGGGGCTGCTCCGGGATGATCAGCAAAAAACTGTTTGTCTTCTCGTAAATCTGCAGTCATAGAAAATGAATTTTCAGAGAAAACCAGGAAACAAATTAGAACTCGATTTAAGAAAACAGTTCAACTAAAGATAGTTAATTGGTGATGAGCCTATCCCCACCTAATTTTGTCCCCACCAAAATGATGGGCACGGATGGTGCGTAGTGTCTCAATTCTGGAATCCACTGACACATAAGAAACAAGAACCACAAAGCAAACAGGAAAACTCTTGAGGATCAATTTTCAAAGTTAAAAAAGAATGCAAACCTAAAGCACACATTTCTCCTTTCAAGAACCATGTCCAACAGAATCTACTTTTAAAAAAGAAGATGAAACACAAAGCTATGGTAAGTGATACCTTTTTGGAAATGTTTTCATAACTGGCCTTGCTGATCAAGGAGAAAGCCAGGAGGAAGACATCTGCACCTCTGTAACTCAGGGGCCTGAGCCTGTTGTAATCCTCTTGCCCTGCAACAATATGTCTGCAACTATTAACCTATGCAAAACAAGCCATACTCCCCCTTTCTGCCACCAATATGATCTACAGACTACAAGTCTCTCAGAAGTAATCTGTTAATATCCATCCAGAAGAGTTTGATAGGAATAAATTGCACTATGTATAACCTCAATAGCCACAATGTTAAGGCAAAGATACCCTGTAGATGGCCAAACACTAAATATGATGTATGGACACTAGGAGGAGAAAAATTGGTAAGGCAAGTTGGATGTTGTCTTCGCTGATGGCCAGGTACATTCGTGGCAGATGTACCTTGTACATAAATACTACATTTGCAAATAACTGCGACATGCCAGAGACCATCATGGGAAAACTTGCTCTATGATCTATACACATTTTCATATCAACTTGGAACTTCGCATGGTTTAAATCTCCAACTGAAGAAAGAAAGTTCTGCTACCCAAGAGGTTATCTCAAAGGAATTGTACAGTAGTAACGACATGTGAAGGAAACTTCGAGAATATATAACCCCTTCTTCAAAAACAAAAACTTCTTATTTTTTTTAGCCAGAGTGCGGTCAATCTCCTGGGAATTAAGGCTTTGGGGATACCCACGTGGCTGAAACAGGTGCAAGAACTTACACACCGGGAATTGAAACTGGGCCAGTTGTGGTAAACTCCAACTGGTCTACTGGACCATAACCAACGGACTGGTACACATTCCCGGCAGATGTACCTTGTACATAAATATTGCATTGCAAATAACAGCAACATGCCAGATAACATAATGGGGAAAATTTGCAGTATGATCAATGCATTTTCATAACAACTTGTAACTTCGCATGGTTTAAATTTGCAACTGAAGAAAGAAAGCTTTGCTACGGAAGAAGTTATGTCAAAGGGATTGTAAGTAGTAATGACATGTGAAGGAACCTTAGAGTATGCAAAAACCCTTTTTTAAAACAGAAACTTCCCCATTTTTTTGGCCAGACAGCGGTCAATGTCCTGGAACATAAAGCTTTGGTATACCCACGTGGCTGACATAGGTGCAAGCATCTAAACACCGGGAATTGAACCTGGGCCAGTTGTGGTAAACTTCCACTGGTCTACTGGACCATAACCCAACGGACTGGTAAACATTTACCAGTCTACAGCCGGACTACAGACCAATGAATTTGGAGTATGCATAACTATTTATTGCAACTTTATTCTTTTCACGAAGGGGAAAAATCACTTGCATGTTTTTCAAAGGCTGTTTAATGGTTATGAATGAAATACAGTTATTGCATAGGACATAAGAAGCAGGAAGCACATTACCCGCCGTGTCCCAGAGGCCAAGATTCACTGTACTTCCATCCACCACTACATTTGCACTGAAGTTATCAAACACTGTTGGTACATAGTCCTGGCCACAAAATGCAAATATGGGTCAGTCCCATGCACTAGAATCTCAAAACCCCACTAAGCTTCTACATGCAGCAACGGCTGTTACAATGAAGACATGGATTTGTTAGGCCTCAAGCCCCAATATTGATTCAGCCATACACTAGAGGGTAAATTCATATATGAATGCACCTACCGTTGGAAATGTGTTGCTTGTGTAGGAAATAAGCATGCAAGTCTTTCCCACAGCACCATCCCCCACAGTCACACACTTAATAAATCTGGCAGTACTCATGGTTGCTCTGACTCTTCAGAAAAACTAACTATATTTGCTGGAACATTTCCTGTCCTGAATCAAGCGCAAGAAAGTGTCAGTCTCCACATATTCTAGACTGCAAAACCAATGCACAAATCAGCTCCCAATCAAACTGCAACAACCCTTTAAAACCCAAATCAAAACCCATTCAGATTGCACCGTGAATGCCAACAAAATGAAACTTACTTCAAAGACAACAAACCTAGAACAACAGAAATCCTGCTTTAGCCAAGAAACAAATGAATAAAAAAGACCAGACCCAGACCCAGTATAAAGGAAATGGATAATTACCACTGGCCGAATTCACAAAGGCTGCTGAGCTCAGCCAACAGCACAGAACAGACAGTCAAAAGTTCTAAAGCACCCAGAGAGATTACAAACTAGAAAGCAAAATGGTTCTCAAATTAATATTTAAAAGGGTGTCCCAGAGAAATTTACAGCCATTAGAAAGGGGAGCTCATTTTGATAAAAAAACAAAGCAGCACACATGTCAATCCAGAACATCACAGTTGGGATCTGTACTCCCAAAAACATATTTTACATCTTTGGCAAATATACTAATAAAGCAATAAAGCTAAAGCCGGTGCCTTTATTTGTTCCAAAAACCGACCTTTCCCTTCTGTGTTTAAATTTTAAACTTTAACCACTCTTTCTCATACATCCGTAGGAACCCAAATTTTATGAGAGGAGGGGCTCCTCTTTCGAGTGGTCAGCACGCCTTTTTAAAGTAAGACCTCAAAGCATAGTGTGCCCTTCTCTTATTTTAATGAATGACACACATTTCTGCAAAAACAAAGGTTTGTGTAAGGAATTTGAAAGTTTGAGTGCGATATGATTTTTATGCAAGTGGAGTAGGACCACTTAATTAGTAGTGTTAAGTGTGCATTACACACTTGTTCCATTTGTACAGCGCTGAAATTGAATGTTTCGTCCAGAATAAGCTAAACCAACTCCATAGGTGGCAAGATGTCATTTCAACTTGTGGCGTTAGTTGATCGAGATAAATGTGTATATATATGGAACCTTCAGTTGTAAGTAGATGGATATGAATGAGTATATATGTATAATTCTCGATTTGTATATATGTATATACCACATCGATGTATATACAATATTGCACAGATATGAATAGTTGTATAAACAATATTTCAAATTAATATTACAACAAAAAAATAAAATTTAAAAATAAATAAATACTAAAAATTGAATAAAAAAAATTATTTATTTTTATTTAAAATTTGATTGGTAATAAAATAGAATAGTTATTTTTTTCTCCTACTCAAATATATGTAAGTGATATTTAAAGAGATGAAACATTATTAAAATATATGTAAGTGATGCTTAAAGATATAAAATATTATTAAAATACTTTAAATACACTTTAAAAATATTTTGCTTAAAAATACACATAATAATGTGTTTTTGCAATAATGTAGATGAAACTAAATAATGTCATCTAATAATTTCTCATCTTCTAATTAGAAATTTCAATAAACACTTTTAATTTTTTCACTATGATTTTTTGAAACAAAACCATTCTTGATCTTATAAAACTTGCTTAGATTATTTATAATATACTAAATTTAAACTCATATATGTCAAATCCATAATTACATGTTATGTATTACACATTTTGCATATGACATGGAGTGTACATTGTGCACACTGCATGAAGCCACAAACAATTGAGCACCTATTTTATAGTACCTTTAGGTAAAAGTGGTTAGAAGAGCATCCATGACAAATTCAATTTTTTGATTGAGAGATTTAGTAAGTTGCGTTAATTATGAGATATTGAGAGATTTAGTAAGTTGAGTTAATTATGAGATATTGAGTTATCATTTGAGTTTTTGGTATTATGTTAGTATCATAGTTATGCTATATGTATTCTAATATAAATGAGTTTTTAAGATGTAGTTAGGTTTATTGAGTCTTTTAGAATTATTAGGTTTGATATTAGTTTTAATATATATTTGATAAGATGATAAGTTATTGTATTAGTTGATTAAGAGAAATGTATATTATACGAGTAAGTATGAAATGTAATTATGTTTCTAAATTATTAATATTTTCATATGGGTTTAAATAAATGTTTAAAATTCTTTCAAAATGAATTTAAAGTTAAAAAATCGAGGTTAAGTAATATTTAGTTTTATAGAGTTTTAACTAAATTGAGAGTGGTCTTTCTATTATGGTTAAATTTACATTTATAAATGATGTGTCCATAACACATGATTTTGATTGGATTTATATATATGTTGTTATCTATATTGATGCTTTTAGAGTGGAAAATTTGAAGGAATCAATTTATAAGAGTAGTTTTAGCGATGGGACCTAGTTTGGAGAAGTGGGCTCTGAAACCTTTCAGGGCTAGTTTGAGGTCTTAAATGTCATTTTCTGAGGGTAAAATTTTGTCACTTAAAAGGGGCACCTTATGGTGCCACTATATACACAGAGACCTTTCCAGTGGTCTAAGAATTATGTCAATTGGAGTTTAAATACAAAAGTTATGCCTCACGAAAGTTGAGTTATTGTGATTGACCACCATAATTTGAGAGGATGCCACGTCAGTCCCTATTACTCATGGAAAAGGGGCTAGCCACATGGAGACTATGAAAAAGACTCTGGAAGGGTCAAATTCATAGCTCTAGTTCAGAGTTGAATGAGTCAAATTTAACCCCTAGTTGGCTATTAGGTTGTGTTATAACTAGGCCACTAGGAAGACAAATGGTTCCATTCTATTTGACTGTATTTTTGTTCCATAGTAGAGTAGAGTAGTTGAAAGTAGATCAATAGATAACATAATAGAGGGAGTTTTTGTTCTATAACAACTCATGGGCCACATGTCTCAAGTAACTCTATAGAGAGTGTCTTCTCCATTGTATTTGCATCATTTTCATTTAAACAAAAGAGAGCATAACAACCTCATTGGCTTTCTTCCAAAAAAATTTCTCAAATTATACCTTGGTATACATTAAAATTGGTATGTGTTTGTGTTTCATTGTTCACTATCTTTTATATTTAATAAATTACATACATAAGCTAAAAACAATAAACAATAAATCTAAAAATATAAATAAAATTTATTCTCATACTATAAATTTTAGATTTTCAATTTATCTTTATTAAATATATTGTGACAAACTATCATAGATGAAATAAAATAATTAATATTATATACATAATATATAGTATTAAAATTAGTAAATTTTCTATTTTAATATTTCTTTTTTACAAATATATTGAAAGAACACCCTTACAAATTCAACTTCCTAATTCAAGTAACATGCTTCCTTCATTAATAATGGTTGGTAAGAAAGTCATTACTCAAACCTCTATTATCCTATCAAGAATAACGCTTTGTATATGATATGGTGTATCAATTATAAAAAAAAAATGGAATGTGAATGGTTTTCTAAGCTATTTAAAAATATTATATTTAATAATTGTTTTTTTAAATTAAGTATCAGTATAATATATATTTGACAAAATGTCATTTCAAATTATATTCTTAGTTATTTGAGAGAAATGTAGAATATATTTTAAAGTGTAGAATTTAATTATGTTAAAATATAATTGTTAGTTTTGGAATAATTATTTATTTATATTTTAGTTTGTTAAGTTGACAGGTGGTTTGAGAAATTACAATTTAGGGACATTTAAGTTTTCAAAATCATTTGGGGATTGCACTTATTTTGGCTACACTAACTTTTAACATAGTTAGATTTTTGCTTACAAAGTTTCGAACCAATAACTTTCACATCACAAAATGATGTAATAATACTCCCCATCACCATCTATTATATACGGCATAAACTTAGAAAAATATGTATTATTATTTTATATTAAATTTATTTAAAATTAAAACATTATAAAATCAATAAAATTTGATATTCTAGAAATTATACTATCAAAATACCAAATTTAAAATTAAACACATATTTTATATATATATAATTTAACATATATTTTAAATATTATGTTATATTATGTTATATGAAAACTATATATATATAATAATCCATTCATGGAAAATATTATCATTCTTAATAATTATAATTTATTTTCAATCCATTTATTAAAAATGTTATCTTTCTTAATAATTAAAACACATAATGTTGAGTCGTTAGTGAGATGTACATTATTAAAATAACAAGTTTTATAATATAGCCAATGTAAATATGTCTTGCAAGGGACATGTGGGTCTCTTAATTATTTAAATAATTTTTTTTATATATTTAAATAAAATTTAATAAATTATATTTGTTGTTTTAACAACTTAGATAAAGTTTAATAGTTATGTGTAAGAAATGAGTCAAAATAATTTTCTAAGCACTTTGTATTTGTATATACATTATATATATCTCTTTATAAAGGTTATAATATTCCTAATTAGTTGGGTGTGTTTGTGGATGATGGGAGTTGTTCATTGTTGATGTTATACTCATGTTTAACAAGATGTCCTCGTAATGGATGTGGAATATAAGATTTATATAGTGGGATTGAATCATAAGTTAGGAGTTTAGTTAGGTAGAGAGACTTGAAAAACCATGAGTGAGTTTAAAGTATAGTTCACTATTTAAAATGTTTCGTGGTTTATAACATCATGAACCGTATCTACTTGTAGTTGAATGTGTCAACATCCTAATGCTTGCTTTGAAATTTTTTAAGTTTTTTTTTTTTTTTTCATGCCTAAGTTTAAAACAATGATGGATAACTTTATTGGTATATTTATGGATCCCAATATTAATATAGTAAATGATTACATATATATATATGAAAATAAATTATATTTCATTTATATAACAAAATAAAATATATTTGGTAGTTTTTAGTTTTAAGGGTTAGTTTAATTGGTTGAATTTGTGTCGCTAAAGTATTTCGTTAATGGGAATTTATGGGGTCAATTCTTTTTGATGCCCTCAGAGTTAGACTCTATTAATAAGTCGACATGATGTGATTTTTTTAGATAGATCTGCTTGAATACTTCCTCGAAGAAAAACATTCTCGTAGTTCTTAGTAGGTTTTCTCATATGTGTCTTTATATGATCATATACATAGCCAAAAAGTTTCCAAACTCAAGATAGTGATTTATCTTGTTGTACTATCCACAAACTCTTCACAAAGATTGAACTTTTACATTTAAGAAGAAAAAAAAGGGCAAAAAAGAAAAACGAAAAATAAAAAGAAGAAGAAAGAGATAACCATTATCCATACGAATCATAATTGTCGCCTATCCTTCCTAGCAACATGTTTTCAGAAAAGGTCTAGAAGAAAATAATTCCACAATTTTTTTTATCTTCTACAAGCCCTGAAACTTTACGTCCATATTTTGTGTTGCATAAAAAGTGCCAAGTACAACTACCACTTGTAGCCAAAATAGAGAAACCAATGAACATCAAAATAGACCCCCTATATGTTTCCACCCCACACACATAAAAATAAGTAAATTTTATTATTATTATTATATTTAATGGTATAATTATTGGTAAAATTGTAATTTTATATTATTTAAATTGTATTTCTAAATATATAAATAAATTTGGTTTCTAAAAACTTATTTTAGATTTTGATTTTTTTTCAAGAGTAGGAAAACCTATCATAACTTAGTTGTCAAACCAAAAGTGGGGACGTCCATCATTGGTTTTCATCTGCTAATGTAGGTTGATTCATCACTATTATTCAAGGAGAACCATGCCACCTATAATTACCTCCGTTGTGTTCCAAAGGAGGGGGGCGAGCCACTCATGTCACGTACGTTCGGGTCCGAATAACATGTTAGCTTTATGTCCATGAAGATGAGTTCTCTCAGCCAAACAAAAGAAATGCTAAGGCATACCCAGACATATGTTAATGAAATGACATATTATCAAGTTGAGATTGAACACAATAATCTCAATCATTAATATACTGCCTCAATATATATATATATATATATATATATATATTTTTTTTTTTTAATTTCAAAATACATTGCAAAAGTTGAAAAAAATCACATATATAAACACATTATTGCTTCAAACCGTACAGAACGCGTACATCGTGAAGTTCAGAAAAAATTTGGGACCTGAACAAGATAAAATTTTTGAGACATTGAATTCTTATAATATCATTTTCCTCAAAATTTTGAAGTTTTTCCCAAATACCCTACTATGATTGTATGCATATATACACTAAAAAACTTGTATAATTAAACTACATTTACAAAGAAATGTGTATGAAGTATAATTAGATGGACCGCCTTGTTCCTTGAGTGCATCATGGTGAGATGATTCTATGGATTTTAGATTTGGATTAGTTGAGCTATTGTGGGTTGTTCGTTACTGGATAGGGATAGTATAATTGGTCCTTGATCCACTGATGCTTGGAGGTTTTCTATTTTCCAACACATGTAACACACCCCCTTACCCCCCTAAACCTCACTAGAGATGTAACAATATTGTTACTATACTGACCCGACCTCTATTTTCTTGTCATGGAAATGGGGTCATAATTATTTTTAGATCTCTTTCACTCTTCCAAAACTCAAAACGAACAACACCATTGTGTCCATCTCGTCGAGACCTCTCCGGAGACATATTTTTTCCTCAATCGAGTTCTAGAATCAAAAGTTATATAAAAGTTTTATCAATCTAATATGCCACCCTAGTTGGTACTGCCACGTGGACACCCATGGTGCCCATGTGGCTATCCACATTGTCACCCTGTGGTAGTTGCCGACCCACTTATATGGTATCACATTATGCAGGCACTCCCCCTTTCTAAATATGCATATAAGGATTATTCGCTCTCACTAGCGTGTGGGCCCCTCTTGCACCACATCACCCTGGCCCTTAATACCCTAGTGGTTCTCTTGCAATTTTCCTTCGAACCTCCAAGGTGGCATAAGCCTAGGGTGATGTCACCCTCCACATCACGCTTCTACCTCTGACGATCATTGATAAGTCAGTTTGTTGTTATGTGTGGTTCAAACCTTTTGTGGATCACTTATGAGGATGCATTCATTTTTCCCACAACATGACCTTGGCCATGCGAGTCCCTTGGAGCCACGTCACCCCTGAAATAAAATCCCGAGGATTCTCTATGTTCCTCCTCTTGAAACTTTGTGGGAAAAAGTATAGGGACAAAAAAATGACCCCATCAGTTGTCGCCACATATTTCTATCTCCCATGGTAGAATTCCCCAATCCTTTTTGGAGTGCCTTCGTTTAAATACGTTGGGGTTACGTCACCCTATGTCATGTCGACACAATCTTTCCAAGTGGCTCCTGAGCCCCACAAAGGATTTGACCCCTCGCAATCAAGGTGTTTTGCTGTTAACACTTAATTATGTTTTTCTTCGTCGAAGTGCACAAGGCACATTCAACCGGCCCCACTATACCATATCATCCTGGGAATAAAATTCCAGGGATTCCGATAAGAGGCTCCTTATTAAACTTCCAGGGTAGCAAATCTTCAGGTTCCCCAGATGACAATTATTTTTTGTCGATTGATGACTATGTCTTCCATTCTATGTTGAAATACCCTTATGCCTAACATTTAATCGTCATGTTGATTCCATTGGATTAATAGGGCTTAAATTTACCTTTCCTCCCCAAAGTCCCTTGCTTCGGGTATTAATGATTTCAATCCCTGCCCTTTGTTAACTATATATATATATATATATATATATATATATATATATATATATATATATATATATATATATATATATATATAAGAGAATTTTCCATGGATCTAGCTTCTTGGTTGAATATGTGTGTGTGTGTGTGATCTGAAGATAAAAAAATAGGTTCAAAATGAAAGTGCTCAAAATCTCCCAAAATTGACATCAAGCCATAGTGTTCGTCGTCCCGATTCCAACGATGCTTGAATCACCTCAATCTGACATCGTATGAAGAAGTTATGGCATTATGAAGATATTGACCAATACTGAAAAAGTGAACAACATGGTTGACTCGGTTGCTCGTACCATTGACATCATTAGCTGAGGATGAAAGGTATGATCATCGATAAACCAATAAGGTCTTGACATGTGGCATCATTGTATAGGTTTCATTTGGCACGTTTTGGTTGGTTCGTGTGGTTTGAGATGGCCTAATCAGAGGCCACCATGTGGCCCAATGAGAGGGCGCCACATGGCACCTCATGGTTGGAAAAAAAATTTATATAGGCCTTAACGAGGTTCGACCCCTTGACCTACCATATAAAAACTATGCATTCTACCATTGTGCCATGACTTTGGTTCTTAACCTATGGATGTCGTCGATTATATTTATTTACATATTTTTTTGGCGTTGGGAGGAGAGGTCGGGCAGTGAGCCCCGACCCCTGATCACGTTATCACCATATGTCCATGATGTAGACGGAATGGAATGGGGTTGGGAACTTGGCCTCGACCACTAGAAACATCGACACCCATATGACTGATGGAGGAGGTTATGCCGAAGGGCACGTGCGGATAAGTCCCGACCCTTAGTTCTCGATGACCATTGTGACCTTTACCCAAGAATCCAGCGGAGGGGTCAGGCAGTTGGCTTGGCCCCCGATCCTATCGTCCTTATTTGACCATAGTTGGTGTAGAGCCGACGGGGGCGGGCAGTTGGCCCTGCCCCGCGGCCCTATGGGCGCCACGTGACCTTGATCTAACACATAGGGGTTATCGACGAAATTAACGAGGCAACAAATTGCACTTTTTGTGGTGGGATCTAGTCAATCCCAGGTGAAATTTTCACTCGGAAAACTGTGTAAAGGGTGAAATCGTCGCACAGTTAGCAAGGTTTTGCCAATTTGCAGGACAGATAGTAGAGCTTAGCTTGGGGAAGCATATCTTTCCCAGTTATAAACCCTTTTGAGATCAAGAAGAGCCTAGATAGGGGTTTTTGAGTGTCCCGGACTCAATGACTTCCTTAGTTTTTTTTATTTGAGCACTTTGTGATGGAATTTTTGCAAATCCAAGTCCTTTTGTGCCAGAGACAATCATATTTTTGCAGCAAGAAGAAGGCATTTTTTAGCATGGAGAGAGCCTATTCAAAGGTTTCCCAGTCTTATAATTTCATATGTAGGAGTTGTTACTTCAAAAAAGCAACCATTTTCAGTTTTTTCTCAATGTGCTCATGAGAGAATCTCTTTCAACACTTCATTGTGGAGTTTTTGTGTGTTAATGTGCTTGGATTTCAGGTGGAGTAGAAGGACCTGTTGTGATACTGTCCTTTTTCTGTTTAGAGTCATGAATTATAGTATGGAGTCATATTTTTTAGTGAGAATTATTTATAGGAGACACAAGCCACTCTAGAGTCAACAATTTTTGATGTACTGAGTTGTTGTTGAAATCAATATAATAGGCCTAGCCTTTAGGAGGGGTGAACTTTGTTATCAAATGTTAGTTTCTTCTCTTCATGTTTATCATATTGAGTTGCATGTGAATTTATTTCTCTTTTAAGTTCATGTGAAAACTTAACTCACCATCTTGAAGAGGTTGTGAAACTTATTTTAGCTTTAAAGACCCATTTTGTTAACTTGCAAAGTGTCAGAGGACAATCAATTTTTATCAGGGAGTGTTGTTCTCCCAATTTAAGATGAGTGTGTGCGTGTGTGTTTGTGTCTATATATATATATATATATATATATATATACATGAATCCCTCCTACTATCTCTCCTAAGCTTTATTCATCTATACTTGTGTATATAATAATACATGGGCTCCGCCATAATTCCCAACACAAAATCTTAGTGCCTAGCCCTCTTGATCTTTAACAAAGGCATGACCCCGCCCTCTTGACATTTAAAGCATACTACTTATAAATGTATAATGATATATATACATATAGCTATCAATATCCCTCTTGAGCTATCCTTGCACATAGAGACCATTTCCTTAGAAGCTATGAATATATAAAAATAAGGCTTGGGACGCACCCAACCCAATGTTGAGACTTAGTTCATATAGGCATTTGCATTCTACCCTCACAATTAGCTCAGACGAGGAATCCTAATTTAATTTCCAGAACTCCAATCAAATTCACAGAACAAGGAATTTAGCCTCCTTCCTCTACCTGAAGCATTTTAACCACGTATTTACGATTACACAACATTAACATATGCTTATCTATATGTATTTATCTCAGCATAAAACATGCATCACTACACAAATAATTTTTTTTTGGGTTAAACACAAAGATCCAAGTATTATTTACTTCTTTTTGGATCACATAGAAATATAGTGAAACATTCATGGCCATAATTTCTCTATCACGCCACCATTACCATTATGAAACCCATAAGAATATCACAATCCATTTGCACAATAGCTATGTATTACACATTCAAAGGCATGTATATTTATACGACAAAATAAACACAAGAATAAAGTGCATATATTAGCCAAGAAAACACGTATCTAGTATTATGAGCATGGAAACTGAGGGCCAGACTTCGAATCTCCACCTAATCATGGATTAAACTACAACATGGCCTTTCTTGCAGCCAATCACTCCTCGAGCTAGATTCTAGAGCTTGAGGAAGTTTCTTCAAGGGATTTAGTCAATATTTCTAGTTGAAACAGGGACTCTAGATGACTAACAAACTCCACCCACGAGCTAACTTTATTGCGGCCAATTTTTCAACAACGAATCCAGAGATCCACCACCTCCACACCCAACTATTTAAGGATGTTAATAACTCTCTAAGACTTGGGCTGACACGGGGACTCTAAATATCTCCACTCTCCACCCACCAGCCAAACAAGGGAATCAAAAGGCCTATCACCTCCACCCTTAATGATACAAGGAAATCCATAGACTTATGTCCCCGCCCTCAATGGTACAAGGGAATCCAAAGGCTCTACCTCCACCCTTAATTCTCTAAGGGAATCCAAAGGCCCTCACCTCCACCCTCAATCGAATAAGGGAACCCAAAGGCTTCAATACCTTCACCCTAAATACTACAAGGGAATATAGAGGCCCTCACCTCCACCCTCAATCGAATAAGGGAATCTAGAGGATTCAATACCTCCACCTTCAGTAATAGAAGCACAATTATTACACCCTGTCTTAGGAATCTAGAACTCATTGTAGAAAACCAATACAAAAGCAAAGGAAACTTCAAAATTTTCCTTACCAAGAATCCAAGGGACAAATCTCCACCCCAATTATCACGGGAACATGGAGAAAGCCATCTCCACGCTCTAGCCAAGTGGGGAGTCCAAAGATCATCGTCCCTCACTTGAGAAAAAAATCTTCCAATTCCCTTATACTCAACCAAAATTTCCTTGTCTCCTCTTTGTTGTGGCCATGCCAGAAATATTGTGTTGCTTCCTCTAAGTTGATACTTCTCCTTTCCTCCCTTACGTATAATGGGCTTTGTACTCCTCCCTCTTTGTTTCTTTTGATGCACGTTTTTACTGTATGTCAAATTGCCTTCCCCAACATCATGTTTTGCACTAGTCTTCACAGAACTTGCATAGTTTATGGGGTGGGGCCATGTCTCCCCCCACTGTCTCCTTCCTTCCATCTTGTTGAATGTAAGAAAGAACCCACTTCCTCTTATGTACTTCTGCCTTAAATTCCCAACGACATTATCGCTTTCATTAATTTTGATATCATCTATGGCTTGCATTGTTTCTCCAAGGGAGCATGGCCCTTGTCCTATTTTACAAGTACCCATTAATGGGATAATATAGTCCATTAAGGATGCATACCTATTAGCCTCGTTGGCTATCATAACAATTAAAAAAATCCCAAGCAGTTTCCTCCTCCACTCTGGAATCTATGTCCCAAGACCTCAACCTATTGTTAACAAAATATTTGGAGTATTTACAATATTGGGAAAATAATTTGGGGTTGACATAGACCCTTCCTCTTGGGTGAACACCATCCTTTATGTTCTATGACCATATACAAATAGGACACTCTTTAAACTCAGATCGCTGCTATGGAACTTAATATACACAACTCTATACAACATTTATATCATATTTACATTTTCTCATTCAACAAACAAAAATGGATATGTTGCCTACATTTGATCATCCATCTCCCATGTGGATTCCTTGGGCCCAAAGTGTCTCCACGACATTTTGAATTGCTCAATTTCTTGATTTTGGAGCATGAGCTTCCTCCAATATAGGATACATAGACGTTGTGGTTGGAATTCTCCCTCTGGTTCCACCTGTAACAAAAACCAATCAATTACATGATTAACATCCTGTACATATATTTTAAGAAAAAAGATATGGAAAACATTATGAACTTTCATATATGGTGGTAAGGCTAGCCTATAGGCTACTGGACCTATTCTTTCATGTACTTCAAATGGCCCACAAAAATGTGGTGCGAATTTGGCACATGACCCAAATCTCAAGGAGCTCTTCTTGGATCTAACTCGTAGGTTAGCATGTTTCCCAACTCGGAACTCTTTGTGCACTCTATGCTGGTCTACATAGCTCTTTTACGTGTCCCATGCTACCTTTAGATTCCTTCTTATGGTTTGCATTTCTTGTTCCATTTCCTTCAACATGTTAGGCCCAATAAGGATCTTATTCATTGGAAAATTCCAGTTGATATGAGTATTACAAATCCTCCCATAAAGTGCTTCAAATGGGCCCATTTTTAGCAATTCCCGATACCCATTACTATATGAAAATTCCAAAATTGAAAGTTACTCTTCGCACCTCCTTGGTTGATGCATTGCATACATCCTCAACATGTCCTCGAGGATTCTATTAGTTCTTTCCATTTTCCCATCAGTTTGTGGATAATAAGCTATGCTAAAAGGTAACTTAGTTCCTAATCCTGCAAATAATTAACTCCAAAAAATTGAAGTGAACTTGGAATCTATATCCAAGATAAACTTCTTGGGGACTCCATATAATCTCACGATCTCATTAAATAAAATTTGAGCCACCTCACTTGATGAGTTTGTAGAATTAACATCTACAAAGTGAGCCACTTTGCTCAACTTGTTAACCACAACCATGATTGCATCATGTTGTTTAGGAATCCTTGACAATCGTCTATTAAAGTCCATAGAAATCACTTCCCACTTCCATTCCATTCTGGAATGGGAATAGGTTTCAAGAAGCCAGTTGGGTGTTTGCACGTAGCTTTTACTTGTTGGCAGTCCATGCACTTGGAGATCAAATCAACCACCCCTATTTTCAAAATTTTCCATAAAATAGAATTTCTTGATTGTTGTTAGTCTTTTGATATCCTGGATGGCCAAAATATGGCTTCACATGAAATTATTTTCATATGAGTTTCTTAAAGTAATTGTTATTTGAAACATAAATTTTCTTTTTGAATTTAATTAACCCCTTTTCGTTAAGGCAATAATCCTTACCTTCATTACGTTCAGGAACCTTGCTGAAACTTCTCTTTTAGATGCTGATATTTTTTGTCTTGTCACCTTACCTTTTTTAATTCTTTTTGCAAGAGAAGTTCCATAGGAACTTATGGCTTCTATATAGTTCATTTTCACTCTCTTTCTAAGTTCATAATCCACTCTGTTATCTTTTCCTTTTATATACTTGATTTCAAAATCAAATTCACCGAGCGTGGCCAACCATCTAGCTTGCCTTGCATTTAATTTAGGTTGATCGAACAAATATGTCGAACCTCCATGATCAATCATTAGAGTAAATTTTCTACTAAGGAAGTAGTGCCTCCACATATTCAATGCATGGATGATGGTAGCCAATCCCAAATCATGAGTTACATAATTTTCTCATGTTCATTTAATTTTCGAGATTCATAGAAAACCACTTGGTGTTCCTGCATCAAGATTCTACCAAGTCCCTCTTTGCAAGCATATGTTAAACCCACAAAATCCTTCTCAGGATCGACTATTTTTAACACAGGTGTATTGGTCAACAATTTCTTCAGCTGATCAAATCTTGCAACATAATCAGTCATCCATTCAAACTACTTCCCTTTCTTTTGCAATGCAGTAATTGGGTAGCTAATATTGGAGAAGTTCTTAATGAACCTCTTGTAATAACCTACCAATCACACAAAATACCTAATTTCAACCAAATTCTTAGGGGGTGGCCATTCCATGATGGCCTTAACTTTCTCTGGATGAAGTACTACTTGCTTGTTTGAGGCAATGTGTCCCAAATAATGGATTTGTGATTGGAATAAATAAAATTTTCTAACCTTTTCATAAAGCTTATGTTCTCTTAGTGAATATAGTATTGTGGCCAAATTCTCCTCATGTTCCTCCTTAGTCTTTGAATAAACCAAAATTTCATAAAAAAAAATCACTACAAATCTCTCCAAGTAAGGGTGCAACACATTATTCATCAAGCACATGAAAGTTGCAGGGGAATTAGTAAGCCCAAAGGGCACTGTGACAAACTCATAATGGCCATACCTGATTCTCAATGTTGTATTATGGATATATTTGTCTTTAATGCACACTTGATAATAGGATAATTTCAATTTAATCTTGGAGAAGATTGTTTCTCCCCTTAACTAATCAAATAGATCGTCAATTCTTGGCAAGGGATACCTATTCTTGATGGTCACTTTGTTTAGTTTTCTTTAGTCAATGCACAACCTGAGTGTGATATCCTTTTTATTCACGAATAGAACTAGTGCTCCCCATGGAGACACACTTGGACTTATGTATCCCTTGTCCAACATCTCCTTGAGCTGTAGCTTCAATTCAACTAACTCTGGAGTGCTCATTCTATATGGAGCTTTTGATGTTGAAGTTTCTCCTAGTATTAATTCGATAGAAAAGTATACTTCTTAGTGAGGAGGAAACCCCAAATTTCTTTAGGAAACACATATGAAAGTTATTTAAAAATAGGGCATTTTATCAAAACATTACTATCATTATTTCCAATGTTGTAGGAAATTTGTACCTCAAGTAAAATATATCCCTTTTTGCTACTTCTTTTAGGTTGCATGGTAGAGGTAGGTTTCGATTTTTACCATAGTATTTTGAGCTATTCGGCCTCATCAATGCATTCAATGGCCTTCTTAAAACTATCTACCTTAGTGCAATGCATATACAACCAATCCATCCCCAACAATGCATTGTAAGCTCCCAATGTCAATATATTAAAAATTGCATATGCGGGCATGCCACTCAGCTCAAATGGGCATGCCACTTAGCTCAAATGGGCATGGTTTTACCCAATGACCCACTCTCTTCTTTGCTTCTGTGGATAATTAAACTAGCCAGGATCCTTCATGTGGTTCTTTATTCAATTGGCATCGTTAGACAAGTGTTGGGATAATGTATCTATAATTAGAGCTATGATCAATTAGAACATAAATGAATTGAATGAAAATCTTACCTTTCATTTCAATTATAGAAGCATGAGGGTTGTACTATCTATTATCTATATATGTGTAGATTCCAGGAAAACTACGAGCCATATCCCCTAGAGTTTGGGCTTCCTACACATTATACAATCATGGTCCAACATCATTTTGCTATAGAAAATCCATTTTATGGTGATTCTCTCTGCATGTCCAACATTTAGAGGTTCTCTTGCCTATCCTTGATTTTTTCCTTCCATGGGCTGATTAACATGACCTCTATCTATTATGTTGTTTTTCTACTACGGTCTACCTGAACTAGTCAGGCTCATATTTTCCCTCTTGCCCACGGCCTTTGTTTTCCAGATCTTCTTATTCCCCCTTTACTTATACTTTAGGCTCCCTTTTGGTTTCTAATATTTTTTGAATTCAAGCTTGCATCTTGATTGTTCATAACAATACTTCAACTTCCTGATTGCATCCTCAAGTGTCTTGGATTCATAAAATTCTATACAATGCCTGAAGTATTTTGGAAGTCCACTAATATACCTTTAATCTTCGCTTTTTTCCCTTTACGTAGGGAACATAACTCAACAACTCTAAAAACGTAATGGTATACTCCTCATTTAACATTGATCCCATTCTAAGCTCATAAAATTCCTTACCTTTGCTATCAAAAGACCTCTCTGATAGGTATTTTATCCTTGAAATATCCTTTGAATTCACCCCAAGACAACTCTTATCTTATGTCTTTCAAATTTTTGAGATCTTCCCACAAGATATTGACCTTGCCCTTTAGGATGAAAGTAGCTACATTTTATTTAATGTTCTCTAAGTATTCACGAATCCATAATAAATTCTTCATTCCTAGTAGCCAGGCTTGTACATCCTCTGATTTATTCATCTCATCATTGAAAATCTAAGGCTTGGCCTTTTAAATTATTTTGCCATATAGTATATTTCCCTCCTTTCTTCATGGTGATATTGATGGTGATGATAATGTGGCCTTTTGTGAATCTTTTCATACTGTCGCTCCTTGGTGTTGGTCTTTCTCTCTGGGGGATTCATATGAGCATCTCCCTTTACCTTGTATTCACTTGAGTATTTGCACCTCTTTCTACATATGCTCGCATCTACTCCATTCATTATTTCTTCTTGTTCTAAGGGAACATGAGTGCCCCTATGACCAGCACCCAACTCATGTTGCCTTTGCCTTTGCAAATATGACATACTTTGTAATATAACTGCATTGACTTTCATTTGTTCTCCTGGGCTCTAGTAAGAATTTCATTTTCAGCTTTATATATCCTTATTTTTTCCCTTAATCTCCTTAGGGTATCCATTAAGTTAAGAGAATATTTACCTGCTGCTTGTTCAAGTGATATTTCTTCCTTCCCATGGTATGACTGGTCAAAACTATACTATATCATCCTTCTGTTCATTCCTTCTTCCTTCAGTTCTAGATTGTACCATCCTTTACCGTTCATGTTGTCTTTGACCTTCATGTGTTGTCATGCACACACATAAATGTTAGATTCAAATAAAATTCGATATGCATAATGAAGATTATCACCTTCACTCTTTATTGGGGGTCTTGCTAAGGTGAGGCTAGCTGAAACATTTCATGTCATGTTAGTACTTCATTATCAATAAGATCATATCAAGTCAATGGTATATAAATAACAATAGAATCAGGTCAAAGCATCAATACCATGCTACATGCATATATCACAATGTAAGCACACCAAACAATACATACAATCAATCCACATAACAAACAATTTCTAACATCTATAATTTGCTCCAAGGCTCATTCGATTTCCAAAGGTCAAATTTTGAAACCTTTGCTCTGATACCACTCTATAACACGCCCCTTTACCACCCCTAGACCACACTAGAGATGTAAGGATATGGTTACTATGCCAACCCAACCTCTAGTGTCCTATCATGGAAATGGGGTCATAATTTTTTCGTTCTCTTTCACTCTTCCAAAACTCAAAACGAACAACACCATTGCGTCCGCCTTGTCAAGACCTCTCCAGAGACATATAATTTTTCCAATCGAGTCATGGAATAAAAAATTATATGCCCTCAAAGTTTTATTAATATAATATGACACCTTAGCAGGTACTACCACATGGTTCCCACGTGGACCTTCATCGTACCCACATGGCTATCCACGTTGTGGCCCTGTGGCATCTACTAACCCACTCATATGATATCGCGTTATGCAAGCGCTTCCCCTTTCTAAATATGCACGTGAGGATTATTCACCCACTTTATATATATATATATATATATATATATTGTTCTCTCGTGAGGGTGTGGACCCCTCTTGTGCCATGTTGTCACTCCTAGAGACAGCCTAGAGTTGTGATAGACCAGTGCCTAGGACATCTTATATAGCAAGGAGTATACGATATAACATATAAGGTTATCAATAAAAACTCTCATGCTATCTCTTGTAAAACAAGGAATAATAATCTGAATGGTACCAAGACCTCCAGAAAACTGATACATAGAACGGGATATTGTAGAGGCAACATGAAAAACTCCAATACAAAAGCAACAAACAATTTAGAGACAGTTTACTATAAAGAGGGCCAATTCAGAAATACCTCACAGAAATAAGTTATCAGAAGGTGTATGTAATGAAAGAAATATTAAGAAGATATTAGTTATCATTGAGATGATATCCAGATACACAATACCACCATGCATGGGCTTACCAATCTAAGAATCCATACATAACAGTAGCGTTTTAAAAACACCCTCCCAAAGAAACCAATATAGCAGAAATACGGTTAAGCTGAATAGCGAAACAAAATATCATGCATGAGCCATATTTAAAATGCTTGACTAATCCAAGCATGGGTATCAACGAGGATAAATCCATACCTAAAATTAGTGAGCCACTCGCATTCCAAAACATGATACAAGAAAGATGGATGAAATGAAATGATATATTAAAATAACACATAAAAGAAAGTTACAGACTGTGAAATACCAAAGACCAGAATCCTCTTTAGCAGATGGAACTCCTCCTCCCTGAGACCCTATGGGCTCTAAGCCTTCATACAAAAGTTCTACAAAATGTATGCAAAAAGCCTTTCACTGCATAATTTTCTAATAAAATTTGGAACCCCCAATAATCAGTTCTTAGGGCCATTTATAGAAGAAGAAGAACCCTAATAAAAGAAGTAGGTGAAAAACATTTAATTTGCCTCGTTAAGACAAAATGGCAGAAACATTCACGCCCATACTGCTGAATGACTATGTTGTGTTGTATGTACTCTGCCGCCGGCTTTCTGAAATAAATGCGCTGGGCGAAAATCTCCTCAGGGACACGGCGTAGAAGTGAAATCACATAAAATTTCTGTCCTTTCCTGAAAGGAAATTCTGCTAAAATAAAACCTGGAGGGTATGGTTTCTTGTGCATTGTACCCTCTGTGTGATCCAGGATATCTTTGATTTGGTACCTTTATCTTCTAGACCATGGATTAGGGCTTAGAATATTTAATGCTGGACGCTGAAATCCTCGATCTTCCACTGATACTCCTTATCGCGACAGTAATGTCTCCAACTGAAAAAATCAGTGGTTTGAATGGCTCTGGAGTAAGTCTCCCTATAAATTCTCCAGCTTGAAAGTGTTATTACCTCCCTGTTCCACAATTTTGAAGGGGTCGAGCCAAAGTGGATCGAATTTACCATGTTTTCCTTCTTCAGCCCTCCGGACATCCCATCTGAGCACTAGATCACCAATTTGCAGATTCTGGTCCTTAGCATGCTGATCAAAAAGGTATTTCATCTTCTCTTGATACTCTGTCAGCCTTTGATTTACCTGATGGGGTGTTTCTTCCAATTCAACCAGCTGGTTTATTCGCCTAGTCATATTGTTGAGCCCCAAAGATGTCCTTCTTTTCCACCACATTTCACTTCATTTTCTTTGTCCCTCATCAATTACAGGCTTAATTGATCAATAGGATTGATTAGGATTACTTTAAGAATGTATATGATGACTAACTTGCTATGTTTTCATGATTTTGTTATTGTAGCAATTTTTGACTAGACTCGGCTATAGAACATAGTCATTCTGTAGCCAGTCACCTATTCCGCAGCCATTCTCATGTTTACGCAGGTTCCAGGTGTCACCTCAAGGAAAAATGCATATGGTCGTATTCCACATCACTCCCCCATCATTTCTTGCTCTCCACGAAGTCTGAGCTCGAGTCTACAGGCGGTTATGCACGTGGGAAACCAAAACTAGGTGACAGACTTCTAATAGGATAAGGACTGTATAGATGTCCTTAATCATAGAACAAGGCCACCACCAGAGTCCTAGTTTGATTTTAGTTTGGAAAGACAATTACTCCTGTTTTATCTCAAAGACAGTTATGTAATTTTGTTATAAGTATGGCTCGGGAGACCGAGAAACAACTTAGCTAGATTTATGTTTTATTGCTAGATCTCAGAAGACCGTAAATACTCTGTTTTGAAGAATTTCTCCTTTAATGAAAGAAGCATCACTTTATTGCAAGAGATGAGTCAATATTGAGTAGATTTTCGTGCTAATCCAGTGGTAGAGGGCCCCTGCTACCTGAGAAGATTTGTTCATATGGTTTAGATAAGTAACTTAGCCTTGTTTCATTCTTAGTTTAATTAATTTTCTGAACTTTGTGCTTTTATACTTACTTGCAGCGGATGCCACAGTTAGTCTTATCCTTACAAACTTTTCCAAAATACCACTCACATTGGATGGGATATAACTGTAGTATTTAGGATTTAGTTTCATTTCTCTGAACTTTATGATTTTGTGCTCAATTACATTAGTTGTTACAGCTAGTCGTGATCTTATAAACTCTTCCAAAATATCACTAACTCTAGATGAGACATAGCTGTGGTGTTTTAGAGCTTTGTTGTGTTTTGTTGAATTGTATGCTTTCATGCTCATTTACATAACATGTTGCAGCCAGTCCTGTTCCATAAATTATTCCAAAATACCACTAATTCCGAATGAGACAGAGCTGATACATTTTAGTGATTAGTTGCATCTTTAGTCTAGTTGTAGTACTCCGGAGGTAGATGTCACTTTAGTTTAATTCTGTCATTATGTTTCAAGTTTGATAATGGCACTCTAGTATAAATCTGTTCACTGTACTTTAAGTTAGATTAGTGACATTCTAGTTCAAGTTCTAGTTCATTGTATTTCAAAGTTAGGCTAAAAGCATTCTAGTTTAGTTGTGATCACTGTGTTTCAAGTTTGATCAATTGCATTTGAGTTCAGTGTTATCCATTGTTCTTTAAGTTGTGTTAATTGTCAAAATTAGACTTCACGACCTTCATTGTTTACAAACTAATCTTGTTCCGACTTTCTATTAATGCATCATCATATGAACATGAATGAATTAGTGATATCAGTTTAAGACCTTGATTGTTCTGCAATCTTTTGCAATTTCAAAAATAAGCCTTTTTTCCAAAAAACTATTTTAGAAAATCTCTAACTTTCGAATAAGGCTTAGTAGTGACAAGAGGAGCTACAGAATGGATTGATCTTAGCATTACAATTTAATTTAGAGGAGAAATCTTATTGTGCTACAAATAGTCTTTTTCCAATTGTGTTCCAAGAAACTTTTAACCATGGATGAGATTCTTTGTAATATTGTAATATGGTTGTTTAATTAGGAGAACCTAATTTGTACTAAACTTGTCATTTTCTCAAGCTATTCCAACATATTTCTAATGAATGAATTGGATGAGTTTATGTTATGAGTTATTGAGTTCATGTTGTGATTTATTTTCTTGCTATGAGTCATTATCAAACTTTGCATTTTCTGTTTTTTAGTATAGGCTTTGCTCTGTTTTTAGTGTGACCAACAGCTGTTCTTTTTCAACATTTAGTTCTTTTCCTTCTTAACATAAAACCAAAAAACCAAAAAACCAAAAACATCATAAAAACACTAAACACAACGTAGTGAGAAACAGATACCTAGGCACATATAGTGCACTTCACTTCAACAGTTTACTGACCCTGGTTGATAATTTATGACCTCAATTTAGGAACACTAAGTTGAGCACAACATTTTGGCGCTGTTGTCGGGAAAGTGTAGCTAGGTAGCCTTGTTTCTTACCTCCCAAAAACAATGACATGCGTAGAGAAAGAGACTCAAGGGGTATATTCATAAGAAGCAGAAGCTTGATTCGTAGAACACCACTTGTTTCACCAAGACCAAGAGCCAGTACACCTCCAACTCAAACCCACATTCCATCCTTTACTGATCCTAGATTTCCAGAGGACTTAAGATCAAATATTCCATCAGAAATACCTTCCACTTTACCCACTGAACCTGTCTTGGAAGAAGATTCAGGAACCCCTGCTAGGGACTTAAACCTTTCAACTTCCACAGAAGAATCAACTATGGCAGAAGAAGGGGGAGGAGGATTTTTTAATGGAGAACACACACTATTTGGAGGGGGTAGAGGTAGAGGTAGAGGAGAAGGAGGTAGAGGTGCAGAAGGAGAAGGAGGCAGAGGAGAAGGAGGTAGAGGTGCAGAAGGAGAAGGAGGCAGAGGAAGAGGTAGAAGAGAAATGGGAAGCTCTTTTGGGTTTCCTATAGTAGATGAAGAAACTAATACAACTATGAAAAACATTTCACCCTCTGTCCTTCCAAATTTTTATGGACTTAAAACTGAAGATCCTGAAACCTTCCTATTTGAATTTGAAGTCCTATGTAGAACCTATAACTACTTACAAGATGCTCAAAAACTTAAACTATTTCCTTCAACATTGAAAGGAGCAGCATTGAAGTGGTTTATGAGTTTGATCAACAGTTCTATTAGGACATGGGAAGACATGAAACAAGCATTTCTAGAGAGGTATTTGGATTACTATATGTCATTCAACCATAAGGAGGAAGTGTTTAAAATTCTACAAAAAGAGGATGAAAATTTGGAAGATTTGTTGGAGAGATTTAACTACAACATTAAAAGAGCAAAAATGGAAAACCTAGACCAAGATACCTTGAAAGCTCTCTTGTTGAAGAAAATTAGGGATGAATGGTTAGATATCCTTAACATGATGGGAAAAGGGGATATATCTCAGCTTACATTACCTGAAATAGCTGAATTATGTATCAACCTTTCAAGAGGGAAATCTAAAACTGTAAAAGGACCAAGAGACCCCGCTCTTGCAAGGGCAAGTAAGTCTGCCTCTGGGACAGTAAGTAGGGTAGAAATAGGACATATGCTTGGTGAATTCAAATTTGATATCTTAGGGAGTCTTAGTGAACAAATAGACACCCTTAAGTTACAAAAAAAGCAAAAATCTGAATCTGATGCCTTAGCAATATTTTGTCCCAAATGTAGAAAGAAACATGCCTTGAGAGAGTGCCCTTTGGATGCCAAAGTTGTGGAGACTTGTGTAATTTGTTCAGAAAAACATGAGACCAAGAGTTGTCCTTCACTTCCTGGTCTTAAAGCTGTCTTTCAAGAAGAAACTCCTACAAGTTCCACAAAATCTCTCAATTTTGTCTCCAGGAGGCCTTGGAAAGGACCTCAAACACAAGGATTTCATGATCAGTTGTATAATCAACCCCCACCAAATTGGAATTCTTGGCAGCAACCTTGGCCCCAATTTCAAAATCAATCACAAAATTGGGCGCAAGGAGCACAAAATCCCTATGGAAGATACTCTCAGTATTACCAATATCCACCATCCTATCCACCATATCCACATTTCTCTCCTCAACAAAATCCTCAAAATCCACAACATCAAAATCAACCACTTCCATTACCATTTCCTCAGAAAAAAAATCAGTTGCCTGCCCAACCCATACCAAAACCCAACAATAAAAATCCTCAGAACACATACATGATAGAAGGCCAACAGTTTCCAACTTATTTTATCACTCCTTTAGACCTTAGTGATGTTCAACTTAGGTCTGGAAGAATACTTGAAAAGATGAAACCTTATGTAATCATACAAGAGCAAGACAATTCTGAGGAAGATTATTTATGGGTAAATAAAAGTCTTGAAGAGAGCACAACTTTCCAAGACTCAAACATTGAAAAATCAAAACAAAAAGAACCAATAATTTCAACTCCTATATTAGAGTAGCCATCAACATCCACTTCTACACCTCCCTTTCCAGAAAGATTACAAATTGATAGAGGTGTAGAGAAACAAATTATGGTGCCTAATTATGATTTCCTAGATGAGCTGAGAAATGTTTGTATTAAGATCCCATTATTACAAGCCATCAAGGAAATTCCAATCTTAGCAAAGACAATAAAGGAATTGAGTATGAAGAAAACAGGGAAAAGAATAAGAGAGATAAAGAAAATTCAACTAGCAGGAAAAATAGCAAATATCATGATGGGTAAGATGGCTATTCCAAAGTATCTAGACCCAGGAAATCCAGTTGTTAAAATTCACATCAATGGAATTGAGATCCAAAACACACTTATTGATTTAGGAGCAACAATCAATATCATGAGTAGACAAATCATGGATAAACTGAAACTTCCTAATCTTATTTTTACACCCACATTATTACAATTAGCAGACAGATCTGTGATCAAACCTGATGGGGTAATAGAAGACATTCCAGTGTCCCTAGATTCTTGGGAATATCCTGTGGATTTTATGATCCTAAATCCTAAGAATAATCTAGGGGGGCATCCTATTATATTAGGAAGACCTTGGTTAGCTACATCTGATGCTTTCATTAGTTGTAGATCCGGTGATATGTACATCTTTGATGGTGGTTCAACCAAGAAATTTACCTTGTATCCTCCAGCAAAGACAATTACAGAATTAGATGATACTCAATGGATAGAGGATGAAGTAGACTTACAACCTCTCTTCACAATTTCAAAAATTAGTGAAGATAGCCAGATTCTGAATACCTTAGAAAACTTTGAATCCTCTTCGGAATATAAGCATGAACAATTTCAAGAAGAATCCAACATTGAGTTTTTATCATCAAGACAGATGTCTCTTTACTCCATGGATAAATTTGGCAGCTCTACAATTGAGATATTTCCATGCAAAACTTTAAACATAAACAAGAACCTAGAGAAATCTCAACAAGAAGAGCTAGTCAAGATATTACAGAGACATTCTTCTGCATATGCATGGGAGTACACTAATATGAAAGGGATAAGCCCCAAGACTTGCACTCATCACATCTACATAGAGGAAAATTGTAAACCAATCAGACAACCTCAAAGACGGATGAATCCAAATCTTAGGGAAATTGTTAAAGAAGAATTGTAGAAATTGTTAAATGTCAACTTTATCTATCCCATTTCAAATAGTCAGTGGGTTTCTCCTTTGGTAATTGTGCCAAAGAAAAATGGTAAATGGAGGGTATGTATTGACTACTGGGAATTAAAAAAAGCTACTCTTAAAGATCATTTTCCCCTACCTTTCATAGATCAGGTGTTAGATACATTAGCTGGCAAAAAGTACTTCTCATTTTTAGATGGGTTTAGTGGTTATAACCAAATTCAAGTAGCACTTGAAGATCAAGACAAAACCAAATTTACCTGTCCTTGGGGTACCTATGCTTACCGAGTATTGCCATTTGGATTATGTAATGCACCTGCAACATTTCAAAGGGCAGTACTAGGAATTTTTTCAGATCTAATACATGATTGTGTAGAGGTATATATGGATGATTTAACAGTTTATGGAAACACATTTGAAGAAGCCTTAACAAACTTGGAAAAAGTTTTAAAGAGATGTAAAGAAGAAAATCTTTCACTTAGTCATGAGAAGTGTTTTATGATGTTTACTGAAGGAATTGTTTTAGGACATCACATTTCAGGGGATGGGATTAGAGTTGATGAGTCAAAATTTGAAGTCATATCTAACTTATCTATTCCAAGTTGTCAAAAATATGTTAAGAGTTTTCTAGGATTTACAGGATATTATCGAAGGTTTATATAAAACTTCACCAAGATAGCATATCCACTTTTCAAATTACTTACCAAATACTGTGAATTCAAGTGGAATTCTGATTGCCAATATGCCTTTGAGACCCTGAAAACAAAAATATCTGAAGCACCTATTTTAAGAGGACCTAACTGGAAGTTACCTTTTCATATTTCAACAGATGCCTCAGATACAGCTCTAGGAGCAGTATTGGGACAAAAAGACCTGATTCCTTATGCCATCTACTATACCAGTAAAAATTTGACTCCTTCAGAGTTAAACTATACTGTAACTGAAAAAGAGTTTTTAGTTGTTGTTCATGCCATAAACAAATTCAGACACTATATAACATGCTATGAAACTTTTGTTCACACAGATCATTCTGCAATTAGATACCTAATGAACAAATCAATTACTAATGGCAGAGTCATAAGATGGTTATTGCTTTTACAAGAATTCAACATTACCATTCTAGATAGGCCTGGAAAACAAAACACAGTAGCTGATTTCCTATCTAGACTCCAAAACATCAAAGACAATACCCTAGTTGAAGATCAATTCCCTGATGAATATCTTTTTGCAATTTCTACTCAAACTCCTTGGTTTGCTGACATTGCTAATTATTTAGTTTCAGGGAAATTTCCTTCAATAATGAATGCAAGAGACAAAAGAAAGATCATTTATGACAGTGAAAATATTCATGGGTTGCTAATGAGTTATAAAAAACAGGTCCAGATTTTATCATTAGAAGATGTGTTCGAGAAGATGAGATGCCTTAGATCCTCAAGGCATGTCATGATAAACCTTATGGCAGACACTTTGCTGATAAGAGGACAGCTTATAAGGTCCTTCATTTAGGATACTATTGGCCATTCCTTTTTAAAGATGCTAAAGAGTATGTCAAAAGGTGTGATAGTTGCCAAAGGGTAGGGAAACCTTCTCCTTCAGGTGAGATGCCATTGCAGCCTCAGGTACATATTGAACCTTTTGAAAAATGGGCTTTATATTTTGTAGGACCTATTAGTCCTCCATCAAGACAAAAGAAATATATATTAGTTTGCACTGATTATGTTACCAAATGGGTAGAGGCCAAGCCATTACTTTCTGCTACTGAAGCATCTGTAGTTAATTTTCTTTTCGAGGATATTTTTACTCGTTTTGGTGTCCCAAGGGAAATTGTTACAGATCAAGGAGCTCAATTCACATCAAGGCTAGTGGAACAAATGATGGAGAGGTACAAAATTAGACACAGAAAATCTACTCCCTATCATCCACAAGAAAATGGTCAAGTGGAATCTACTAATAAGGTCATTGAAGGGATCCTAACAAAGACTGTTCATTTACATAGAAGAGATTGGGCAGACAGGCTTCCTGAAGCCTTGTGGGCCTATAGAACTACATGGAGAAGCACAACAGGTCATACCCCTTATGAACTTGTTTATGGAAAACAAGTTTTGTTTCCCATAGAGTTTCAGATTCAAACTTTTAAAATGGCAGTTCAGCTAGGACTTGATCTAACAGAGGCACAAAAGCACAGATTGGAGCAGATTAATGAATTGGATGAGATCAGACAAGATGCAGTTCAGAAAACAAGTATAGTCCAACAACAAAGGACTAGATGGCATGACAAGTACATCAAGGAAAAGAAGTTCAAAGAAGGTGATTGGGCCATCTTATTTGATTCAAAGTTCAAGGATTTTCAAGGTAAATTCCAAACACATTGGCTTGGGCCATATGAAATTATAAGAATTTTTAACAATGGAGCAATAAAAGTCAGGACAATAGATGAAGAGAAAGTCACTTTTCTTGTAAATGGTCATATATTGAAGCTGTATCACAAGCCACTTTCAAGAGAAGAATTTTTCAAGAGATTTCAAGAAAATAGTAATGTGAAGTTAATAAAGAAGAATTTTTCTTCTTCATCAAATTAGTTGAATTTTCTAAATTCAAAAGCATAAAAAAAAAAAAAAAACAAAGTATAAACATGAAAACTAATCACTGATTAGCATGTTTATACAAAAAAGATAGAGTGAAAATCAGAATCTTTCTGACACTCTAGCTTTTCAAATTTGTTCTTTTTCTGCAAGAAGCTATTACAAAATCATAAGTGCAAATCCATATTTCACTTATGATTCATTTCATTCCATTCATCCATACTCCACTTCACTTCATACTTCATTCATTTCATTCCATGGTCCACCTCATTTTTCATCTCAGAGTTTTAAGAGTGATTTCTTTCTACAATTGAATAATACAGATCATAAGTTGCAAGTCATTTTCCATACTTCACTCCACTTCATAATTGAGATTCATTTCATTCCATTATTCACTTCACCCATACTCCATTAAACCATACTTCATTATCCATTTTTAACTCATTTCATACAAACATTCCTTTCATGCTTCAAACCTTTCCATTCCATGTTTTAAGACTTCCTTTCCATTCCATGTTTTAAGACTTCTACAGGTACATTCTGCAATCAGTCAGACATTCTGCAGCTAGTCAGACATTCTGCAGCCAGCCAGACATTCTGCAACCAGAGATCCTGAAGGCACTATCCAGTAATCACTTGATTGAGCAACAAATTGATCCTGCATATCCAAGACAACAAGACAAATCAAAGGAGTTATGAGGACTGAAGACCAATGACTTTTAAAGGAGGACAAGGCATATCAAAACCAAAAGAAAAAAAAAATCAAAGGAAAGGCAAAGGTAAAAGTTATGAAATTATTATGGTAACAGATCATGAAAGTTTAGCATAGTTAAGTCATGTATGATTCAAAAAGGTTATTTTAATTAGTCATGTTGATCATGCCTATCAAACCTATCATAAAAACTTTGGACAAAATCCCTTCTATCTTGCCATATCCGATCATCATTTAAAACTTAACGGTTAAGTACTGAAGTGATTTGATCAGTCACGTCACTAGGCCAAAGTATTTAATGATGATTTTGAATTTCTCACAAAATATCTCTGTGGTCTTTTCTTCCGTGATAACTCTCAACTCATTAATCCGTGTGAATAACCCGCACCGCATTATACTCATTTCATAACTACTCCATATCATTTCTTTCCGCAACCACTTCTTAGCCATTCTGGTCTGTATCTGTGGAGTAAAAACATCTTTTTTAACAACCATTTTCACCGTGAGCAGAGTTCCGCAACCAATTCTTAGCCATTCCGGCCTGTAAAACAGGGGAAACATCTGTGGAGTAAAAACATCTCTTTAATATCCATTTTCACCGTGAGCAGAGGAGCAGTAATTTTAAGGTTGAAAAGATAAGTTATGGGTCTCATAGTAAGAACTGAACCAGTTGGAACCAAGTACTTGGAAGGCTATCCACAAATCAGAGAAATGCTACAGCAGGCTGGGTGGTTGCAATTTTTAGAAAAATTCAGTGGTTTTCACAAAGAGGTGACTAAAACATTTGCACGGTCCTTCAATGGAGCAAAGGTCGAAATAGGAGATGTTAAATTCACCATTACAGAGGCTTTCATTGCTGAAGCAACGGAATTACCCAGACAAGGAGAAAAGTGGTTCAAAAATAGGGAATTTCATAACGAGGCATGGAGGCAACTACTCAAAACACCAGGTATGAATGTTTCCATTTTTAAGAAAGGTATTCCTAGCTCTACACTGAAGAATAAATGGAGGAACATGTTGCTCATCTTGCAAAAATTTATAACTTGTGAAGGAAGATTTGGTACCCTCTATGTTTATCATATTCGGTTAATGATTCATTTCTTAGGAGAAGAAATCAATTTGCCCTTTTTCCTACTTCCTAGTCTGAAAAGAATGGCCTCAAATGTACAAAAGAGGGTTCAATTTCTGGAAACAACCTTGTATCACCATGGGTTAGTCAAAATCTTAACTGAACATCATTTGGGAAAAATGGGAGATAATTGGGATGAGTTTCTAGTAAGGAATCATTTTGAGGAACCCAAGGAATCTCCACCTGAAGGAAAACCCATAAGAAGAAGCAGGAGAAAGGAAATTTCTAAGGCTGTTGAAACTAAAACTAGTAAATCAATACAAGAGGACAGCGAAGAGATGATTTCTGAGAAATTGGATCAAATTAAAAAGCAGCTTAAGAAGGAAAGAATAATAAGAAAATATGCCAAAGACAAAGGAGAAGGGCCATCTCAACCGAGACGGAGCCACATACTTAGAGGTATACTAAAGAAAACAGAGGTTAGACAAACTGGAATCATAAACATTGAGGATGAAGAAACACCTACTGCTACATCACCTGACTATCAGTATGAGGAGGATTTTGATGAAGGAGCTCCTGAAATAGACCCAGCACAATAAGAAATTTACAATTATGTCGAGACACTAGAGAAGAAAGCTTCAGAAAGTAGAGACAAAACTCCTAGTCCACCAAAATCTGCAATTGATATGCTAAGAAGAGATAAATATGAGTTAGAAATACTCAATAGGCAAATCAAGAATGAGAATGAAATTTTAAGGGAGCAGGTTAAGCTCAAAGGTGATATGAATACCACTCTGTCTCTACAAATGAAAAAGTTGCACAAGGCCAGTGAAAGATTGAAGAAGAAAAACAAAAGGTTAAGAAGGGCACTTACAAATTTGAGATTCAAGTTAGTCATAAGGAAGCCCAGAAGACCACTGACTGTCAGGCAAAGTAGAAGAAGAGGCTTAGATGTCCTAGCAGAGGTCTCAGAGTACATGGAATAGTTGCATGAGGACATGCAAAAGCCTTGCAGTGGGGGTATGTTGAGCCCCAAAGATGTCCTTCTTTTCCACCACATTTCACTTCATTTTCTTTGTCCCTCATCAATTACAGGCTTAAATGATCAATAGGATTGATTAGGATTACTTTAAGAATGTATATGATGACTAACTTGCTATGTTTTCATGATTTTGTTATTGTAGCAATTTTTGACTAGACTCGGCTACAGAACATAGTCATTCTGTAGCCAGTCGCCTATTCCGTAGCCGTTCTCATGTTTACGTAGGTTCTAGGTGTCACCTCAAGGAAAAATGCATATGGTCGTATTCCACATCACTCCCCCATCATTTCTTGCTCTCCACAAAGTCTGAGCTCGAGTCTACAGGCGGTTATGCACGTGGGAAACCAAAACTAGTTGACAGACTTCTAATAGGACAAGGACTATACAGATGTCCTTAATCATAGAACGAAGCCACCACCAAAGTCCTAGTTTGATTTTAGTTTGGAAAGACAATTAATCCTGTTTTATCTCAAAGACAGTTATGTAATTTTGTTATAAGTATGGCTCGGGAGACCGAGAAACAACTTAGCTAGATTTATGTTTTATTGCTAGATCTCAGAAGACCGTAAATACTCTGTTTTGAAGAATTTCTCCTTTAATGAAAGAAGCATCACTTTATTGCAAGAGCTGAGTCAATCTTGAGTAGATTTGCGTGCTAATCCGGTGGTAGAGGGCCCCTGCTACCTGAGAAACTTTGTTCATATGGTTTAGATAAGTAACTTAGCCTTGTTTCATTCTTAGTTTAATTAATTTTCTGAACTTTGTGTTTTTATACTTACTTGCAGCGGATGCCACAGTTAGTCTTATCCTTACAAACTCTTCCAAAATACCACTCACATTGGATGGGATATAACTGTAGTATTTATGAGTTAGTTTCATTTCTCTGAACTTTATGATTTTGTGCTCAATTACATCAGTTGTTACAACTAGTCGTGATCTTATAAACTCTTCCAAAATATCACTAACTCTAGATGAGACTTAGCTGTGGTGTTTTAGAGCTTTGTTGTGTTTTGTTGAATTGTATGCTTTCATGATCATTTACATAACATGTTACAGCCAGTCCTGTTCCATAAATTATTCCAAAATACCACTAATTCCGAATGAGACAGAGCTGAGACATTTTAGTGATTAGTTGCATCTTTAGTCTAGTTGTAGTACTCCGGAGGTAGATGTCACTTTAGTGTAATTCTATCACTGTGTTTCAATTTTGATAATGGCACTCTAGTATAACTCTGTTCACTGTACTTTAAGTTAGATTAGTGACATTCTAGTTCAAGTTCCAGTTCACTGTATTTCAAAGTTAGGCTAAAAGCATTCTAGTTTAGTTGTGATCAATGTGTTTCAAGTTTGATAAATTGCATTCTAGTTCAGTGTTATCCATTGTTCTTTAAGTTGTGTTAACTGTCAAAATTAGACTTCACGGCCTTCATTGTTTACAAACTAATCTTGTTCCGACTTTCTATTAATGCGTCATCATATGAACATGAATGAATTAGTGATATCAGTTTAAGGCCTTGATTGTTCTGCAATCTTTTGCAATTTCACAAATAAGCCTTTTTTCCAAAAAACTATTTTAGAAAATCTCTAGCTTTCGAATAAGGCTTAGTAGTGACGAGAGGAGCTGCAGAATGGATTGATCTTAGCATTACAAGTTAATTTAGAGGAGAAATCTTATTGTGCTACAAATAGTCTTTTTCCAATTGTGTTCCAAGAAACTTTTAACCATGGATGAGATTCTTTGTAATATTGTAAGATGGTTGTTTACTTAGGAGAACCTAATTGTACTAAACTTGTCCTTTTCTCAAGCTATTCCAACATATTTCTAATGAATGAATTGAATGAGTTTATGTTATGAGTTATTGAGTTCATGTTGTGATTTATTTTCTTGCTATGAGTCATTATCAAACTTTGCATTTTTCTGTTCTTTAGTATAGGTTATGCTCTGTTTTTAGTGTGACCAACCAATTTGTTCTTTTTTCATATTCTTTGTATTTTAGCAATCCACTTCCCCCTTTTTTCTTCACTATCCCCCTGGATAAGGATATCTTTTACAGAAGCTGTAGGCACAAATGCAGTGATATGGGACTGTAAGATATATATGCGGAATGCTTTGAGGGATTTCACTAGGGCATATGCTTGCTTTTCTAATAGTTTGTACTTTAATTCTGCATCACGAAGAACCTGACTGAATAAAGCAATGGGCTGCTCGTACCCTTCCTCATTTTTCTGCAATAAAACTCCTGCTATTGTATGAGGTGATGCAAAAGAAAAGATCATGAAAGGTTTATCATAATTTGGCCTAGCTAGCACAGGGGCTTCTGCAAAAGCATTTTTTATTCTGGTAAATGCCTCTCGTGATTCTTGGGACCATTTAACTTCATTATCTTTCTTCAACATGTTAGTTATATGCCTAACTATTTCAGCATAGTTAGGAATAAACCTTCTTAGGAAATTGATGCGCCCTAGGAATACTTGTACCTCTTTCTTATTTCTGGGAAAAGCAATACCATTTATAGCCTCTACCCTCTTAGGATCTATCTTCACCCCATATTTTGTTACAATGTGTCCCAAAAATTTTCCCTCTTCTAAAGCAAATAAAGACTTTTGAGGATTGAGAGAAAGACCATACCTTCTGCATTTCTCAAAGGTTCTGCGCAGATGTTCAATGTGCTTAGTATCATTCTTTGAAAATACAGTGATATCATCAAGGTAGACTACCAGAAACTTATCTTGCTCCCCAACAAAAGCAATATCCATCGCCCTCTGAAAAGTGGCCCCTGCATTAATCAATCCAAAAGGAATCCTAGCATACATGAAGGTACCCCATGGTGTGGTGAAAGCAGTCTTCTTTTGGTCTTTTGGAAGTACAGCCACTTGATTATAACCAGAGAATCCATCCATCATTGACATTCTGGAAGCTCCAACCACCCTCTGCAGGATGTGATCCATCTTAGGCAGTGGATAATTGTCCTTTAAGGATGCTCTGTTTAAATTTCTGAAATCCACACACAGCCTTATTTCTCCATTCTTCTTTCGTACAGGAACAAGGTTTGCCACCCATTCAGAGTACCTCAATGGTACAATTATTTTGGCCTTTAGCAGTTTCTTGATTTCCTTCTCAATAGAAGGGAGCAGCAGGGGGTTAATCTGTCTGAGCTTCTGCTTATGGGGCTTTGCATCTCCCTTCAGTGGAATTTTGTGCTGCATAACACTGATATCAAAAGTTTTCAAATCCTAATAGGACCATGCAAACACATCTTTGTAAGACTGAAATAATTTATGATATAGCTTTTTATATTCTCCAGGGATTTTCTTGGACAGTTTTACAATTTTGGGGTCAACCTCAGTACCAAGATTCAGGTCTTCTACCTGATTTTCTTCTACCACTTTGCTTGGTTGCAGTGGGACATCATTCTTATCAAATAATATTTCTAGAGGCACCAGCCCTCTAGGTATTATGTTTCCCTTTAACTGCAACACCTTATTACTTGCCACTTTCTCCTCCCAATTTCCTTCTGAAGTATCTTCAGACTCAACCTCTTCTTCATCAGCATCAATCTCCATATTGGAGAATTCTCCCACTATTTCCAGGAATCTATTCATCTATTATTCATCTTCAAATACCTACCAGTGTTTGATGTTATTTGGGATTGATGGTTGATAACGCACCTCAACTTCATATCTTAAAAGAGGGTTCTGAGGTGGTCGAAATGTGCTAGTAGCTACAGCAAGGGAATCAGCCATCCTATTCTGTTCTTGGGGCATGAACTGGATATTGAATGCCAAGAAGAAATTTTCTACCATGTCCCAAAATTCGTTCCTATAAGCCCTTAGCCTAGGGTGTTTGGTCTGACACTGGTTCCTGACTTGTCTGACCACCAGTTCTGAATCTCCCAGAACTTTTAAGCTTTGTATTTTCATATTCCTGGCTGTCTGCAATCCTAACATAAGTGCTTCATATTCAGCCACATTATTAGTGGCTTCATATTCTAGCTTGAAGGACAATGGAACCCACCTTCCTGTAGGAGAAATCAATAATATTCCAGCTCCATTACCTTCCTTTGAATTTGCCCCATCAAAATGGAGTGTCCAGATTCCTGCTTCATGGCTCTTTGAGGGCTGTTCAGTCTTGATCTGACAAAAGGATGGTTCATTAGCATAATCTTGATCTTCTTCCAGCATTAAGCATGAAAAATATCCTTCCTTACTATAGACTGGTGAATTTACAAAATTGTCAGCCCTAGTCACCATCTTGACAAATCTAGTCTCCCTAGATAACCTCCTCTCTTGGCCACCAAAAACTGGGATAGTGGCATATGTTAAATCCATCTTGAGTGATCCACCGATTTTTGTTCCCCAGGACCTTGAAAACAACATACCAAAACGAGCTGGGATGTCAGCCACCACGATGTCCATTACCACACTTTTAGCTGGGATTTGGGCCAAATTGACCACCAAATCCTTGATCATCCCCAAGCATTTAACTCTTTTGGAGTCAAATGAATAGAGGTCCTTGTATGGACGGGTGATTTTCAATCCTAGTTGTTCCATGACTGATAGAGGTATAAGATTATGGGAAGCTCTAGAATCTAACAGAAAATTATGTAATAGTAGGTCGTGAATCACTAGAGACACATAAAAGGGAGGAGTAGAAGCATCTAATTCCTCAACATGTGGACCAAAGACAACCATGGGTCTTTCTTCTTGAAGGTTGAGGCTATCTGGAGTGAGTGTTGCTTCTGGAGGGAGAATGAATGAGGTGACTTGGGATTGATATGCAGGTTGTTTCAACAACTCAGTTAAGGGCACTGGGATTTTGAATTTTTCAAGTTCCTTTTGCAGACTGAAAACAGGAGAATATTTTTCTACTACAACCTCTTTTGACTCTTTATTTTTAGCTGGGGGGTTACTTTTGACACAGACTTGGTATCAGAGGGATTGACTGGTTTTGAAGAGGAAGGAATTTGATCATTAGACTGCAAAGGTTTGTTTAGAGGACCCTTACCTTTGTCCGTGACTTTCTGCAGTTGATTCCTTCTGAGCAGGTGCTTCCTTCTGTGGAGGCTCTTCTTCTTGATCTTGAGTACGAGTCCTCTTCCTAGAATATCTGAGATCATATCTTATATTGAATTGTGCTTGCATGAAATTAGTAAACTGTTTACAATAATGGTCAATTTCTGCTTCTTCTGTGTCTCTGGTCTTTTCTTCTTCTTGCAATGAACACTCAGCTCCATCATTTCCTTGCAAAGGGCATTCTTCTCCATCACTATTTGAAAAATCAAGATTTGCATCCTCCAGTCCATATGCAGTGTCTTCAGTAGAATAATCTACTGGCCCTTCCAGGTATAATGGGTGTGGTATCTGATCCTGTTGCTCCTTTGCTTCCCTTGGCAATATTTGCAGAGGTGGTTTCCTGTACTGAGGATTGTACCCTCTGTTTTGAGCATTGTGAACATTCTTGGAGGCTGAATTCTTGGCCTCCAATTCAAGCTTGACCATTTTCTTAATCAATTTGCTCATTTCTTCCATTCTGTCATTAGGTGAGTCTCTGTCTTGGTAGGAGGTAGATACCTCCTCTTTGCCCCTTCTTCTAGTATCTTGTTCAGATCTTCCCTTTGATTTACCAGTGGAGGAAAAGTTTGCTTCCAACTCTAGTGCATCTACCTGAGCATCATCTAGAGTAGAAAGCTTTCTTTCTCTGAGAGCGAAACCAAATTCTGAGTCAAAGGCTGCTACAAAAACAACTTTAGCAACAGTTTGATGAGGTTTCATATCAGCAGGGAGACTCAGATACAATTTATTAAATCTCTTGATAAATTCTGATACCCCTTCATTATGTCTTTTCTTTAGTGTATTGAACTCAATGAGACAATTTCCATGATCTTTATTCTCCCCCCATTTTATGAGAAAATTATTTTCCATTTCGTCCCAGGTGGTTATGGAATGGTTTCCCAATGTCTTGAACCATTTTTTGGCTTCACCATCCAGAGATTGAATAAAAAATCTTAAGACTACATCCAAATGTTCTACATTAAAGTTTTCTGCGAAAGAGTAGAAGGTCTCAAGATGTTTTTGAGCATCCATCTCATTTTCCCCATTGAATCGGGGTAAAATCTTCAAATAATCTTGGGGCATATCATTCAACACTTGGGGTAATGCCAGAGGAGCATATTTATTTAGCAAGAAGCCTGGAACATTTTCCATTGGAGGGGGTGGAGGTAGTGCAATAGTTTGATGAGTAAGAGGAGGAGGAGGAGGTGGAAGTGGAGTATGAATAACAATAGGAATATACTCAACTGTAGCTTGAGGTGTTGAGGGGAATAATGGTCTATTAATAGCAAATACTTCAGTGACTTCTTTAACCTCCTCAACCTCAGGAGTAGGGTGAAAACTATCTTTATTTATGATACCCTTTCGGGGTGGACTATCTGAATAATAATAATCAGTATCTCCCACAGTGGATTCGGGATCTGGCACTTGAGCTTCTTGAGAAGAAGAGGATGGAAAATCTTCTATAGACAATTCAGGGATTTCTGAACGGACTGATTTTATTTCCCTCCAATTTCTTCTATGTAAAATCTTGTCAGGGTCAGACACTGAAGGTGCCTTTGGCTTAGATGTATCTGACCTCAGGTGTGGCTTACGAGGAGCCATGATTGCAAATAGATTTATCAAATAACAAATGTGGAGTTGCCAAGGTGAGGGATCTACAACTCTCAAATCTCCATACTCACCTACTTGAAGAGTGAATTAGAATTTGTCGAGGCCCAGGGATTCTAATTTTCTTAACTTCGTCCCCGGTAACGGCGCCAGAAAGATGTCACTCCTAGAGACAGCCTAGAGTTGTGATAGACCAGTGCCTAGGACATCTTATATAGCAAGGAGCATATGATATAACATATAAGGTTATCAATAAAAAATCTCATGCTATCTCTTGTAAAACAAGGAACAATAATCTGAATGGGACCAAGACCTCCAGAAAACTGATACATAGAACGGGATATTGCAGAAGAAACAAGCAAAACTCCAATACAAAAGCAACAGACAATTCAGAGACAGTTTACTGTAAAGAGGGCCAATTCAGAAATACCTCACAGAAATAAGTTATCAGAAGGTGTATGTAATGAAAGAAATATTAAGAAGATATTAATTATCATTGAGCTGATATCCAGATACACAATACCACCATGCATGGGCTTACCAATCTAAGAATCCATACATAACAGTAGCATTTTAAAAACACCCTCCCAAAGAAACCAATATAGCAGAAATATGGTTAAGATGAATAGCGGAACATAATATCATGCATGAGCCATATTTAAAGCGCTTGACTAATCCAAGCATGGGTATCAACTAGGATAAATCCATACCTAAAATTAGTGAGCCACTCGCATTCCAAAACATGATATAGGAAAGATGGATGAAATGAAATGATATATTAAAATAACACATAAAAGAAAGTTACAGACTGTGAAATACCAAAGACCAGAATCCTCTTTAGCAGATGGAACTCCTCCTCACTGAGACCCTATGGGCTCTGAGCCTTCATACAAAAGTTCTACAAAATGTAACAAAAATCCTTTCACTGCATAATTTTCTGATAAAATCTGGAACCCCCAATAATCAGTTCTTAGGGCCATTTATAGAAGAAGAAGAACCCTAATAAAAGAAGTAGGTGAAAAACATTTAATTTGCCTCGTTAAGAAAAAATGGCAGAAACATTCATGCCCATACTGCTGAATGACTATGTTGTGCTATATGTACTCTGCTGCCGGATTTCTGAAATAAATGCGCTGGGTGAAAATCTCCTCAGGGACATGGCGTAGAAGTGAAATCACATAAACATTCTGTCCTTTCCTGAAAGGAAATTCTGCTGAAATAAAACCTGGAGGGTATGGTTTCTTGTGCATTATACCCTCTGTGTGATCCAGTATATCTTTGATCTGGTACCTTTATCTTCTAGACCATGGATTAGGGCTTAGAATCTTTAATGCTGGACGCTGAAATCCTCGATCTTCCACTGATACTGCTTGCCGCGACAGTAATGTCTCCAACTGCAAAAATCAGTGCTTTGAATGGCTCTGGAGGGTTTGACAGATTTTAACCCTAGATTCTTTAATGAAAGCCATGTTGTAACAACTTCCTAGATTTTCCTCATAAATTCTGCCTCGGAAAGATGGTCCTTTGATGCATTCTCGACTTTTGAAACGGAGGCTGTGAATTATGACAACTTTCCGCCGCTGTAACCCTGCAAAATCCGGAAAAATTGTTAAAGAAAACCATGCAAGGGAAGGTGAACATAGTGGGGATAATGGTGAGACGGCGTGGCATGGTGGAGAGGCCGAGAAATGCATAACGATGATAGGAAATGCAGCGTGACGGTGGGAGGTGGCAATGGAGAAGGTTGGTGGAGCATAGCAGATGAAAAACTTTGAATTTGACCTTTTGAATGATATATAAGGAAGGCGAAAGAGAATGTGTTGAACGGCACATGGAATGGTGACGTGGAGGAGGACCGGGTCAATGGCGTGGCGTGGGTTAAATGAGGGTCGTCCGATCTTGGCGGAGATCGACGGTGGAGGGCGACAGATAGTGGGCCAGGGGTCGAATATGCTGTGATTAAATGCCGTGTAGCTTCGAAGTGCGACAACCGTTGGATGAAGACCCCCAGATCGGATGACTGTCATGAATATCGTGTCGTGACTTTGACCGAACAATAATGCGCGATGGAGAGTGGTTTTGGAGCCGTACGCGGAGACACGCGGCGAGCGATGTATGGAATCGCTCTGATTTGGGGAATACCACCTGCCGCTTGAAAGGTGGTGCGATATAAACCACCTGTTTTTGCAATGGGAGCAGGCGTGGGGACCACCGGTACAGGCAGGTTGCGGACTGTTGATTTCACAGTTTGATCGGATGGTAGTCAGGCGGGCTATGGGCGTGATGGAGGTGAACAAACGCCGTCCGATCTGTACAGATCGACGGCTCAGAATGCACCCGATATACATTTGATAGGCGCCCATCGGACTTGGCTCCTGGTCTCGGAGCTGGGGTCATGTGGGAGAGAAGGGTGTAGGGGCTTGGGCGAAAGGGGCTAAGGCCTAATATATTTTCAAAGTGGGTTTTTCGGCCTTTTTATGCAATTTTGAGGCTGGGAGAAGGCAACGATAGGCGGATAATGGATTTTTCAGGCCCAACAAGAAAGGATTTCTTGTCAGAGATTCAATGGGGCTGAAATGATCAACATGCCACATCACCCCGACCCTTGATACCCCAATGGTTCCCCTACAATGATCCTTCAAAAACCTCCGGGGTGACATCAAATCGAGGTGATGTCATCCTTCACGTCATGTTTCTACCTATGTCGATCATCAATAAGTGGGTATGTTGTTGTGTGGTATTTGATTCCTCTGTTGACCACTTATGAGGATGTAGTTTTTTTTCCCACAACATGACCTTGGCCATGCGGGTCCCTCAAAGCCACATCACCCAAAAAATAAAATATTGGGGGTTCTCTATGTGCCTCTTCTTGAAACTTTTGAGGAAAAAGTACCGAGACTTAAAATTCTTTTTGTCAGTTGTGTTATGTAACCAACTCACAAAATATAAGAAAAGATATATCAACAACTTAAGAATCAACCTCTTTGAGGGGGGAATATCCTTTTAATTGAACAATTCTTGGATGATACAAATGATAATACCTCCTTTCTATATATAGTAATCTAAGGGGTCACAATATAATCATAGCCTACATAACAATAATAATGTCAAGGCACAACAATAACAATAGTGGGATTCTATGGGGCACAACAATAACAACATGGGGGATACATGGGCACAACAATAATAATAGGGGGCTACACTAACAATAACAATACAGGGTATACACTAGTATTATAGGGACCTAACATGCCCCTCTCCTTCAAAAATGTGTTGTCATCAATGCTTGATTAGTTATGGATTCTTCTGTATAAAATTCTCATCCTCTCATATGTAATCTTCAGCGAGTAAGTTCTTCCACTTAATGATATACTTTGAAATTAATCGATTATGTAGTTGTTGGGTTCTTGTTTTCGTGACTGCTTCAGGCTGAAATATGCTTTTTCCTTTTTTTGGTCAAATTTTGGCAACACTATTTGAACTGGGAGCTTTTCACCAATAACCTTCTTTAAGCATGAAACATGGAAAACTGGGTGTATTCGGGAAGATGCATGCAACTCCAATTTGTATGCCATAGTGGTAATATTTTTCAACACCTTGTAAGGACCATAGTACTTGGGTGATAATTTATTGTCCTTCTTAGCTTACTTTAGGGACGTTTGTTTGTATGGTTGTAGTCGTAAAAATACCTAGTCACCTACATCAAAATTTCTTTCACTGTGATGCTGATCTGCCTATTGTTTCATTCGATTATGCGCTAGAGTGATATTATACTTTAAGATTTGGAGAACTTGTTGTTGATGCTTGATGTGATATTCCACTACTTTAACCTTAGAATTTTCTCTTAAAGATGATGTTATGGATGGTGGATGATATCCATAAAGTGTCATAAATGAAGTCATTTTTGCTGCAATATGGAAGGAAGTGTTATACCACCATTCAACTAGAGGTAACCACTTGACCCATTGTGTTTGTTTGTTAGATAAAAATCAAGGAAGATATCATTCCAAACATTTGTTCACTATCTCAGATTTCTCGTCATATTGAGGATGATAAGATGAGCTATGAGATAATTGAGTACCAGATCAAGAAAATAATTCTGTCCAAAAATTTTCAATGAAAATGGGATCTCGGTCACTTACAACAGTCTTTAGGTTTCCATGTAGATTTTGAATTGTTTTCGTAAATGGAGTAGCAACTATATTGGCTTTAAAAGGATGAGATAATGTGCAAAAGTGTGCATACTTGGTAAGCCTATCAACTACCACCATGATGACACTCTTTCCTTCAAACTTGGTTAAACCTGCGATAAAATCCATTAAGACCTCCTCCCAATGCTGACTTGGAATGGATAAAGGTTGTAATAGACCCAAGGTCTTAATTGTCTCAACGTTATTTTGTTGGAAAACCAAACATTCAGCCACAAATGTCTAAATATCAGATTTAAGGCCATCACAAAAAAATTCCCTCTTGATCCTGTGGTAAGTTTTTAAAAACCTGAGTGCCCTCCTAAAGGGGAGGTGTACAATTCCAAAATAATATTTTGCATGATTTGGGAATTATTATAAAGATATAAGAGATACGTGTACCATAGTGAATCATTTTCCATCTAAATGTATCATATATATTAGGATCTTGTTGCAACTTTTGAATGAGTGTCCATACTTCTTCGTCATTCTTCCATTCATCCCTTTCTTTGGTTATCTAATCAGGTTGGATAACATAAATGGGACAAAACGATGTTTCCACGTCCCCATCCTTTCTTGAGAGTGCATCTACAACAAAAATTTTCTTCCCTTTTTTATAAATGATTTCAAAGTCATAACCCAACATCTTTGTGACCCATTTTTACCTTGAAGTGTATTCCCATTGGGTAATGCAGTCATTGCTTTAGTGCATGTAGTATTTCCAACAGTTCCTTCTCATAAATATGTTTGTGTAAATACTTTCCTTTGATTGGACGGATTTCAAAAGCAACGAGTCTTCCTTCTTGCATTTAAAAAACACCAATTCCATTTCTTAAGGCATCACATTCCACAATAAAGGTTTTTTTGAAGTCTGGCATAGCTAAGACTTGTGCTTGGCACATTGCCTCTTTAAGATGTTCAAAAGCCTTAGTTGCTTCCAAAGTCCAAGAAAATGCATCTTTCTTTAGTAATGTTGTTATAGGTGTTACTATTCTCCCATAATTCTTAACAAACTTGTGATAATACCATGTCAACCCTAAAAATCCTTGAAGATGCTTTATGGTTGTGGGGATTTTCCATTCCCTAATGGCTTTAATTTTGTTAGGGTCTACCTTAAAACCCTCATAAGATACAATATGAACCAAATTTTTCACCTCTTGTACTCTAAAGAAACATTTGGAGGTTTTTGCATATAATTGTTTCTCCTCCAATAGCTTGAGCACCCTTACAACATGTTGAGCATGATCCTTCCATGACTTGCTGTAGATTAGTATATCATCAAAAAATACTAACACAAATTTTCTAAGGGTTTGAAAATGGAATTCATCAAACCTTGAAATGTGGAAGGTGCATTAGTAAGGCCAAAAGGCATGACCAAAAATTCATAATGACCCTCATGAGTTTTGAATGTTGTTTTCGGAATTTCTGCACTCTTCAATCTAATTTGATGATATCTTGAACGAAGATCCAACTTGGTGAAGTAATTTCTCCATGTAATTCATCTATCAATTCATCAATGATATGAATGAGAAATTTAGCTTCAATAGGGAGATTTTTGAGCTCCCTATAATCTGGACACATACGCCATGATCCATCCCTCTTGTGCACCAATACTAGTGGAGCAAAGAAAGAACTTTGACTAGGTTGAATTATACCAACCTCTAGCATTTATGCCACCATACATTCAATTTCACTCTTTTGGGCATAGGGATATATGTAAGGTTTGATGTTTGGAGAAAAAATTCCTAGATTCAAATGAATAACATGATCCATATCACGAATAGGTGGGAGGCCTTTGATAGTCTCAAATACCTTGGAATGATTGTCCAAGACTATTTCGAGATCTGGAGAAATAAATGATTTCGATGTTTGAACCTCTAGTGAGAATAATTGTGCAACTACGCCCCATTTTTCTTTATTTAGAAGGTTTTTCATTCCATTAGAGATGATTATATTTACTGGTTCCCTTGCGATACCCCTTAATTCAACTTCCTTTCCTTCCCAAAAAAATTCATGAAAAGTAAAATCTTTGTTCCCAAAGATTGTGACCATTGGACTCCTAGTATATCAACAACAAAACCCATTGGAATGGAAAGAATTGAACTATTCAATGCATATTTCCCCATGGTTAGCTTGATAGTATGGCACTTTCGAGAGCAATTTATAGTTCCTCCATTTGCAACCATCACTTGACACTCTGGTGTTGGATATACGAAGCAATTCAATTCCTTGGTTATCTTACAATGAATAAAATTACGGGTTCTACCTAAATAAACGAAAAATATTACCTTTTTCTTCTTGATATATCCTTCTATCTTGAGATTTTTAGGAGTGGTAATTCCCACCAATGCATTACAATATATGGATGGATTCATTTTTTTTTTTTTTGGGTTCGTCCTTGGTGTATATCTTGCTCTTTTGATGTTTCTTGTTCCTTTTCTTCCTCCTCTTCACAATCTATGTAGAATAATTTCTTCTCAGCACACTTATGACCTTTAGTGTATTTGCTATCACAAATGTAACAAAGCCCTTTTACTCTTTTTCCCTCCAATTGTTGTGGTGTCAACCTTGTAGGTTGTGGAAGACTAGGAGCAACAACACTTCCATCTTTATAGTTGTTAGTAGTAAACTTCCTTGTTGCCATAATTTTACTTTCAAATTTTCTTGCCACCCTAAATTCCTTCTCCAATGAATAAGGTTCCCAAAGGAGAACCTCAGGTTGGATGTTATATTTTAAATTCCCTATGAAGACATCAACCCTATGCTCCTTGACGAGCCTCTAAATTAGATATAAATTAAGGCCCATCTAACCTTTCTTAGGCACATAAATACTATATCAAATCTCTCCTTCTACACTTAATAATTTTTTTTTAAGCTTTAATATGTTCTTAGGAAGGTTTAAAGATAATTGCATATTTATGCCTAATACTTTTATTTTTGAAGAATATTGGACATATTATGAAGATTTGGAGGAGATAATTTAGGGACTTGCTCCCTACTATAGGAGGAACAATATTGGAGAATAAATGAACAAAATATCATGAAATTATTGAGATATTCCTGAACTCCGATGATTGAGAAAATCTAGGAATGTGTTCCCTATGATTTAATGAAAACTCCTAGTGTTGGGAACCAGATCCACTATTTGAGGGATTTTGGAGGGGAAAGCTTCCTCCTTTCAAGGACAATGATTCCTTATCATTTTGTATAAGTAAAAATTCGAATTTGCCTCTATATGCATGCATTTTTTAGCCTTTTTGTGGAGAAAACTTGTTGTTTGGCAACTCCATTCTCATTTCTGGCAAGGATGTCCTTGGATTAATTCAAATAGTGAAGTTTGGTGCCATTTTTAACTTCTAAGGCTTGGTTTCTTCCATAGGACTCTGGGTCTCCTTGGGATTGGCCATCCCAGGAGCCTTAGAGCCCTCTTACACAATTTCTTTATGTTCTTTTCACTTCTTATTCACATGCATCTCTTATTTGTTTTTCATATTTCTGTATTTAGTATTGTTTCTTTTATTGTTTTTTTTTTTTTTTTTTTCCAAGTGGTTCACGTTCCTATGTGCCCGCACACATGTACTAGCTACATCCACGGTCTTAATAAATCATAGTAAATCCTCCTGAAGGGATCTACTGTCGGGCCTAACACTGAGGCCTAACCCCGCGGGCATCTAGGAGATTTGATCCTGTGACCTCTCAATCTGGGAGTACTTCCAAGCGGGGACTCAACCAATTGAGCTAACCCTTGGGGCTTTGTTTCTTTTATTGTTGCAGGATCGAGTTAAATGATTTAAGTGAGTTATTTTGCAGGTTTTTTATAGATTCAAAAGAATTATTCATCCTTAGAATAAATTTGGAAGATCATATTCAACATTAAGCTACTTGGATTTGGTTACTAGTTCACGAATATAAGATTTCTAGAAATGCCTTGTAGCGAAATAGCAATAAATTTCTGCTATTTTTTAGAATGGGTAAATGAGCTTCATTTGACTTGATTCCACTTGTTTTAGGTCATAATAATATTGAAGTTAATAAAAAAATACCCCATTTAATTTTCACTTGATTAGGTTAGGAATTTGATAGATTAATAGCACACTAGTTCTTTAATTTCCAAATTTTAGAGTAGTAATTTTCTGTTATTTTTTAACACGTGTGAACAAGTATTTTGGAGTGATTCCACTTGAAATGGAGATCTAAGAAATCATATTTAATAAAAAAACATTTCCCATCCCATTTTCATTTTATTTACTTTTTCATTCATTGATTTATCTCCAAAACAAAACTTTTGGTAACAAAAACAAAATTTCCTGTAGCGCTCTTGTAGAACATGCAAACTCGACCAAATTTACTCCCAAATCTTGGTTTTTGTCTCTTGGGTTTGAATCACGACCCCTAGGATCTAAATCCATGATTGAGGAAGAACAAACACCACTTAGGATATGCATTTTTACAAAGTAGATTAGGCTTATTTATTTGAATTCATGCTCTTAGGATTTCAGTTACAAATTGTTGTTCTTGCCTAGGATTAATTTATTTTTAAAGAAAAACTTCCATTTCTACAATTAGTTTAGGATTTGATTTCATGACAGTCACTCCATTACATTAAATCAACAAAAGAAGGACACATTCTATGCTGCACATATAGTTCTTATACCTCTTAAGTTTGTACGAACCCCAGGTTGATAGTTAAAGTCGGTAGCCTTGGGAGTTGCAACATTCTTGTTGCAATACCGAGGCCCATCACTTTTTGGCGCTATTGTTGGGAGGTGTCGAAGTATGCATTATTTTTTTCCCTAGTTGATTCATTTATCTTCTTTCTGCAAAAACAAAAAATATTTGCATTAGGCATATTTCATTTCAAAAATAGAAAATTGCATTGCATTAACATTCTTATTCAAAAAAAAAAAATTAAAATACTTCTCCAACACCAACCCCCCCTACTTGATCATATGGTGTAGTAAGAATCACAACACCATCCACTTTTGCAAGTAGAATAAGAAGAGGTGGCAAAGAAGGTATAAGAAATGGATGGAGAGGATGGCAGTGAAGAATATCCTCTTGGATTTCCCATTCAAGATATTGATGTCAATGTGCATATGAAGAACATCCCTCCATCTTTCCTTCCCAATGACCATGGTATGAGGCCAGAGGATTTAGAAAAATTTCTCTTTGAATTTGAAATTGTTTGTAGATCTTATGGTTTCCTATTAAACACTAAAAAATTGAGATTGTTTATGGCAACATTGAAGGATAGATCTCTTAAATGGTTCATGAGTTTAGGTACTAATTCAATAAGATCATGGAATGATATGCAATTTTTTTTTATAGAAAACTATAAAGATCGTGATCTTAAAGAAGAATTTTTTAGAATGAATAAAAAATAAGATGAGAACCTTGAGGATCTAATAGAGAAATTCATGTATAATGTTAAGAGGGGAAAATTACATCATTTAGGATTTGACACACTAAAAAACCTCTTACTTAGAACAATTAGGGATGAGTGGATTGATCTTCTTGATATCATGAGTACATGAGATGTATAACAATTATCATTTGAAGAAATATGTGAAACATGAAAGCACATATCAAGGGGAAGGGTAAGAGTAAGTAAATCATCATGGTAAGTGAAGCCGAGCTTGGAATTTTGCTTGATAAATTTAAAATGTAAATTCCTAGCAATCTAAGTGAACAAGTAGAAATGTTAAGAATACAAAATGAGCAAAAAGAAGATGTTGATATTTGTGTTATCCATGCAAAATCACATGCTACTAAATATTGTCCATCATTACCAAGGTTGAAGGAATTGTACCAAGAAGACAATGGAGCAAGTCAATCACCAAAGCAACTATATTATGTAGCTCCAAGAAGACAATGGAAAGATAGTCAACCTAGTATAGTTCAAGAACCTAATTCACAATTTCAAGCCTATGCACATACCTCTCAAAGTAATTGGAACACACTCCCTCCTTGCAAATCTTGGCCATCCCAACCCAAAAACCAATCTTGGCAACAAGGTTGGCAAGAAACTTATGGGAGAAAAGCAAAATATCCTCAATATTTTCCTCAATATCCTCCATACCTAACTCCATGCTATCCCTACCATCCACCTCCACCACAACCACAACCCCAACCACATCCATCTCAAATATCCACTCCCACTCAACTAGTTGTACCACCATTTCCACACCCACACAATGAAGTAGCTCAACCCACTTACAATGTTGAGGTACAACACTTCCAAACATATCCTCTTGATCTAAATGGTATTCTTCTTAGCTCAAGAAATGTTTTTCAAAAAATATATTCTATTGATGTCATTGAAGGAAAAAATCTAGAAGAAGAATATTCAAATGAGGATATAAAAGATTAACGGGCTGCACTTGATGGAGAGAAGACATCATAATCAGATTCTAAGAAGATTCCCTCATGTTAACCATCAAATCCTCCATGTGTTCAAGAGAAAAATTAGCAAAAGGAAGAAGATTTGAATGTCATGGTAGAAGAGGACATCCAAGATGATCCAAATCAGCAAGTGGACTAGGGGTATCACAACTATATTGAAATATGGTTCCAAACAATCATTAAGTCACAACAACACATTCTTCTTCAACAATTCTTGATCTCATTTCAGTCAAAGCATTTGGTATCTCATATTCAGGTACATGTCAAAGCATACATTTTGAGCCCACACATGAGTTTATATGTGATCTTCATGTGTACATGGCTCCATTGGAAGAGATTTTGTTTTTTTCAAGTAGAGTAGGATAAGAAAAAAATTAAAAAATGGAAAAATAGAAAAGATAAAAGAATAAAACCTCAGGTGAAAACATTTTTTGAGGCACCTGAGATTGGCTCACTGATTGAAAACCTCCATGAGGCAGTCAATGGGTTTGAAAAATGAGAAAATAAGAGAAAAATAAAAGATCATAGGTGAAAACCTCCTTTGATGCACCTAGACAATCCTACTAGTTGAAAACCTCATTAAGGTAGCTAGTAGGCTTGAAAAAAAATTTGAAAAGAAAAATATTATTTGCTCCATGTATCTCCCTCTGATGAATGCAGGTGCTCTCCATCCTTTGCAAGCAACAAAAACAAGTTGGCACCAAAAGAAAAAGTTGGTCAAAAATCTAGTCAAAGGAGGTCAAACATGGACTTTCTTCGCCTTTGCTCAGATGATCCAAAAGGACCAAGGTCATGCAAATCCATCACCCTCATTCATTTCCAACATCCACCCATAATTTCCAAGCTCTTCTAATTGATTTTCCTCATTTTCCTAAAATGCTACATAAAGTCCCCTTTTTGCTACAAGAGGTCCTGGTTTTTAGCAGATTTTTTTTTTTTATTATATCTTGAAAAAAATGCATCCATTACCGAGTTGTTTCATGGGGAGATGCATATAGATTATTGTAACATGCTCAAGCAATTTCAACAAATTCCAGTGCATAGTTTGTGAGAAATTGGCCTCCATCACCTATAACCATTTTTAGTTTTTCTCGATACTTGTGCACCAATGGCCGAGGATTTTTATGGGGAGGTGCATAAGGATGATGGTAACATGCTCAATTTTTTTAGGTCAATCCAATCTACTGTTTGAGAGTTATGGATAAAACAAGTATGCTACAAGGGAGTTGTCCTGAAATGTCATAGGAAGTCCTGTAACTGCTACAGGAAGTTAAAGTAAGCTACATGTAGGTGGATCAAGGAAAAAGAACAATCATAAAGTTCCTTTAGGTGTAATAAAATCAATGAGGAGATTCTTCCCATCATTTCCTATCACCTTCTCATCACTCCTCCATATTAACCACAAATATTTTTCAGTCAAACCCTACACTCTATCACCTTTGTAAAAGTTTTTTTTTTTCCAAGGCCACACCACTTCCTTATCATTCTATAATCATCCTACCGTCACCCTAATACCACCTCACACTCTCTCTCATCAGTCATATAGATCTAGAAGCCTAAAACAAGTAGAGAAAGAGGCTGCTACAAGATAAAGTAACTTCATGTAGCAAGCCCCGTGTAAGCACTAGAAAATCACTGAAGATGAATTTGATCAATCATGGAGACCAATAAGACTTGTGAGATGAATCTGAAGACAATAATGACACTACAAGGGGGATCCTCCACCAAAAAAAATACACATGAAGACTCAGCAAGGTACCTGCACACACACAACAAACAAGTCAAGTTAAAACACCTCAAAAATAAAGAAGACACAACAAAGAATCAAGCAAAAATACAAACACAATGATGCAACTCCGACTCTAGCTCCATCTCCAGCATGATTCATCCTGAAAAACTCAACCAGGAGGTAAGGCTCAGGTATGCAAATCTCTAACCTCACCCTTCGAGTCTATTCTAGCTTAAGAAAACATTAAAATTGTGAGAAGGAAAGTTTTTTTATAACCAAAATAAGTAGCAGAGCATCCTTGGCCTTATCTAGCAGTTAGTTTCAGTTTTCCACCAAGACATACATACATGTGGGAGAGGAACAAGACAAAAGTGAAGAGAACTTGAGAAAGTGGATAGTAAGCAATTTTTTGTGATGGAAAACAAGGAGTTCTAAGGGGTAATTGAGGGTGAACTCAGTTAACAAAAAAAAGCACTCTGATTTTTTTTTACATGCAATGAAAAAAAAAGGAAAAAAAAATTGAAAAAAAGATAAAAATAAAAATAAATAAAAATAAAAGGTGGACCCATCACCTCTTGGCATGTAAATATTAACTGCTAAAGGTGAAATAAAGCTGCTACAAGCACACAATTTGCTACAGGAAAAACATATTTGCTACAGGAAGAACATATTTTCTACAGGAAGGAAAAATTTGCTACAGGAAGTTAACAGAGGGTTGCAAGATAAAATTTGTTCTACTAGGATGTTGGATAATGATTAATTAATAACTACAAGGTACACAGAAACAAAATAGAGATGCAAAGGATTTGCTACAGGCAGTTTGGGTTGCATAATGGTAAATTCTTCGAGGGTGAAAGGTATCTAAGTTAGTATATTGGTTTCACATCATTCCTTTCTTTTGCTTTAGGTTATTCACCATCATTTCACCCTCAAAAAGAAGAAACTGCTATGTGTTAAGTGTTTTCATTTTCAGAATTTAATGAGAAAAGAGAATTCAGATTGATAGTTAAGGGTGTTCATAAAAAAATATATGGATAGTATGATGTGTCATGGCCAAGAATCCAAAATTCACTCCTGAAATTGAAATTGAGGCCACAATTATCAAAATTATTCCCTTTTCATAGATGCTATAAGAAAATTCATAGTTGCTACAAGAAGCTCTGTTTCCTGTAGCATCCCTTGTTTGCCACCATATTGCTTGTTTTTCTTGAGATAATTTTTACAAAGGCTGGAAGGAAAAGACATTGGGGGGAAACTTTAGTATGCGTTGTGGGAGGTATCAAGAAAACATAAACTCATATTAATTAAAAATTGAGTGGTACATGTAAGACCCTAACGTTGCACATAAAATTCACAGAATTCATAGTCTGCAAATAGGGGGGGAATATTTAACAGGAGAAAACCCATCAACATAGAGAGAATCCATCAACATCCTGAATTGCTTACCATTTTATAAAATTGTAACGAGATGGGTTTCTTTGAAAGGATAAGGGGGTATGACGATGAGATTGCAATTGAGGTTACAATCAATTTACATGATCCAAGTGGCCAAGAATATGAACCAAAAGCAAGGTGTTACCCTAAAATAATAGAACCCATTACAATTGAAAAATCACCTGAGAGAAAGAAGAAACCTGAATCTACATTAGGACTTCCTTGGGAAACTGAGATACAGAATAAATGCAAATAGAAGAGTAGCAAGAAGAGAAGCAGGAAGAGCAACACATGGACTGTTGGCCGGATAAATCGTTCTTGCGGACAAGACCGATCTCCCTAGTGTCAGAAGACAATCTAGCAACAAACGAACAACTAAGTTTGTCTTTCTCTAAGTATATTCATTTTACAAATAAATGTTATGAAGGTGTCGATCCCACCTTAGATCCAAATGCTTATTTGCGGTCGCAGTGCTTCCGTTGCATCAATAATCCTTCGTCGCAACAAGGGCCCTTTTGTCACAAGAAAGTATCATCTTTCGTTGATCTGCAATCACAAACAAGAAAATATCAATAGCACATGTATAACAAATAATCATAAAACATACCTATCATAGTGATCAAGGAATCTATGAAATAAATGATCAAACGACAGCATATTGAAATAAACAATCGAACGACAATTTATTGAGAAAAACAGAACTTGATTGTATTAATCTTAAAATATACAGAAGAACCTTACAACCTTAGCCTTGATGTTCGAAAGGCCTTCCTGGGGTCCGAAGCAGGAATCTCCTCTACTCTGATAAGTCTTGCACTCTTCCTCCAGAAGCATAAAGAGGTATGTGATCTTTCCTCTCAAAAGCTCAGCAGAAGGAAATCTAAATCTCAACAGCACTTCAACTCAAATATTTTACCCATCAAAATATTCTTCAATCCTCCATTAATTTAACTTCTCAAAACTTCTTGACTTAACCCCAAAAGGCTACCCAATGCCTCCTTTTATAGAGCAGATGAGGAGGTTAGGATTCCACCTTTAAAGGGATAGAATCCTCCTTCAAAGGGATAGGCTCCTCACATCAAGGGATTAGTTCCTTAAGGTGTGGGATACATGCACCTTACTAAAGCGTACTCATCCCCAAAAAATCTCATCTAGAACCTTCCAGAATTGACTAAAAATCAACTTTTGGAACAATTCCGCTTTTTAACTAGAGTCTGGCAGGTATTGCTGAAGAATGCGTTCTAAACTGTGATTTGTCTTCACTTTACAACGTACCCAAAATAAAAACGCATGCGAGCTTCATATTAGCGCGTACGGAGGTTTTTAGGCTTTTAGGGTTTTCCTCCGTACAGACTGGAATGAGGAACAAAAGTTGTAAGACTTACCAAAGGCATGTATGAGTGTTTGATTCATACGATCGGCAAAATGTAGTGGCAGTTTTCGGTCATAACAGTTGCCCCCTAAAGTGCGGGAAAGTACGGAATAGATGAAGATGAAGTACGCTCATATACAAAGTGATACTTTATCATTTCAAGGATCATTCTGTGGACACCCCAGTCGGAACCTGTAAAAACATTCAATGCAAAATATATATATATGTAATCATATCATCGCTGAGGTAGGCATTCCCATACTCAGATCAAAAACTAACTAGAAACTAACTAAACTAATCTAAACTGTTCTGATACAGGAATGATTTTGAGTACATAACAGTATAGACATATGTCGACACGGCATGGACGCAGCCATCTGTTTATAAATAGTCCACTGTATAATAACAAAACTCCTCGCAGCCTGGATAGTGGAAACTAGATCCAGGGTCTTGATTTTCGCATCTCAAACTAGTACGATTCTATCCATGTGAATAAATGTGTTGAAGTCGAACATGGTAGAAACCACTTGATTGATTGATGATGACGTTAACAACAGTGTGAGGAAAACCACCGATGTCAATGGCTCTCAAAGTACAGTACAATCCATGAAATGTGAATCGATGAGTCGAACATCTCCTTCGCAGATGGTAATCAGAAAGGTCATATGATGCTCGCCGTCGAAGGCGAGAAACTGCCATTGAGGCATGCAGATTTAAAGGTACTGACGATTTCTTGATTAACTTCCTAGATAAAGAGTTGTCCTCGATAGAAAGTGATCCGTCATAGGCAAGCCCACAACAAGAAATAATAGATCAAGTTTTGAAGAAATATATGTGAGGCCGACTCGGGGATGGTCAAAAATGGATGACAGATATTTTGCAGATGAATGGTTTGTTTGAACTGTCCTCTTGAACACATAACGACACTACAGATGGCTTGGTAACAATTGACCCAAAGCTAATACCCAGAAACCGGCTGAAGAATTTAAATGTGGTTTGATTAACTGTTCGGCAAAGGATTTCCCAACCCAGGTGGACAAAAAAGTGTCGTGTTCAAGAGTGGTTAACTGGTTTTCTGAATAATCAAAATGTAACAAATAGGTTCGTTTTTCTCTCTTTTCCCCACCATTTCTGGCAAGTACCTCTTTATTTTTGACAAGCTTGAGGAGGATAACATTTTCTTGATTATAAGCTCATCCTTCGGATGAGTCCAACTTAGTTTAAGATTCGAACCCTAAGAAGGAGTGGTTCGTTCCTATTTAAAATTGAACAGGTCCTTTATTGTTAAATTTTAACGAGTCCAGTATAGGAGAAACTCGGTGTTTTTCAATTTTAGGGAGTCAGAAGAAAAAACTTAAGAAAACTCCATGGGTGTAATTTTTCGTAAATTTAGTCTCTCGAGCCCGAAAAAGGATAAAATAATGCGGGAGAGAACTCTATTGACCGTAATTAGTCAACATATACCTTTTTCGTAAATAGTCCATTTCAGTCCGTAAAAGGGGTAAACTTATACTGAAGGGACGATCATTCATTTACTTTAACGAGTTCAAATAATCAAGTGCTCGGCAATCTTTTCATGTTTAGAGAGTCTGAAAAGGGCTTAAAAGAGGACTCTAAGGTTTCATTTTTTTCAGTAAGTTTTAACGAGTTCGAAAAAGGGATAAAAATGTACTCATGGTTTTCACTTTTTCATAAGTTTTAACGAGTTCGAAAAAGGGATAAAAATGTACTCCTGTGGCCGACTTTCAATTTAATTTACGAGCAGGAAAAGACGGAAAGAACTCGGCATTTTTATATGTTTTACGAGAATGAAAAATAGCAAAATGATCTCGGGATTTTCATGAGTTTAACGAGTCTTGAAAATAACCGAAATTGACTCAAGATAGGTTTCATTTTTACAAAAGCTTGAAACAGAGAAAAACTATGCTTCAAAGTGGTTTCATTTTTGCACAAGCTTGAAACAAAGAGAAAACTGTGCTTGATGCCCCCTAAGCGTAACTGCTAGAGCGCATGCCCCCCCAGCTTCATTTCATTCAACTAAGTATACAGATGGTAATTAATAGCTGGATGGAATGAAGGTTCATTTACGAGATCATATGAAAGACCCGACCTAAAACTAACCTAAATCTATGCCTTAACATTTACGAGGTCTATTCAAAGACTCGACTCAATTAGGGGAGGATTTGTTTCATTTTTTAACGAGCTTGACACAGGAAAAGAACTATGCTCATGGCAATGTGTTTCATTTTTTAACGAGGTTGACACAGTAAAAGGAACTATCCTCAGCTAACTACTTATTTCTAATCTACCTACATAACCTACTGATTCATTTTTTAATGAGGTTGACACAGGAAAAGAACTGTCCTCATATCTAATTCATTTTTTAATGAGGTTGACTCAGTAACAGGAACTATCCTCATATCTAATTCATTTTTTAATGAGGTTGACTCAGTAACAGGAACTATCCTCTGACCAACTGATTCATTTTTTAACGAGGTTGACACAGGAAAAGAACTGTCCTCAGAAAATATTTATTTCTAATCTACCTACATAACCTACTGATTCATTTTTTAAAGAGGTTGACACAGGAAAAGAACTGTCCTCAGACCAACTGATTCATTTTTTAACGAGGTTGACACAGGAAAAGAACTGTCCTCATACCTGATTTATTTTTTAACGAGGTTGACTTAGTAACATGAACTATCCTCAGACCAACTGATTCATTTTTTAATGAGGTTGACACAGGAAAAGAACCGTCCTCAGACCACTGATTCATTTTTTTAATGAGGTTGACACAGGAAAAGAACCATCCTCAGACTACTGATTCATTTTTTAATGAGGTTGACACAGGAAAAGAACTGTCCTCAGACACATGACTGATCATGGCTTCCAACTGGAAGAAACACATGTCAATGGACACACCTTGATCATGGCTTCCAAGAGATCTTCATCAGATGGAAGAACAATTCCTTGGAAGGAACACATGTCAAGGGACTCAAAAGGGATAAGAACATCGCGTTCAAATAATCCCATAGAGTTTTCCATGTCAATTACCGGATCTAAGTCAAAAGAAGACGAGCACACAGTGAGAGGCTCGCTTACATCGGTAACTGAAAACATGGGACTAGTTGCCACATAATTAACCCGTGGCGGGGTAGATACCACTTTAGAATCAGGAACATTTAGGGATGTCGGATTATTGGTAGTCGAATCAAGACTAGCGAAAGAAAGCTGGTCTACAGTCACAATATTGCCATTGTGAGGGAAAGACATCACGCGAAAGAGTGTCGATACGACAACTTTCATTGCATAGACATAGTCTCGCCCAAGGAGTAAATTGAAATCCAAGGGACCTCGAACTACCATAAGATCAATACAGACAGTTTTACCTTCCAAAGTAATAGAAAACTTAGGAAGGATCCCTAAAGGTTCACTAATGGTTCTGTTAAAATCTTTCAGATTCTGCGTAATAGGCACAAGCTGAGGGGAACCCAAAGCTTTCCAAGCGATTGAGGATAAAATACTAACAGAAGCACCTTCATCTACCTATGTGTGGTGTATGTCCCTACCACCAAACTTCACAATGATTTGGAAAGGGATGGAGGAAGGAAGACGAGGTTCTGTCAGTCTATTCCAATCAAAGGAAAAAACCTCAGTACTTGGAGGGGGTTCTGTAGAAACAGGTGAAATGCCCCCCGGCGTAGAAGAATCTGATGTAACAAGAAGAACCTGAGCAGTATGAAGTTCACTCTCTATAGGGAGAATGGGATCGACCGAATCTGAAATTGAATCGACCACTTGATCAACTAATGGATCATCAACCTGAGTGATATGAGTTTCACTCTCCAATGGAAAAGTGGGATCGACCGTACTTGAAATTAGATCAATCACTCCGTGAGTTGACGGTAGGTTGGGAGAAAGTTTACGGTAACCAATTGGAAATTCTGGCTGTGGAATAGTAAGGTTTTCCAATAATTTTGAGGCTTCATCCATGTGAGGGCAAATGTGAGTTTGATGACTCCCTTTGCATAACTTACAAGGAAACCTAACTTTACCCTTTTTCCCAGGAACCTGACTATCACTGGTTGATGGATCAACGGAAAGTTGATGAGATTTTTCTGACCATACTTCCAAGATTTTTGGAATACCGAGACAATTGATAAGGAAGTGGTCACCCTTACAAATCCTGCAAGGGTATTTGGGTTTACGATGCATGTTGGAGGTTTCCTCAACACAACTAACACTTACATCCATGGTTGGTTGGTTGACTTCTTTCTTATCTTGCTTCTTCTTCTTCTTCTTCCTCCCTTTCTTCTTCTTCTTAGCCACTTGGTTACTAGCGTCAAGGCTTTTACCAAGCGAAGAGGAAGAAATGGAGGAAGAAATATTAGGCGAAGAAGGTGAAGGGTCAACAAAAGGTTGGTGATGTTGAGATGGTGAACTCTGTTGAGGTGAAGCATCCGGTTGAGGTGGAACAATTGGAGTATTCGGGGCCAACGAAGTTGAAAATAACCATATTGGTAAACCTATTGTAAATCCAGGTAATGACAATGTAGCCATATAAGGAGGACCAACATTTCCAAAGCAAGGAAAAGTACTAGGATTCTCGTTAAGAGGGATTCCTTGGTTGGTAAATTCCGGAACAGTTGCCATTATATTCAACTTCAGTGAATTTTATTAACAATTTAAAACTAAAATTAACACTTCACAATTCACACCTAACAATTAAAATTCACAATTCACACCTATGGTCTCTAAAAGTAAAAACAAACAAATTAACATGCACTATCAAATCTAGGAGTCAAACCACACACAAACAGTAACTTCCCATACTAAAAACACTAGTTGGTGATGAAATCCAACATCGTAGAATTTAATACAGAAAGGGCGGTTGGAACAGTTACCCCGACAACCTACTTAATGAAACAGACTGGCACAAGTTTCTTCACAAAACCATCTCGAGTGAAGAGAACCCCCCATAGAGTCCAAGTGAGTCTAGTCGACGTCTGCTCCAGGTACAGTGGGATCTTCCCTCCACCGTCACCTTAGGAAAGAATCCTATAGATTATGGCCACTAAGGTTACCAATAGAAACAAATATACCTGAGGGAACAGTCTACGATCCGATACACACGCAAGGGCAGAGTAACAAAGCTCAATCCCCTTGAAGGCTCCTTGACATAATCCAAGGTTTACCGACAAGTGACCCCAGGCTCCTCGACAATGGTCTATCCGAGGTTTACCATTGTTAATACGTGTATATATTCTATCGTTCCCAATGAGGAAGGATTGATTACCTCACTGGTTCAGATATGATCTCGTGCTTGACTCCTTTAGGAGGAGCTTCCCAGAGCATACATGCAACAATTGGAATTTTTCCTACCGCAAGATTGACTACTTGTTTGTTTTATTGTCTTGGAGAGTTAACTAAAACCTATTCCAAGACACTAGCCTAAGCTATATTGGTGGAAAGAGCCCTAAAAATGTAAAAATTACTAGATGAATTTTAATTAAGCGATGTGTTATTTAGGCTGTTATTACTCAAAAGGGTAAATGGATATGAAACCAATGGTGTTATGACCCGACCCAAAACTGAATGCAATCGAATATGATAATGTAATCTTTTCAATTCGATGAATCCTACCTAAAGTAAGGAGAGAGTTTCCATCCACTTCCAACAATGCAAAGATTGATAAATAAGAGAAAATATAACAAATTCTCTAATGCACTAATTTCATCAAGAAAAACTAATGCAAATAAATCCTAAAACAATATTTTTTTTAAAAAAAACAAACATAAAAACATCTAAATTAAAATCAAAGAAAAAATCTAAATCTACAATTGATTTTTCAGAATGTAAACTATGCAATTGTAATCTATGCACAATTCACATGAAAAGTATGCAAATGTAATCTATGCACATTTTTCATTCATATTCTGAAAATGAGAATTCTAATTATGCAAATGTGATCTATGCAAGAGAATTCTCAAAACACAAGATGATTCTAATGTAATCTAAGAACCAATCAAGTGGAAGTCAAGAAAATCGGGTGAGAGTTCCAAAGATCAAAAAACACTCAAAGGCGATTAACACTCATACACAATTTAGCCCCCCCCGGCGAATGAGGGAAATTTTTTTTTTTGCAAAAACAAAAGCAAAAAGATGCAAAATTGTGAAGAGAATGAGACAAACCTTCAATTAATGACCAAAGGAAATCAAATTAAGAATTTCTCAAAAAAGAGACTCAAAACACCCAAAAACTTAATGGAGATTGATGAGATGAAGAATTAGCTGAAAGAAATTCAGAAACAAGAATTTTTTGACAGAAATATACAGATCTGGGTGGATGCTAAGAATCCTAAATTAAATCTAAACTAAAATAGAAAAAAGAAATCTAATTTTTTTCCAAAATTTAACAGGGTCCGCAGGCTTCCAGAAGTAACAGGTGCGGTACCGCACTATTTACTAAAGGAAAGTGTGGAGATGCCCGCACTGTGTGTGAAGACAAAGTGCGGTCCCCTGAAAACTTCAAGAAAAACATAAAAGATTTCAAAATTTAAAAAAGAAGAAGAAAAACTAAGCTACCCAGGCAGATATCCATCAATCAAAAACCAGGAAAAACTTTTCCTCAAATCAAAATAAAAGAGAACCAAAAACAACAAGTTTCTTTCCCTAGTGGAGTCGCTAATTTGTTGGCCGGATAAATCGTTCTTGCGGACAAGACCGATCTCCCTAGTGTCAGAAGACAATCTAGCAACAAACGAACAACTAAGTTTGTCTTTCTCTAAGTATATTCGTTTTACAAATAAATGCTATGAAGGTGTCGATCCTACCTTAGATCCAAATGCTTGTTTGCGGTCGCAATGCTTCCGTTGCATCAATAATCCTTCATCGCAACAAGGGCCCTTTTGTCACAATAAAGTATCATCTTTCGTTGATCTGCAATCACAAACAAGAAAATATCAATAGCACCTGTATAACAAATAATTATAAAACATACCTATCATAGTGATCAAGGAATCTATGAAATAAACGATCAAACGATAGCTTATTGAAATAAACAATCGAACGACAATTTATTGAGAAAAACAGAACTTGATTGTATTAATCTTAAAATATACAGAAGAACCTTACAACCTTAGCCTTGATGTTCGAAAGGCCCATGATGCGACGAGTCTCTCTACTTTGATAAGTCTTGCACTCTTCCTCGAAGCATAAGAGGTATGTAAGGCGAAATTGAAAAAGCTCGGCCAGAAGGAAATAGAAATCTCAACAGCACTTCAACTCAAATATTTTACCCATCAAAATATTCTTCAATCCTCCATTAGTTTAACTTCTCAAAAACTTCTTGACTTAACCCCAAAAGGCTACCCAATGCCTCCTTTTATAGAGCAAATGAGGAGGTTAGGATTCCACCATTAAAGGGATAGAAACCTCCTTCAAAGGGATAGGCTCCTCACATCAAGGGATTATTTCCTTAAAGTGTGGGATACATGCACCTTACTAAAGCGTACTCATCCCCAAAAAATCTCATCCAGAACCTTCTAGAATTGACCAAAAATCAACTTTTTCAGTTTAATTCCGCGCTTTTTTAACTTTACAGGGGTACCGCAGGTATTACACTGGAAAAGTGCGTTCTAGAACGCAGTTTATCTTCACTTTACCTGCGTACCCAAGCTAAAAACGCATGCAGGCTTCATATTAACTGCGTACCCAAGGTTTTTTGAGCTTTTTAGGGTTTTTCCTCCATTTTCAGGGCTTGGAATGAGGAACAAAGGTTGTAAGACTTGCAAAGGAGGCATGTATGAGTGTTTACTGAGCTCATACAGTCAGCAAAATGTCAAGGTGACAGTTTTCAGTGTAACATGGACCAAAAAACAGAGAATGAAATAGGCCAGCATACATGAAGAACCACATGGCAAGGAGGATGAATAGATTGCTTAGAGGATGGGCAACAATTTCAGTAGGGGAGTATGATGGGCCTATAAATTAGACATAAATTAAGGCCCATATAAACTTTCTTAGGCACATAAAGGCTATATTAAATCTCTCCTTCTACACTTAATAATGTTTTTTAAGAATGTAGATTTCGTAATTAGATAAAAGAAAAAACTGTTTTGCGCGCGCTTCCTAACCTAGGCTGTTGAACTGATCCTCTGCATCGCCCTCCGCCGAAATTCCCCCCCCGGAGTCCAATCCAAGTGGGGAACAAATCTTAGATCCTCCACAACCCAATTTGCAACCTCCTCATAATGCATTGCAAATCGCCTTTGCCTCACGGGTCTCCTCAATGGGACCTTCGCGAACACGCCCTGCAATATCAAAATTTGTGAAGAAGCTCGAAAGAATACTTGATATCACCTTGCCTCCAACTCTCCCACACAGAGCCACCCTATTATTATCAGAAAAATGATTAGTTGGGAAGTTCACAGGACTATGTCCCTCTCTAAAAACTATTCAAAAGTGGGTAGAGAGAAACTGGTCTCAAGTGACACAAGGGAAAATAGACATCGGATTCTGTGGAAGTGGATACTTCATCTTTCACTTCGCAACCAAGGAAGACAAAGACCTTATCTTCAGAAGCAGCTCATATTTTATGGATACAAGAGGATTCTATCTGAATATATGGACTCTAAACTTCGATCCTCAACTGGATGTCCCTAATGTTTTCCCGGTGTGGGTTCGACTATCACATATCCCCTTGCATTGTTGGGGAGATGAATCTGTCAAAAATGTTGGAAACATTGTTGGAAAATATATCGACAAGAGTGAGCCAAAAGACAACATGTAGGCCTGTGCAAGGATTTGCGTCGAAATCGACTTAGGAGAAGGGACACCATAAGCTATCAAGCTCAAAGTAGACAACTTGACACACATACATCAGCTGGATTATGAGAAAATACCCTTCAAGTGAAAATTATGTCATGAATACATGAATTTCGTAAATAGATGTAGTAATAAATAATATCAAGAAAATAAAACCAAATAAGCATAAGAACAAAAATGGGAGCAAGTAAAAAAAAAAGACAACAAATAAAACATCGCATGCCCCTATTCCTACATCAACCACATCCACCTCTTCCCCTCCCTCAAAGAATCCCATCCAATCCTCCTCCTTCCCACCTGAATCCTCTCCTCTCTCTGGCTCAAATCCATTTGATCCCCTCGACCTCTCCTCTAACCCTCCTCCATCCCCCCATGCTCCCATCTTCTCCTCTCCAGCGGCCCCGGATGGCTACTCTTCTCCTCCTCACCCCCCTCCTCACTTGGCTTTTAATTCTTGGGTCCTCCTCTTTTGACTATTCCTCCCTTCCATCCTAGTCCTCCCCCCGATCCTCGGAAAGGATCCTCACCCGAAATTAGTCAAAATAATCCTTGGCATCTACTGATAATTATAAGAAATATGGAAGGAAATCAAATAAGAAACTAAGGGATGAGGCAACAAGAAATGAGATCACTCTAGGCACCCAACAATACATGGAAATTTACCTTGAAAAAATATCTATAAGCGAAGATAAATTCCAACAGAATCACCTAGGGAAAGGTCCCTTGGCATCAAACCAAAATTATTAATGATAATGGTCTCTTGGAATTTCAGAGGATTAGGACATCCCTCCAAAATAAACATACCAAGGCATCTTATATCATGGGAAAAGCCAAATATCCTAATGATCCAGGAGACCAAAATAAGCAGTCAAGAAATGGGAAACATCATAAAAAAATGAGAAACTATGAAGGAACACAATTTTCTGCCATTAGGGAATCGTGAGGAATCGGTAGTGAGGAATCGATACAATTTGGCACAAAGAAAAATGGGAATTACAGAATCAGAGAATGGAGGCACACTGGATAAAGACAAAGTTAAAAAGTAAAGCTACAGAAAGATAAGGAAACATGTTGGAAATCACTGAAAGAAAATATGCTACTTGAAAAGAAGAAAACCTCATTCTTGGAGGAGATATAAATTTAGTTCTAATGGCTAATAAAAAAAGAGGGGGGTACTTCCATCCAGATCCCTCTCGTGACACTCTTGAAGAGCTCATTGAGAGCTGCAATTTATTGGATATTCCTCCCAGGAATGGAAAGTACACTTGGGATAATAAGAGGGTAAGAAAGGATAAAATAAAGGAATGACTGGACATAATTTTAATTAAGGAAAAAATTCTATCTAACTACAGTCTGGTAGTCTCTAAGGTCATTCCCTCAACAACCTCTAACCATAAACCGATGGCTCTTGTTTTGGGCTCCATTGAAAACTCGAGCCTCTCCCATTTAGGTACAACCAACTATGGAACAATAGTGAAGAGGCAAATCAGTTAATTGTAAAGTCTTGGAAGCAGAAAATAAATGTCTCTCCCAGCTTCATACGGGAATCTAAATTGAAGAGTATCAAAACAAGTCTTAAGTAGTGGGAAAAAAAATTACAAGGAGCCACAAAATGAAAAGGAGGAGCTGAAAAAAGAAATGGTAAAAACTCAAGAGAAATTGGAAAATATGGAGGACATAAAAGAAAATTAGATAAGGGACTGCATTGGAAGATATACAAAAACAATAGGAGGGAAGAAGAGGCATGGAGGTTAAAGTCCAGAAAATTTTGGATCCAAGCAGGGGACAATAACACAACTTTCTTTTGCATTCAACAAGGATCAGAATAATTAGAAATAACATTGAAAAAATTATAGGAGAGGGAGATGCTGAGATTAAAGGACATGAAGATATAAAGAAAGAGGTGTACAATCACTTCAAATCTCTGCTAACAACAGAAAATGGGCAAGCAGATGCAAAATATTTCTTAAAACACATCCCACATATAATAAATGAGGAAAATAATAATGAGATAATCAAAGAGTTCACAGAAGTAGAGTTAATGACAACCATTTGAAGTCTCCACCCGGATAAAGCCCCTGGACCAGATGGATTCTCCATCTCATTCTATCATTCCTACTGGAAATTGACAAAAAAGGATTTGCTAAAGATGATCAGATATGTTTTTAAAAAGAATAATATGGGAGGATTAAAAAACTCTACCCATCTAGCCCTTATTCCAAAAGATGCCCACCCTTCCTATCTAAGTAGATTTCGACCAATATCCCTTTGTAATGCCTCTTACAAAAGAATATCAAAAATTCTGGAAAATTGCATTAAGTCCTTACTCCATTATGTAATCATAGAAAACCAAGGTGGATTCATCCCTTGCAGACAAATAGTAGACAACATCATTCTAGTACAAAAGGCTTTACATTCCAGCATTGCACGCAAAGAGCAGGGATTCATTTTGAAAATGGACATGGCAAAACGCTTTTGATAGAGTTAATTTGTCTTTCCTTTCAGCAGTTTTACAAAATATTGTCTTTTCAGTTGAGTTCATCGACATCATAAAAGCATGCACCAATGGGCCTTGGATCGATCCTCTAGTTAATGGAAGACCATGTAATTTTTTCCAGAGCTCTAGGGGACTAAGGCAGGTCTATCCCTTGTCCCATTTTATTTATATGTTGATGGATGAATCTCTGAGTAGAAAGCTGGAGCACTATAGAAGAAACCACACCTTGATTGGTCTGTCAATAAGTAAAGGGGTTAAAAGTATAAATCACTCACTATTTGCGGATGAAGCCCTTCTCATGGGAGGAGAATCTTGTGTAGTTTCAAGAAGATTCAAAGCAGTCCTTGAAAATTTTATGGATGTCTCTGGAGGACTAGTGAACAATGACAAAAGATGCATCTTTGGCTGGAACACTCCTCGCCAGACACTACAAATAATGTATCAAATCTTATAAATTCCTTTCCAAGCCAACTGGAATCATTTCCATTATCTTGGGATGCCAATCACTAAGAAAAATATGAAAACTGAGATCTGGAACAAATACACCAAGAAGATGAAAAATAAGATCCATTATTGGGGAATGATTTGGTTGAATCAAGCAGGTAGAATCATCCTTATAAAATCCATACTCTCTTCCCTCCCCCTCTATTAGTTTGCCATGATATATGACCCTGCAAGCATACATAAGCAAATATAAATTATAATCAGAGGATTTCTATGGCAAGGAGGCAAAACATAAACCAAGAAATTCAATTTAATCAAATGGAGTCAAGTAACAACACAATATAAGAATGGAGGTTTCTCTATCAGAATACCTGCTTTGATGAATATGGCACTTGGATCCAAGATTGCTTGGAGATTCATTATTGGGGAAAGAAGTTGGTGGAAGCATGCTTTAGAGTCAAAATACTTAAGCGCTTCAAGGATCTCCATATTGGACAGGAATGCACCTCTCAGACCTTGTACTCAAATCTGGAAGCTCATTTTCAAGGTGCTACCGCTGATAAAAAACAACATTTCAAGAATGTCAGGAAATGGAAAAAACATTAATTTGTGGATGGACAACAAAATGGGAAGTGAGCCATTATGTAACAACCAATAAATTTTAAGACTGAGTAATTGGATGACTTCAAAGGGCCTCTCCAACTTGGGAAAAATATCACATTGGGACTCTTATGGAATCTGGAAACAATGGAAAACTCCTAATCTACCACCAAAAAAAAAAACAATGGTATGTTATGACTTCCTTGCTAAAAGGTGCAGCCCCATTGGAGAAAAGAAAACATGATGCACACATTTGGACTCCTACAATAGGGGAGTATACCGTCAAATCGGGATATGCACTGCTTCAAGAAAAAAAAGGTCAGCGAGATTGACACCTCTCGAAACTTGCTTAGAAAGTTGAAAGCTTACCTAAAATTAAAATATTCATCTGGACTCGTCTAAATAGAATAATTCTCACTGCATAGAACTTGAAAAAAGAGGAATTTCTGGGCGGTCTCAGTGCCCATTGCGTCTACAGGAGAAGGAAAACATTCAACACATGTTCATAGAATGTAACTTCACCAAATAATGTTGGAAGGGTGTGGCCTCTCCAATAGAATAAAATCTAAAGTACACCATCCCACTCAATGAGTTTCTGGCTAACTTAAAAAATAATTATCCTTACTCTCCCAAAAATAAAATCACTGTGCAAAGGTATTAGACCAACATTCCCTCGTTTTTATGTTGGCAGATCTGGTTAGCCAGAAACAACAAGATTTTCAAGAATAAAAAGCCAACATTGGAAAGGTTAATATCCAAAATAGGGGGGAAAATCTCTGAATTATATTATGCTAAAGGAAAAAAAGGAATTGATTGGGTGCAAATTCAAGTAGAAGAAAGAGAGTGGGTAATGTTTGCAAGTAGCAGGCCCAATTTTACAACAACACCCATTCCTAGAAAGGAAAAACCAAAGTGGAAAATAAGGCTCATAGAAGAAGACTTCCAGAAATGGATTAGCTCAATGAATAGACCCTACCTGCTCTTTGATGGGGCTTCGAAAAAGAATCCTGGAAAAGCATGGGCCTAAGGAATTATACTCACCAGCGATAAGAGAAACACCATATAGTATGATTGGGGGTTAGGCACTATGTCTAACAATAGAGCGGAATCTTACGGGCTTCTCCTTGGGGTCAAAATATTAAAAGAAAGAAGGATAATGAACCCAATAATATTTGGAGACTAATCGATCATTATACAGGCAATGGTCAATGGAAATAGTTTAAAAAATGCATCCCTGCACCATATTCTATAAATGATAAATCAATATGCAAAGCAGATTGGGAAAATTACCTATTATCACATCTTAAGGGATAATAATAAAAGTGCATAAAATCATGAAAATAAGGCAATTTATAGAATAATTGGACAGGCCAGTATTGACAGAGATCTTGTCACAATACCAATCCCATGATTAATAAAATCTATCATAAATCAAGCATGCAGGAAGGAATCTCTCTCAAAATTAGCGATACCCTTAACAAGCTTGGAAACCGAATATTTCCTTGTACAAACAAGATCCAAATAGATCATTCTTGGATTCTACTCTCAGATCTCCTCTTTCCTGCGACTCTCCAATCGACGGGCTCCCTGTCTTTATATAATAACCAAAACATTGCCCTCCTCAATTCACTTGAAGTCCCCGATCACATTCGTGGCCATAGATTCCTTATACTTGGCCTTTGCCTTCGTGTCCCTTGGCCTTGTTTTCTTGTGATCATCAAGCTCTACACTTCCTCTATTCCACTTCACCGACCCTGCCCCTAATTCATTTCTTTCCCCCCATGCCTTGCTTCCTGGAAGCTCTCCCCCTCTCCAATCTCCTCCTCTCTGTTCATCGCCAGTCATCTCTCTTTTGCGCTATATGTTCTAGCCTGCGACACTTTTGAAAAAAAAGAAATAAGGGCACAACAGGAGCACATCAAGAGCACATCAATATCATAGCAAGATCACAACACATCAAGAAGACAACAAGAGCACAACTAGGGCACAACGCAACAACAAATGCTCTATTCACTAACTAGTATATCTCAGAATACAAATAAGGATCTTCACTCAACATATAGTAATCCTTTTCCATTATGTTATGTAAATGTGTTTCTCTTCTTTTTCAGTTTATAAGGTAGTATGCCAAAAACATAATAGGAAATTCGAGAAATTTTGGAAATAAGGCTTTAGGTAACCGAGACTGCGCTCTCGCTCTTATATCCCTAAGCCTGCTCCTCTTTAAACCCTCCATGTAATGGGAGCTTGCTCATTTTCTCTTTGGAATAGGTATCAAAATAACTGACTTTGTAAAAAAAATAATGTTTTTTAAGCTTTAATATGTTCTTAGGAAGGTTTAGAGATAATTGCATATTTGTGCCTATAATTATTTATTTTTGAAGAATATTGTGAGAATATTAGACATATTATGAAGATTTGGAGAAGGAGATAGTTTAGGGACTTGCTCCCTACTACAGGAGGAAAAATATTGGAGAATAAATGAACGAAATATCATGAAATTATTGAGAGATATTGAAACTCCAATGATTGAGAAAATTTAGGAATGTGTTCCCTGTCATTTAATGCAAACTCCTAGTATTGGAAACCAAATCCACTATCTGAGGGATTTTGGAGGGGAAAGCTTCCTACTTTCAAGGAGAATGCTTCCTCATCATTTTTTATAAGTACCAATTCGAATTGGCCTCTAGAGGCATGCATTTTTTAGTCTTCTTGTGGAGAAAACTTGTTGTTTAGCAAATCCATTCTCAAATTTTCTTGTAGGGATATACTTGGATTAATTCAAATAATGAAGTTTGATGTCATTTTTAGATTTTAAGGCTTGTTTTATTCCATAGGAATCTGAGTCTCCTTGGGATTTTCCTTCTCAGGAGCCTCAGAGCCCTCTTGCACAATTTCTTTATGTTCTTTTCACTTCTTATTCACACACATCTCTTATTTTTTTGCATATTTCTATATTTAGTATTGTTTTTTTTCTTGTTGTAGGATTGAGTTAAATGATTGAAGTGAGTTATTTTTCAGGTTTTTTACAGATTCAAAAGAAGTATTCATCCTTAGAATAAATTTGGAAGGTCATTTTCATCATTAAGCTACTTGGTATTGGTTACTAGTTCACGAATATAAGATTTCTGGAAATGCCTTGTAGCGAAATAGTAGTAAATTTCTGCTATTTTTTGAATGGGTTAATGAGCTTCATTTGAATTGATTCCACTTGGTTTAATTCATAATAATATTAAATTTAATAGCAAAATTTACCCCATTTCATTTTCACTTGATTAGGTTAGGAATTAGATACATTAACTAGCTCACTAGTTCTTGAATTTCTAGATTTTAGAGTAGTAATTTTCTGTTATTTTTAAGCACGTGTGAACAAGGGTATTTTGGAGTGATTCCACTGGTAATGGAGACCTAAGAAATCATACTTAATAACAAATTTTTTCCCATCCCATTTTAATTTGATTTAATTAGTCATTCGATGATTTATCTCCAAAACATAACTTCATGTAGCAAAAACATAACTTCTTGTAGCACTCTTGTAGCACATGTAAACTCAACCATATTTTCTCCCAAAGCTCGGTTTTTGTTTCTTAGGCTTGAATCATGACCCCTAGGATCTAAATCCATGATTTGGGAAGAATAAACACCACTTAGGATAGGCATTTTTACAAAGTAGATTAGGCCTATTTATTTGAATTCATGCTCTTAGGATTTCAATTACAAATTGTTATTCTTGGCTAGGATAAATTTATTTTCAAAGTAAAACTTCCATTTATGCAATTAGTTTAGGATTTGATTTCATGAAATTCACTCCATTACATTAGATCATTAAAAGAAGGACACATTGTATGCTTCACATATAGTGTTGATACCTCTTAAGTTTGTACGAACCTGGAGTTGATAATTAAGCTTGGTAGCCTTGGGAGTTGCAACATTCTTGTTGAAATATTGAGGCTCATCACTCCTCTGGAATATCAGTTACCCTAATATTAAATTTTGGAAGTCTTCAATGTGCTCCTCCATTGAACCCTTTTATTTGAGATTTATCAATTGGATAAAGAAGGTGTTGTTCTTTGTATCTTCATAATGTGCTATCATTTCCTCCATAAAAATTGACTAGGTTACAAGTGGTTTACGAGAGAAAATCAATCTATATCATGCAAAATAATTGGGTTCTAAATATAAAGATGCAATACGTACCTTTTGTGAGGGTTGCACATCATGTAGATCAAAATATTGCTCCATATGTAGTATCCATGTTACCGAATACTTGCCATAAAAAATCCTCATATCTATCTTTGGAATGCGATGGTTCCTAAACCCCACATTGGAGTCTCTAAAATCACAATTCATATTCCTTTTGTCTTCATCATGATTTTCATGGATTACCTTGTCACCATTGGGAAGCCTTTCTTGCAACAACTTTGTCAACCCTTCCATCTTGACATTCATCGCATCCATGTCTACCTTAAAAGCCTCGATGTTTCCTTTTATGCCATCAATATCCCATTTTAATCCATCCATGTCATATTTGGTTTCTCTTAGTGAAAGCGAAATTTGTTGCAGTTAGTCCTGTAATTTTGATATATCATGTTGCAATTATTCCTCTTCATGCGTCATAGTAGAGCATTCCATGGGCTCAATAAGTGTAGAATTATTTTGTTTGGGAGGCATTTTAGAATCAAATACTAATATCTATAATTCAATATGCCCTTTGAATCACTTCAAACTAATTTTTTAAACAAATTTATCCAAAATTAAAAAATACACACCTTTTTATTGCTTTTTAGGAGCTCAATATTGTAATTGTTGTATATTTGTAATTTTGTATCTCCAAGGTCCGAAATTTAATCCTATTGTATCCCTTTGAGTCTTTTTTCCAACACCACAAGTCAAACCGAGATTGGATTCTTCAAGGAAGAGTTATGTCGAATCTCCCATGATGAACTGATTATCGACAAGTTGAGTAGAGAGAACGTGTACAGAGTTCCATGTGTCACTGTTTAAACCTTCAGCCATGAAAATGTTACAAACAAAACTACAGTCCATACTATTTCAACCACTTTTTATGAAATTCAAATCTGATCCTCAGAGAGAAAGTTATGATGATTTTCCCTAGGTCTCCTGTTTGAGATTGAATTTTGAAGCCTGCAAAAACCCTAACTTCCTAGGATCATATCTCCAAAAATATAACAAACCAAGATATGAAATTCGTACAAGAAGTTCATCAATATTTCAGCTCTATGTGGTTGTAATTTTATCTTCTAAATCTTCTTAGAAAAAAAAGTTATAGAAAAATTCCAAGATGAACTGTTTGAAGAAGAAAAACCCTAGAATCCAAAGCTTTGATACCAGATGTTATGCAACCATATCAAAAAATAGGAGAAAATATAGATCAATGACTTGAGAATAGCCTCTATAGGGGCAAACCTCATTTACATTACATAAGTGAATAATTCCTGGATGATATAAATGATAAGACCTCCTTGCTATATATAGGAGTCTAAGGGATCACAATATAATCAAAGCCTACATAACACTGAATAATTTAAGGGCACAACAATAACATTAGTGGGCTTCTATGGGGAAAATAATAACAACATGGGGGATACATGGGCACAGAAATTACAATAGGGGGCTACACTAACAATAACAATAAAGAGAATATACTAATATTATAAAGACCTAAATAATTGTCTCCACATCTTTCTATCTCTCGGGTCCTTTATGGAGTACCTACATTTAAATCTGTCAACGTGGCACCAAACAGGGTGAAATCACTATACATCATACCGATACAATCTTTCCACATGGCTCACAGACCCCACAATAGATTCAACCCGTCGTGATCAAGATGTTTTCCCGTTAACATTTGATTGTGTTTTTCTTCGTTGAAGTGCACAAGGAATGTTCAAACGACCCCACTATGCCATGTAACCCAACAAAATGAAATCCTAGGGATTCTTATCGGAGGCTCCTTGTTAAAATTTCGGGGTACCAAACCTCTGAGGCCCCTGGACAACAATTATTTTCCATTGGTTCATGACTATGTCTTTCGTGTGATGCTAGTACCTCCTCCTACATAGCCTTCAATCACCACACTAATTCCTTTGGGTTAACATGGCTTAAATATTTCCTCCCCAAAGTCCCTTGCTCTAGGTCTTAAGGATTTTAGCCCCCACACTTTATAAACTCTCTCTCTCTCTCTCTCTCTCTCTCTCTCTATATATATATATATATATAAGAGCCCCTTTGGCTATCTCTCTTGAGCTTTGCGCATTTATACTTGCATATAGAATAAGACATGGGCTTCACCCTAGCTCCTAGCACAAAATATTAGTGCCTACCCCTCCAGATCTTTAACAAGAACATGACTCGACCTTCTCGACATTTATAAGCATACTAGTTATACATATATAATGAGATATATTCAAATTTATATCGATATCTCTCCTGAGATTTGTGCGTCTATAATTGCATATAGAATAAGGCACGAGTTTCACCATAGCTCCTGGCACAAAATCTTAGTACCTACCTACCCCTACAAAGATTTAACAAAGGCATGAACCAACCTGCTCGACATTTATAAGCATACTTCTTATGCATATATAATGATATATATACACATTTCTATCAGTATCTCTCCTAAGGTTCCCTTACACACAAAGACTGGTTCCTCATAATCTCTTAATATAGAAAAATAAGTTCTGGGATGCAACCCAATCCAATGCCAAAAATTAGTTGATATATGGATTTTAACTCTCCCCTCACATTAATCTTAGACGAGGAATCCTAATTTAATTTATAGAACTCCAATCAAATTTGCAGAACAAGGAATTTAGCCTCCTTCCTCTGCTTAAATCATTTGAACTATATATTTATATTTACACAACATTAACATATGCTTATCTACATGTATTTATCTTAGCATCAAACATGCATTACTACATATTTTCAAGGTTAAACAAATACATGCAAGTATTATTTACATTGTTCATAAGTTATCTATCATGCCACCATTACTATTTTGAAACCCATTAGAATATTGTTGGATGTTAGAATTGTATTTAAATCCACAACACTTACTTGTCAAGCCAGAGCCTCATATACTTTGAGGCATAGCACAATCAATACCAAAATAACTTGTCAAATTTTGTAAGACCTATCTCTATCCTAACAATCAACCTTCCAAATTATGTAAGAAAATGAAAAAAACCCCTTACTTATATCCCTATACTTCTTGCACAACGACACCAATATCACTATGGATGTTGGCCTCCTTTCATAGTATTAATAAATACTTTAATCTAAAGTATTCCTTTCAAAATAAATGAACACAAGTTTCAATTATGAATTAAAAAAAACATACTCAGAGAAAAGAATCACACAAATCACCAAGTTGTTCTTGTACTGAGCAAACTTTTCAATCACTCTTTTTCTTGCACTACTTCAAATCATCAATCTTTTGCACACTTCATAAGGAAGATACAACTATTCTAGTGCATTCAAAATGTAACCCAAGGAAGCCTTACTCAATTAAAAAATGAGTCAATGAACTTGTGAAAAAAAAAATCAAACCCCAACCAAATAATATCAATAAAATCGCATGCTAAAATAATGACAAATAAACATGAAACTCTTGTTCAAGAGACTTTTCACACCCGTGCATAAAACATCACAAAGAAAAACATTTTCCCTTTAATAATTAACAAATACAATCATATAACTCTCAATTTTACTTGCTATGCATTTCAAGACTAGATCTTAATATATAAATATTGATACTAGCATCCCATGCCTTAAGGTTAAATAAAGAGACTCAATCTACAACTTGGAATCATTCAAGACTCAAAAAATATACTAAGGACTTTGTTCATGTACTAAAGTACCACACGAAAACAAGCTTTCTAACTCGACTCTCTTGAGATCAGAGATCCTCTTTCAAAAATTTTCTTTTTTGCAAAATGAAACTAGATCAATCATAGACATAAAAGAATCTTAGTAGATTAACCTTAAAGTTTTGCCACATCCCCAAACTTAAACAAGCAGAGTATGTTTTCCACATGGTTTTGATATTGGTCTAATAACCCAAGTCTCCTAATACAAAATAATCGAAATGCACAAGCATAAATCAAGTCTCAATTCTACTAGGGTTTCTCAATCATAACTTCAAATCCTACCCTGTTTCATTGTTGAAAGTTTTGTAACAAGAAAATAACACAATAGTAACCACCTAGGATTAAAATCACTGTTAAAAATGATCTCAAATGTAAAATAAAATAGTGTAATTGATCCTTAAAGCACACACTTGCCTTCTGGATCTCGATTAATATTACTATTTTTAAAGAACGCGCCTTCTATGATCCTTAATTAACCAGGGATTCATAAAAATTCACACACTTTGTACTAATCGTTGAGAAAAAATCACACACCAAATTAGCAAATATAACACACACAATGCGACTATCTAAGGGAGAACGAGCTGGGTTGGCTCGACCCTAGCCAACCAACTCATTTCTCTATAAAATAAAAATATTAACTTATGAAGTGTGTTAAACCATTCACATGATTAAACATGAAAATGATTTGACCTTGCCATTAAAGCTCCTTTTTATTAATATAAGTCTCTGCTTAATACATGTGATACAAAACGATCCAGCTCCAAAGGAGATCTAGCTTATACAAGTCTTCGACACAAAGGAATACAAGGTAATCAATAATAATTCTAACCTATGCCTTTCTATGAACCGATATATATAAATTTTTATGGAAAATACTTGGCCACATTGAGGCATCTTCTCACAGAAAAAATGGAGGTCGTTACTAACAAGCTCCTAACAATAGAGCTCTCCAACAAACATCATTGGTTTGTTCATGCTCTGCTTTATCTCAGACTATCTTCAATGGGAGGAGATCAAAACTGCAGTTGATCTTTTGGAGACCACGAGTGAAAGGTGCACATTATCTTCCCTTTTTTCCACGAAAACCTTATCTGACAACTCACATTGATTTCCAACCAACCTTCTTCATCCAATGGTCCTCCTAAACTGGTGCAGGAATCAAACTTTAGACTAGTGTAGGAATAAAAAATTGACTATTGTCTGTACCAAATGCACTTCAAACTATAATAAATGAAAAATATCAACAAGAGCTTCTAAGATATCATGAATATAAGCACTTAATCATAAAATATTAATATATCAACCCTTTTTTAAATATGAGCAACTTTTACCCAATTTCTCATGGATATATTAGTAGAGGCTAAAATATGCATGCGTACAGATCTTTTTAAGTTGTAGAACAGGGGGTAAGGTGGGGATCTATAGGTAGAAATTAGAGCAATTCTAGGGCCTGAAAAATATCACTATCCATGTGCATAGTAGTTATGTTTTACACATTCAAGGAATGTCTATTTATACAACAAAACAAACGCAAGAAGCATTTACACATATTAACTAAGAAAACACTTATATGGTATTATGAGTTGGGAAAAATGAGGGTGGTACTTCGACTCTCCACCCAACCATGAATTGGATTGCATTGTGGCTTTTCTTGCTTCCAATCACCCCCCTCGAGCCAGATTCTAGAGCTTGAGGAGGTTTGACCAAGGGATTTAGCCAATAATGCTAGCTGAAAGAGGGACTCCAGAAGACCAATCGGTTCCACCCACTAGCTAAATTCATTATATATAATTTTTCAATAGGGAATCTATAAGTGCACCATATCCACCCCCAACTACCTAACGATGCCAATATCTCTCTAAGGCTTGGGATAAAATAGGCAATCTAGAGACTTCCAACCTTTTAGTGTCCCTTCTTGGTGAGATAGCTTTGATGACACTTAGAGATGGTGATTTTTATATAATGATATAATATTATGCATGACATAATTATGTACATGATTATATGCTATAGACCTGGTTTGGGTCACTTGGTTGTTGTGTGCTTATGATAATATCTATGGTTGTGTGTGAAGAACTGAATTTGGTTAAGAGCATATTAACAATGTTTTCACTTTTGGTATCCTATTTTGGTCATAGGTGTATGACATGGATGTTGATCCAGGATTGAGACTGATATGAATATGGGAAAACTAGTTATTGCTATGCTAGCTCCCTCATCAGTATTAAAAATGTGTGATTAGGATCGTCTCAAGTTAACCACTTGTGAACGGGTTTATGTGTCAATTTTTATATGTCTTTGATGATCAAATTATGAGTTAATTAGATTTTTAAAACTCATATACAGAAAATTAAATGCAAAATAATAACACACAACAATCACATAATACCATGAATGGTAATGGAGCTCACCCCTCTCGGGCTACATCTCCATGGACCTGCTTCAACTAGTTAGGCCCTATTAGGGTTAAGAGTCAAATTTATGATTACAAGCACTTGTAGTGCTCCAATGGATTTTCATCCTATTCCGTTGGCTTCAGAACACTCAAAAACCCATAAAATGACTATTCAATCTCTAAAATTGGTTTCCAGCTGATCTAGGCTTGACCTCCCATCCTAGTGGCCATGGGCTTGTTTAATCTCCAAAGTGACAAAAACACTTTCAGAAGTGCTCCAACGCCTCTAAAAATAGTACCAATGTGTTCAGAGCATCAAATACATCTAAAAATGACTGTTCATTCACTTCATTTCGCCTTCAACTGATCTAGGCATGGCCTTCCTTCGTGGTGGCCCATGGCTTCAAAATTATTCAAGTGACCAAAAAACCCTTAGAATTGCTCCTCTGCCTCTGCAAGTTGTTCCAATGGATTTTGAGCATGCCAATCTACTAAGAATGACTATTCTTGAGCCAAAATTGGTCGAAAATTTCTCAAGATATGGTCCATTAAGTTTTCCCCTAGATTCTGCCTCTAAATATGAAGAATCTCCAGTTAGCTCCGACAATTCTGGAAGTGGCGCCGGATTTGGAGGTGCTGCCAAAATTTTCGCCAACTGTTAGACGTAGTTTAATTAATTGTTAACTATGGATTAGGAGGATAATGGCAGGTTTAATGCACAATTAACTTGGGCGCTTGGTCATGGTTATGTGGCGCGGTCATGTGGGAGGAGGGCTGGCTAGCGGGCTGGCCCCCTCCATTCCTCCACCATCGGATGCGCATCGCATTCAAATATAATATGGGCACTAAGCTTTAACAAGGACTACCCACGACCCAGTGGTAGGGTGTAGAGTTATGTGGAGGGAGGTCAAGGGTTCGACCCCGACCTCTGCTCCTGCTCATATGTATTTTGTCCACCATATAATAATACGTCCGTTGAACTTTGCAATATGTTTAAAAATTCAACCACCATATAACACCATTTAATATATATGTCGGACTTTGGTTAACAAAATGGTCCACCATTTAAAACCTTTGGAATATGTTTGATTCAGACTTTGTGGACTTTGAACTTGGAATAATTTCCACCATATGCAATTCGCTCTGAACTATGGTTTAAAAATGAAATATGAGGAAATAAATAAATAAATAAATAAATAAATAAATAACTATATATGTATGTATGTATGTATGTATGTATGTATATATATATATATATATATATATGTATGTATGTATGTATGTATGTATAATCCAACCTTAATACATATAAAAATAATAATTTCGAACACATAAAAATTCATGATAAACCCAAATTCAACCTTGGAGGACATTGGTCAAATTTCCCCTTATCAAACCAAACTGGCGAATCCAGTTGTGACACTTGTCATAGTCCCATTGGGAAAAAACTAAAGAAGATTCCCTCCATGCTGACTGGGCTGCCATGTCATCAGCCTGTACATGTTCTATAATTTTATTTTTAAATTTGCATGTTCTAAACGACGATCAGTAGGCTCTAACTTCTTCATCCGAACTCAGTTTTCGACGAAACAAGTTGCATTGCATTCCTGGAGATGGGCCGGTCATTGTCGTTCTAGTTTGGTGAAATTCCAAGAACTTTCATTTTTGAGCAAATTTTTGCCCCTAATCCAGATTCAGATCACTCCTTCCCACTGACATGCTTTTGGATCCACAAAAGCTGGTTATCTCATGAGAGCTGAATACTCTTCTATTTCCCAAGTTATATCATCTTGATTCTACTTGGAAAAATTTCCATGACAACCACTTGGGTTCACTGACATGCCTTGCCTTGCAAATGGCTTGGCTCTTCAACCACTATTCTCCTTTTACTGTTGACCCAATCCAACACTTGCTGGCTGCTTGCTAACTGATATAACACTTTCTATACCAAATCGATTCCTTGGTGCTTGGAAAGATAACTGATTGCCTTCCCACTGAGAATCATGTTCCTCCTTTGCACAAACATGCATTCGATGCAAGCTTCTCCTTGGAAACCACTTTTCCACATTAAGCCCATCTGAGTGAAATACATCAATGAGTTCCAACATCAATAATAACAAGAAAAGAAATGACCATTATTTTACCTCTGCGGTTCCAAATTCCACATATGGAAGAATGCATTCGTCATCTCCTTCTCTTCTTGGCGTCAACACGTAAAATGGTCTACAATGGCTGCAATTTTTTTTTGACATATTTTCACAAGCACAACCATTAATATGAAAAACACATCATGAAAGAAACATAATTTGACGACATATCCTCTTATTCCTTAAAAGTAACAAATTTCACATCATGTGAACATTTCCATGTACTCTTACATCTTGGTGTCAAAACTTATCGACCAAACACAAGTCGGAAAAACATGCCTCTTCAAACGACTGACTCTCAAGTCACGCATAAGCATGTGTAATAATTCACAATTCTTTTCCCAAAACAAAATGAATTTCACATTTCATGAAACACTTTGTCAACATCTCCTTTTCATATTTGGAGACAAAATAAACTCTTCCAAGTCGATATGACATGCAGGCAACACACAATCGATCAACACAAGTCGACACTCATGCATGTGCAAATGATCAACACTCTCAAGTTGACAACATACATGTTAAACAAAGCAATCAACCAACACAAGTCAACTACTCATGCATGTTAAAGCACAATGAAACCATCAAAATTCCATTGTCCATACACACAAACTCTTATGCATGTATACAATTATTCAACTCTCTCACAAGTAAAATCATAAGTACAAGAACCCCATTCATATGTACATGTACTTAAAGCTGAAATGAACAAATTTTGCTGCAATAAAGTGAGTTAAATTACTCCACTTTCGATCACCTTCTTGGTGTAAACATGCAACATGCATTCAATAGGAAAATAATGCATCAATCAATTAAAGACATGCAAAGCCTTAATTGGATAAGAAATATAACCATTTCTTACCAAACCATTTCAATTGTGCTTCTTTCAGCTACACATCATCATGCGAATCATCCTGACCCACATCAATTATGGAATCTTCTTTTCCATTCTTGCCATTCTCTTTCTCCACCTTCTTCAAATGTCGTGGATGAATTGTTGGATACAAAGTCTAACACTTGTCTACAAGATGACCTTGCTTATGGAAATGAGTGCAAAACAATTGCCTCTTCTTTTTAATATGGTTTGCTTTGTCCAATGGACCTTTGGCTTCCTGCCTCCTTTGCTTTGAAAGTTTCCTATGCATGGATATATTCTTCCAACATATTGAAACATTATGGTTATCCAAACCACAAAAGGAACATGAAACTTTTCTCCAAATCTTATGTGAGGATTTGCCATGTTTATCATAATCAAAAGAAACTTGATTAAAAGCTGATTTATACCTTGAACATTCACCTTTATATCAGCTGGATTTGGAGGTGCTACCAAAATTTCCGCCAACTGTTAAACACAGTTTAATTAAATGTTAACTATGGATTAGGAGGATAATGGAAGGTTTAATGCGCAGTTAACTAGGGCGCTTGGTAATGGTTATGTGGTGTGGTCATGTGGGAGGATGGCTGGCTCCCTCCATTCCTCCGCCATCAGATCCGCATCGCATTCAAATATAATATGGGTGCCAAGCTTTAACAAGGACTACCTATGGCCCAGTGGTAGGGGATGTGGTTATGTGGAGGGAGGTCAAGGGTTCGACCCCGACATCTGCTCCTGCTCATATGTATTTTGTCCACCGTATAATAATACAACCGCTGAACGTTGCAATAATTTTAAAACTTTGACCACCATATAACACCGTTTAATATATATGTCAGACTTTGGTTAATGGAATGCTCCACCATTTAAAACCTTTGGAATATGTTTGATTCAGACTTTGGGGACTTTAAACTTGGAATAATTCCACCATATGTAATTCGCTCCGAACTATGGTTTAAAAATGAAATATGCATATATATATATATATATATATATATATATATATATATATATATATATATTACAAACTTTAATACATATTAAAAAAAATAATTTCCAACACATAAAAATTCATGATGAACCCAAATTCAACCTTGGAGGACATTGGGCGAATTTCCCCTTCTCAAACCAAACTGATGAATCCAATTGTGACACTTGTCACAGTTCCATTGGGAAAAAATTGAAGAAGATTCCTTGCATGCTCACTGGGCTTCCATGTCATCAGTCTGTACCTGTTTTTCATTTTTGTTTTTAAATTTGCTCGTTCTGAATGACGATCAACAGGCTCTAACTTCTTCATCCAAACTCAGTTTTCGACGAAACAAGTTGCGTTGGATTCCTGGCAATGGGACGGTCGCTATAATTTTAGTTTGGTGCAATTATGAGCACTTTAATTTGAGCAAATTTTTGCCGCTAATCTAAATTCCAATCAGAGACACAAATCCATGGATGATCATGGTTATGTGTAACATATGGTTAATTATGATTTATGGATGATACATGATTGCATTATCACCTAAAAATGCTCATAGAGCTCTACATGTGATCACTGAGATAATCATAAAAAAATATAGTAGAATGCCACCCCCTGGCAATAATACACCACTTTAATAAAGCGCTCATAAACTATAATTTATTTTTCATCCATCTACATGACTTAATTGTTTGAGTTTCATGTGACTTGAGTGATTATTCCTTTGAGAGTCATGCAAGTACACCCAACGCAAAATCTCAACCACATATAACACAATGAATGAAACAAATCCCATAGCGAGAGTACTAGAGATGGTGTACTAGGAGCCTCAAGATCCACATAGAAGGTGAATTCTTATGGTAGTTTTATGTCTACTCAAACATGGGAAGCAACAATTCAAATTTGGACCATTCTCACTTGAAACTAGCTTTGATGGAGCATGAAACATGGCTATAAAAGGATGCAATTGGGATGCATTTGGGAAGGGGAAGATATTGCAAAGTTATGATGCTTGGATGATGCTTGTGAGCATTAACTTGAGCTATCATCTTGTGCAATCATAGTTATAATATTTTACTTGGTCTCCTCCCTTCGAGAGCCCAAACACACTTCTTAATCATATTAGGTAGAGAGAGAGTTTCATTGGAGCAAAAAGAACTCTCACTAAGGGAGTAGGAGAGGTCACCCACTTAATCATTCTCCAAGGTGTATCTTAAAGGCCCAAGCCTTCTTCATTAATAATATAGTGTCTAGTTGCTTCTCATTTATTATTTTGTTTAGATTCTAGTTTCTTGCTTGCTTCTTTGTTTATTTCCTCTTTATTATCTTAGTCTTTGAATGATTTAACTCTACTAACAATGCTCATGTATAGTGTGATAGTATTCACTATAGCAAAGGGTGTTTTCACTTACTCTTATGAGGAAAAATGTCCAACAAATTAGGGTCTCGATCAGGTTATCTAACCCATAATTACTCCCTCATAGGTTGTTAGAGTCTCTTTTCTAATTTACATTGTCTTGTGGGTCCTCAAACATGCCTATTAACAACATACAATCATATTTTCAACCTTTTCCCCAATCAAAATTCATTTTTTTCTACATAACATCATGCACAAATATTTCTTCAAAACTTGTGCAAGTTTTAGGACTACATCATCAACTCACTAGTAGAAAATGATGAAATTAGTGACTAGGTGACTAAAAAAATTAGTCACCACAACTTTTCCAAGTGAAATACTACAAAAAATGAGCAATATTAAGTGACCCAACTAAAAATGACTAACATAAACAACTAATTTATTCTCAGGTTAAAATATATGACTGGATAATAAATAATACAACTAAAAATGACTAATGTGAATGACTAATTTAGTATAGGAATAAAAATATGATTACCTAACACATACTTTAATAATAAAGATTAACCATTTATGTTAGTCATTTTAATTATGTCACTTCAACAATTTAAACTGACAAGTGATGGAGAATTCAAAGATTGTTATTGCTTGGTGGAAAGTTTATACTTCCTTCAACACTTCTTTATTGGATCAATAAATGCACTATATATATGTTACATTGCTTGTTAAAGTTTGTTTGTTACTTGAAATTCATGAAGTGAAACTTTTATGGTCTTCGAGAAATAAAATTATATTGAATTTATTAATAAATAAGAAAAAATACATGACACACTTTTATCTTTTACTTAAATGAAGCAAAATAGATTATGAGAAGGGAAATATATTTGAATGTAGTAAAGTATCATTTAATTCTATCCAACCATGCAAGGTAACATCAAATTAAACTTTAACATACACATTTTTTAATTCATTTTTCATACTGAAATGCCTATATGGAAAAACTACTATGCAATTGTCTTAACCATTTCATTTTTTAATTAATGACCTAAATATGAAATAATCTAGATACATAGGTGAGAAAAATAAAATATTATATATACAAATTACACAAATATACATATTTCTAAATGAACTTACCATGGTTGGTTTTGCATGCTCCTAGTGGTTTCAAAATAGGGGTCGGTCCGCATATATTCTCTGCCATCGGTTTTAGATGGGTTGTTTCAACAAACCACCTCAATGCGGGCTCCCCTTTGTTGAACTTAGAGAAGGAAAGGAGATTCACATTTAGTTGATCTGGGCATAAAATATATTGTGTCGTTGATTGCTGGTAAAAAAAACCTTCCATTTACCAAATCTATGTATTGTAGGAAATTTCGGCACGACCATGGATTCAAATGCCTCAAAATTGTGTTGGTTGTTTTACATAGTCCGTTCCAATCCACAACACACTCGTGTCAAGGGTTCTTTGTTTTCTTTTACTGTAAAGATGGTTTTGGTCATAGGTTTTCTATTATGCTCCAAGTCTTTGAAGAAGAGTAATGTTGCAAGATCTCGGAAGCTAACAACATTCCAGAGGCTGGAATTCACCTGTAAAGATGTCATGGAATGTTTGAAAGAGGAAAATGTTATAGGGAAGGGACGAGTAGGGGTTGTGTACAAGGATTCAATGTGGAGTGGGGAGGAATTTGCACTGAAGAGGTTGTTTGGATTGGAAGAAGGTATTCTCACAACTATGGATTTTAGGAATTTGGCTTTTGTGATCTATAAATTGCGAGTAAATTTTTTTGGTAAAAATCACATCAAAATAAAATTATTTTGATGTGATTTTTACTAAAAGATTTTACTCACAAACCATGAATTTGTTATAGAAATTCAGACATTGAGAAAAATTCAAAATTTCCATATAGAGAAAATTGCTGGGGTTTTTCTCAAATTAAAAAATCAATCTGCTTTTTATGAGTACATGCCAAACTGAAGCCTAGGAGAGTTATTAAATCATTTATGATGGGCTACTAGATACAATATTTCCACTGAGATAACTAAAGGGCTATGTTATTTTCACCATGATTGTTTCCCGATTATAATACATTGTGATGTAAAGTCCAACAACATTCTATTAGATTCCAATTTTGAGGCCCATGTAGCCGATTTTAGACTTGCAAAGTTTTTGTCAGATTCATGAGCTTCATAATGTATGTCTTCCATTGCAGGCTCCTATGACTGCATTGTTCCAGCTAAAAAACAAGCTTATCTCCTCTTCCTTTATATTATTTCACTGTGAAATGTCCATGTCCTATGTTTCTTCGAAGAGAATCAATCAGATGAAGCCTGTTGATTTCATGTTTCCTTTTGAATTTATGCATCTATATTTCAACTATGAATTGTCTCTTTTTGTAATTCTCTTTTTGTAATTCTCCCATCCTATAGATTGATGATCTAATGGATAATTTTATAAAATCCATCATTTCATAGCATTTTCAAATGTCTCTATTTTTTCTGTTTTTATTTTTTTTTTATTTTTTTTTTATTTTTTTATTTATTTATTTATTTATTTATTTTATTTTTTTTTATTTATTTATTTATTATCGAAGGGGATATACATCTTTGTAATGCTAGTTTCCCTTTAGCTTTGATTTTAGATTTATGTTTCTTTTTAGATTTCTATTTCTAGATTTGGAAAAAAAGGTCTTATTATATAATCCTCTTGTCCTATAGATTGATGATCTCGTAGACATTTTTATAAAATAAATTATTTCATATCATTTTTAAGCCTCTCTTTTCTAACTTTTTTGATTTTTTAAACAAACCTAAGCCTTGTGATTAGAGATAATATTTTTTCCTTATCATTGGAAGCCTGTCCAAGTCCATGGCTAAAAGTCATAATCACATTTAATTTGTGATCTCTTATTACACTCCCCTCTTCTAGCTCGACGCTAGCTGCTTTGAGTGGCACCCTCTTATGTATTGGATTTTTTATATTTTACCCTTCAACTGACACACTCTCTCTAGCCTGTTCTTCTATGTAGTAGAATTGGAAAGATTTTTAGGAAAAACTTTTAAGTTTTAGGCCTTAAAGGTTTATGGTACATTCTCTTTTTCAGCCTTATAATAGAAGCAAGAATTGTTGTTTTATTTGGATGGCCATTCTTTTATAAACACTAGACGACACATATGTGGTAATAAACATGTTATATAATGCAAGAACAATTATGGATCCACATTCCAGTCATATTTATATCACTGAATTTCTGATGGAGTAGGATGAGTGTTTTTTTTCTTCTTCTTCATATTGGCAAGTGCTTTAATGCTTACTACACCAATTTGTCCCAACAACTTTGCAAATGCTAAATTTCTATTTTGTCTTATATAAGTTTTAAATGCCTTTTACTTCGAAGAAACTACCAATCAACAACCATGAGGGCTATGTTTGACAATATTCTGAATCCTTGCAAACCAACATCCTCGTGCAAGTGTTAATGGTTCAGTTTTTGGATTTCTTTCTAAAGATATTATCAACCACCACATGTTCTCTATTTTGAATAAATAACGTGATAATCTACATAAATAAGATAGAAATAAATAATTGTTTTATAATGTAAATGATACTATGTAAAGACCAAAATATTTGTGCATCGAAGTTACTCGTTTGACAACATGCATTTTTTATGGTCTTTCGAGCAGGGTTCATCTTCTTCAAGAGATTGACGAGGAGAAGAAGTTGTAAAAAATGCCTAGTTGGTCATAATAGGTAGTGGAGGAAAACTCATTCCAATGACATTATGGTTGGGACTTGTTTGAATTATGATCATGGAAGTTACTCTTGAATCATAAATCTGTTGAAGGTTCTAGCTCAATTGAAGAGTAAATTTATGCTCTTCTCCTTTTTGCTTCATTGAAGAAAAAAAATAGTGGTTTTGAGTCCTTTGTGTAATCTTATTCTAAGGGTTGAATTCTTATTTTGAATATGTTGTGTTGGTTTTGGGAAATTTCTTTTGATTGGAAATGAATCATGCATTCATAGCTTCTTTATAAAATGCACTTTCAACCATTTCTAGGTACTTTTGAGGGAATTCATCCAAAGAGGTGTTATATGTGAGCGAGGAGGATATGATGCAATAAGAAATTCGTTTGGTTAAAGTTACTACATTTAGGAAGTATTGGCCATAGTTAATAGGTTTTGATTGGTGAAATGTTGTGATTTAATGAGATTTTCTTAACAAGTTACACCAAAAAATTGTTTCTAAAACATTTGAGGCACGATTATATAACCTGTAATTATTTTGGTAGTTTATATTACCATACATGATAAGAAACATAATGTGATATTTACTAATATTCACACTTGTAATCTAATAAATTGTTGAAGTGTGAATAGAGAATATGATAGTTGTTACTTTTATTATCTAAAGCATTCATTTAGAAAAAAATGTTGTTGTTGGAAACGATTTTATGGTGACTAATTCTGTTGGATTTTGTGCAAGTGAGGATAATAAGTTTCTTCTAAGTTGCATGTATTTAGGGGTGCAATATTATGTTTTAATGGCTGCAGCAAACAACTAGTGTGCTCAATTTTGGTAAGTCTATTGTTTTATTTGGCACTTTCAGAAGAATTATATGCTTCTGAATTGGTAATAGTAGTTGCTCTTACTACAACATTCATTATACAATTTTCATGATTGAAGTATTGCCTTAATAATTGGGATTCTTATTCTCTTGGAGCACTTCAATTAAGTGCACAGATGTGGCACAGGAGCTGACAGAAGGAATTACACTATTCCTGAGGTTTATGTGGAGCTATTGCATGGATACTTTAGTTAGAACTCATGTGACAGAGTTTGGTGGAGTTGAATGAGGAAGTTAGTGGAGTTGTATTCAGTTTAACTAATCTAAACATAGTTGAGCTATTTGTATTCAGTTTAACTAATTGATACAATTAGTGAGAGTGGTGTGAATTAATTTACTAATTATAAACTCATTAATCAACTAAAGAATGCATCTGTTAACTTCAGTGCATGGACAGTTTCAGTGGAGACCAGTGTAGAAATAGGTGAAAGAGCAGGTTAACTATCAGTTGTGACTATACAGTTGCTATTTGCAACACACAGATAGGTGGAGAAGCCCATGAGGATTGCGCAGTACAAGCCAGGTGGTTTATCTATTTAATGAAGCCATCCCATAGCATTGAAAACGCAATAGAGGTTGGCTATCAAGTGGCAAAATATTGGAGCATGTGTTTTGCTAGATCTAGCTTGATAGTGTGTAGCAATTGAGGGTGTGCATGAGAGCTTGTGAGGAGCTTTTGTACTATGATTGTTACATGATCTCCATGACATATAATATACGGATAGTTGGGGTTTTCAGCTTTAAGCTTTCCCATTAAATACTGTGTTCATATGTGTGATTGTTTGTGGTTTTAATGTATGCATGCAATTGATTTTATTTCCGCATGTGATGATCAATGGTGGAAGAGATTCTGTATTATGCATGAAGCTAAAATAGTGTGTGATCAGGAGAATCTCAGTGAATAATATATCAGTTATTCAAATTTCTATAGTCCTAATGAAATTTGTTTTATTAGCCATCCTATTTTATTGGATCAGTCTGGCATGGGTTCCTATTGGTATTCTTAATAAAATCAGAAGCATTTGCAGCAAGTTCCTTTGGTTGGGCAAGGAGGACAAGAAAAATTTACCATGGGTGGCTTGAGATAAGATTGCTAAACCTAAGGAATGGGGGGACTGGGGTATCAAGCAACTAAAACTTTTCGCCTCAGCACTGGTTGCTAAATCTATTTGGAGGATTCTTTCTGAAAAAAATTATGGACCTCTGTGGTCAAAATAAAATATATTAATCCTACTCCTCTGGACGACTAGATTAGAACATTGTTTAAAGAAAGCAAGGGAGTTTCCAACATTTGAAAAGCTACCATTCTTGTTTTTGAACTAGTGGGTCAAGGACTTGCCTGGAATATTGCTAATGGGGATCAGTGTAGGATTGGTCTGGACCCATGGGTTGGGTGCAATGAAAACTACTTACTCTCAGTGGGCCTCAGGGAAACCCTGCACCAGAAAGGCTTTAGTACTCTTGCTCAGATCAATGCACCTGTTCAGATGACCATTTGGGCTCAGGCATGGAAAAAGGCGGATGATATTGGACTATAAAATCAGTGGGTTGATGAATGGCAAGCCTACATACAGGAGCTAGAAAATACTCAAGTTCACTTAAAAGATTCTCTTGATAATCTTGTTTGGGTTCATTCAAAATCTACGTTATATTCCCCCAAGGCAGGATATTCTTATATTATGGCCTCTAAGGAGGGAGGGAATAAAGAATGGTGGTATAAGGCTCTTTGAGAGCTCAGATTCCCTCCAAAATCCAAGCTTTTATTCTAGAACATTCTCTGTCGGAAAGTGCCGACCTGGGATTCCCTAGAAAAACGATTTCTCACTGGTCCCGGGTGGTGTTGTCTTTGCAATAAGGCGGAGAATCTATTGATCACTTATTCATTTCATGCCCTTTCACAAAAAAGGTCTGGGAATACACCCTTACACTCTGTGATGTGGATTTTTTCTAGGTGGGAAATAACTGCAACAAGGCGTGGAAATCCTGGTGGGAGAAATGTAAAGAACCATAACACAGATGTCTTCCACTGATTATCTCTTGGGGCATTTGGCTTTTAAGGAACAAATGTGTGTTTAAAGACACCCTTTCTTCCCCGACTCTGGTGGCAGGTGAAAGTGTTGCCATTTACATGGCTTCCTCTTCCCCTTCTTCGATAGTTCGTCCTAGGTGGGTGCTTAACGAAGTAATAATTCCTGATATACCTTGGGCCTATTTTGATGGAGCGACTACTCAGGGGCTATGTGGGGCAAGCATGGTCATTCACAAAAACTCAAACATTTCTTTTGCGGCCTTTGTGGGTCTTGGCGCGGGGGCAAACAATTTTGCAGAGCTACCAACCTTAAAACTCTTGTTATGTTGGCTTCTTCACCTGGATATTACCTCGATACAAATCTTTGGGGACTCCTTGAATGTCATAAATTAGTTTAACAACTCTCAGAGATGTCAAAATTATTTATTGCTTCCTATTCTTAATGAGATTCTATCACTAAAAACACATTTTACATGGATTTATGTTTGTCATATTTACAGGGAACGGAACCAACATGATGATGATTTGTCTAAGATTGGTCTTAGACAGGTTCAGGGCACGTGGTCGAAAGAAGAAAAGGATGGTCTGGTGGTCCGTATGTCGGATACTAGACCACACTGATGAAGGGCCTTCCCTCATCATGCAGAGTTTTGTTTTTATTTATTTCTTATTTTCTCCAGCACTGCTATATCTCTTGGAGCTGATGTATATATATTGCCTCATATTCAACAACAAACTTATCAGTTTTTGTATATTTTTGGACTTAACAGTTTATTAAACTCATTATTATTATGTTGTATTAACCGGTCTCTCTTCTTGGAGAGGCCGAGTCCTGGATCGTTTTGAGCCATTGTCTTATATGTCGGGTGTTTCTCCTTGTTCGAAGGCCCGTAATGTTGACTTGCTTATGGTTGCTATGCTCACTTACCATTTTAGCAGTTTTTCTGCCTAATGTGGTCTCTGAGTGTTCATGGTATCACAACTTTTGTCTTCTCACCCATTGGTGTTGGATGGCTAGTCTTTTTCCTTGCTCTCCTGTTGGGGACAAGGAATTATGAAATGCTATAGCATATACAATGTAACTTTTTGTTTTTGCTATTAAAAAATTATTTTTTTCTCGAGAAAAATAACAATATTTTTATATCAACATATAAGTAGATCTTCCTTAATCCAATATATATTTTTCACAAAAGAAAATCATAATAACATATATTTTTTTAAAATCAATAATTAAATAATATTAACATATATAATTAAAGTCAAATCAAAATTTTAAAATATTAATATTAAAAAATAAATTTTATGAAAATGATAAAATTGGAAATAAGAAATTATAAAATCTTAGCCGTTCTTTGTACCTCTAGTACAATGACTAGTTTAATTTAAAGTCATTAACTACTCATAAAATTCGATACTATTAATGAATGTAAAGAAACACCAACTACACTATACACGCATGATTATTAAGTTTTGACCATTGGCCACTCTGTCAGTAGATTATTAAATTGGGCATCCGTTGGTTGGGGTTGAGGGTTCAAACCTTTGAACCTAATATTTATTTTTGTTTTTTTTTTAAGAGTAATGTATCTGGTGAAAATGAAGTAAGAAAAAAAAGTGAAAAATGAAAAGAACTACCAAACTTAAAAAAATATGTAATAAGCAACCATTTATCTAATTTTTAATGTTTTTTAAATGTGTATTTATTACCCATTTTATGTAAGTGACATGCTCAGTGAAACTTTCATGTGACATAATTTATCAAAGCTGCGATAAGAAGGTATCATTTTGTGGTTTGGTAATAATTATCATAATTAATATTTATTGAACCTTGTATCTCACACTTTAATTAGTAATGGACGAATATTATACCGAAGACATCTCATTTTTAAGATCATTTAAACTTGTTAACCTTAATTGCAATTAATATTTCTGTTTGTAAGTATATATATATATATATATAATTTAGTTTGAAATTTTGAAAAAATAAAAGTTAAATTAAAATTAATAAATAAATGTTATTTAAACTTAAGAAAAAGGAAAAATATTGCTAAGAATTTATATTTAAATTTAAATTTGAATTATAGATTACAAAAGAGATTTGGCACAAGTCTATTAAGTTTTTTTTTTTCACACTAAAAAATGAGTTTATATTATATAATATAAAGTATCAAAATATACATTGTATAGTCATCACAGACATATTCCTATCAGTAGCACACATTCCACTTAATTTGGACAAAATTAATAGTTCAGTATTACATTCCACATCCTCCCTCCAAAATACTATAGCAATAAAATGTACTAGATATAAACCATAATTACAAGAAATAAAAACGCAAATTGTTCATTTAAACATTCATACTGTGTAATATGCCTCTTTTTATTTCCCTAAATAATTTAAAGTGGATTATAAGTAGCATGTCATTACACGAGTAAATATTGAAGTCAACAGTTTACCATTTACCCACTTATGCATACATTTAGCATGTTTGCATACTTTTATTTAGCATGTTTGTTTGAATTAGTGAATGGATATGTTATAAAGTCAATTTGTATAAATTTATCTAAAGCACGGATCAAACATGAAGGGATTAAATTTTTTTGTTGCAAATTTATTTTAGAGTGCAAAAAATAATGTAATTTTTTACTATTTAAATTGTATTTTTAAATATTATAGAGATTACATAAAGTGTATTGAACCATTTTATATTAATTCATATTAAAACATTTTATTCATAACTAAATCAATCTTTTATTCTATACAATGTTAAAATATTTTCTTTTAACATTTTTTTCTATATATAGATGTATATAAAGTTGATATCATATATTAAAATAATTTTGAAAAGCATAAGGTTTAAACATAAAGTTGATATTAGGTCATATGGACAACTAATTAAAAATGCATATCATATTTTTTTTCTTTTTTATTATAGTCGACATTGTTTTTCTATTTAGAGAATATTTTATTTTTATTTAATATATCAGTTAATATAAATATTCAAACAATTTATTTAAGTTCTATATTGAGATATTTATAAGAGAAACAGATTTTTTTTTTTTTCATTATTTTATCTCTGTAAAGTTATATAAAGTTATATTATTTAAGATAGACATCAAAATATTGTATTTATTACTTGAAGACTAAAAGTGAAATATCAACCAAGTTAATTGTTCTGTTAATAGATTTTTAATTGTTTATTTATATAGTTATTTGATTTTTGTTTTTTTGTTTGGAGGACATGAGCTAAAATTATTTTTATTAATTTTATGAGGACTTTATTTAAGAATATAGAATAATTTATATATATATATATATATATATATATATATATATATATATATATATATATATATATATATATATATATATATATTAAAACCATAACATAAGTTTGATTTTGTATTTAAACCATGTATTTATTAAAACCATAAAATATATTTGATTTTCAAAATAAATATAAGATTATATAATATTTCTAAATACTATGATTTCTAAATCAACATTAATATAATTTTTAAAAATTAAAATAATTAAAATTAAAATTTTCATGAGAGAAAGAAATAGTTTATGAAGAAATCTTTCGGTAATAATCACATTATCATGAACAAAGTCGACGCGTTTCGAACCAACCAGTGTGGTTTTTTAGTCAATCTAGTAATATAATTTCTAGCAAAATTGTGATTTCTTTTAAATTTTTAAAATGCACTTTTAAATACATAATGGATTAGTATCCTTAAACACCTCTAAGGCATTCAAACTTTGTAGATTAAACAATTTAAAGTTATGATTCTTAAAAATTTCTACTGGATTTTGGGAAAATATTGACAAGAAAAAATGCCCAAAAAAAGAGGCATGTGAGTTTAAACCTTCTTCCTCAATGAATTTTGAGATGAAGCTTCAAATTAAGAAAAAAAATGTCAAAGGATCTTATTTTGAATGGTTTGGTGAACAATTTGTTCCCCACGTCTCCTTAGATTTTTTCAAGACATTTTTGTCTCCAACCCATTAACAACATTTATGAAAAAATTATTATTTTTTTTTAAAAGTTAACGTTTAAAATAATTCAAATTAACAATAAAATCATTTTCAATTTAAAAATAATTAAAATAACAATCATAAATTTGAACTAACACTTAATTATCATAATAATATCTAAATGTGTGAAGATATGATTTACAAACCTTTTTCATGATAAGTTTATAAGAATATAGAAAATAAATAGTAAAAGATAATAAATATTATGTTAAAAAAATCTTCACATATTAAGAATATGGATACTACTATTTGGTTGTGCTCTATTATGGCTTTATTCGGGTCATGTCAAGAGGTTTTATGGTTAAAGAAGAAATACTATTAACTTGTCTTTATCAGGACTTTGGCCTTCCCTCAAAGGTATGCTTAAACTTCACAACCTCATACGCAGTAGTGGTGCACATTTCCAATTCATCAATGGCAGTGAGGAAGTTAAAAATTTCATCCAATGACATTTTATGTTAGCCATCTTGAGGACGAGGAACGTCAGTTTAAACTGAAAATTTTTCCTAAGCAGGGGAAATATGTCAATCCTCCCACTTGGAGAAGTCTATGTGTTTGTGATCCTTTAGGTTGTTTGGTGGGGGACCCTAAGGGGTCAATGGCTCAGCATTATTTAAATTTTATCTTCTCAACGTCCTCAATTTTCCTCTGGGAAACATGGATTGGGCTAAGGGATAATATGAATCTCCAATATTTGTGTTGGGAAGTTTTCCACCTTGCGTTGTTTTGTAGAAGGATAGGATTGAAAGAGGATTTGGACGTTAGGTTTCAAATGGCCAATTCTAAAAAGGCATCTATGAGAACAAGTAAACCAATTATAGGAGGAGTTCACACTTTGCAATTGAATCACAACCATTTTGTCTCAAGAATAATAATAATTGTCAACATCTTAATTGAACAATGTAATATCATCTGAAGAAATGAGGATGAGATGGTGTGCTTGTGATGTGGTAGCCCCTGTTTATTTTCCCATTACTATAAATACTCCAAATATTTTGTTAAAAATGGGTTGAGGTCTTAGGACACATTAACCAGAGTTGAGGAGGAAATTACTTCAGATTTCTTTAATTTTTATGAAAGAAAATGAGGTTGATAGGCACGCATTCTTAATGGGGTGGATTATGCCATTAATGCAGATATGGACAAGAGGACAAGAGCCATGCTCCCTTGGAGAAAAAATGCAAGCGAAATAGGATATCAAAATTAATGGATATGACAACTTTGTTGGGAAGTTAAGGCCAAAGTATGTAAGAGGAAGTGGGTCATTGGTTGCGTTTAACAAACTAGAAGGAAAAAGACTGTGGGGGGAGACATGGCACCACCCCATAGGCTACACAAGTTCTACAGAGACCAAAGGAAAATACGATGCAAGGGAAGGCGATTCAATAAACGGTAAAAACATGAATCAAAAGAAAAAAAGACGGATGAGTACAAAGCCCAGTGTACACAATGGAGGAAGGATAAGTATTAGCTGATAGGAAGTAGGGGAAAAAGTTTGGCTCGCTGCAACAAAGAGGAGACAAGGCACTTTTGGTTGAGCTAAGGGAAATTGGAAGAACTTATCTCAAGTGACGGATAGTGATCTCTCAATTCCCCACTTGGCTAGAGGGTGGAGATGGATTTCTCTAGATTCCCTTGAGAGCTGGGGTGGATATCTATCCCTCGAATTCCTGGTAAGGAGAATTACAAAGTTTCCTTTGCTCATTTATTGGTTTTCTATAGGGATTTCTAGATTCCCAAGGATAGGTGGAACCATTATGCTTCTATAATTTAGGGTCGCGGTATTGAAGCCTTTGGATTCCCTTATTCAATTGAGGGTGGAAGTGAGGGCCTCTAGATTCCCTTATTCAATTTAGGTTGGAAGTGAGGGCCTCTATATTCCCTTGCAGAATTGAGGGTGGAGATATTGGAGCCTCTAGATTCCTTTATTTGATTGAGGGTGGAGGTGAGGGCTTCTAGATTCCCTTGCAGAATTGAGGGTGGAGGTATTAAAGCCTCTAGATTCCCTTATTTGATTGAGGGTGGAGACATACGTCTTTAGGTTCTCTTTTATCATTAAGGGTGGAGGTGACAGGCCTTTGGATTTCTTTGTTTGACTAGAGGGTGGAGGTTTGTAAGGTCCCACCTTACCAACCATCAATAATATAGAGAAGCAAAGGTCACATTAATCACTAATACTCTTTTTTTTGTAATATTACTAACTTATTTATCATGTAATCATGTTCCTTCATCTATTTCACTATAAGACTATCACATAAGAATGCATGAATAACTTTCCATTAAAACCAATTCCAAAACACATTTCCTCTCAAGTTTAAAAGATGATACCATGTTCTCTTTTCATAATTTTACATGCGCTCTAAGTAAGATTGGGAATAAATTCCATCATAATGCCATGTGCGACATTAAGTTATATTAACCTATCTAATTTACTAGATTATGCTAAATAAGCTACAGTTATTGACTCTTTATATCATAACCACAAAATTATCACGCTTCTATTACAAAAATTACATATAAGTGTATGAGTATTAACCTACCTATAACAAGGTAATTGAAGGAAGAATATGTCTCTCTTCATCAGTAAATCTAATAAATATGATATGTTTATGAAATGGAAACAAAAAATATATTGATCCAACAACATTTCCAAACTCATCAAAAAATAATGTTTAGAGTCTAAATATTATTAAGAGCTAATAATATTTGACATATCTATTTTTAGATTGGCAATCTAAAAATAGATTCCGCCCAATATGTCTAAAAATAGAAGTCCATCTATTTTTTCCGACTTGACCAACCATCCACAAATAGCATCACGCTCATGAACATGATCCATATGTCTAAAAATAGACTTTGCGCCAAAAATAGCCTGCGGGCCCACTTAGTGAAGGCGACTCCTTTCCACTAAGCTCATCATCTTGTTGCAATCTCAAAAAATCTCCCCGCTCTAGAGAGCCACTTATGACTCCAAGTATTAATTATTTTTTCAACTTTTGAGACCATCCAATACCAATCCTATTTGCGATACCCATTCAGATTTAGCAAAAAACCTAAGTACTTTATACATGTTCCCAACGACACCTGTAGGAAAGGAAGGAGACTAAAGGTCCATAAGAGATCAGCTTCGGGAATGCCCTCGTGAGTGAGGGAAGACTTTTGATTGTTGATATTTAGGCCTGTTGCCTTCATAAAAATATTCAAAATTTCTTTTAAAGTTTTGACTTCGCATCGATTTCCGATTTCCGTTGCTGAATAACATAATGTCAGCCACAAATAGGAGATGTGTGATGATTAAATTAGAAGCCACTTCGATACCCCCAAGGGCCCCAGATCTTCTGGCCTGGTGAATGAGTTGACTAAGGCCTTAAGCCACCAAGAGGAAGAGTAATGGAGACATAGGACATCCGTATCTCAGTCCTCTTTGATTTGAAAAGAATTGTGAGGTTGCTCCATTAATAAGAACAACAAAATAAATATTAGTGATACAACTCATAACCCAATTAATAAAATCAATATGGAACCAAAGATAGGTCAATATAAGTCTAAGATAGAGTCAATTGATTCTGTCATATGCCTTAGAGGTCAATCTTGACAACCATACATATTTTGTGGGATAGTTTGATACTATGGAGAGTCTCTTGTGCCACCTTGATGGATTCATGAATTTGCCTCCCATCCAGGAAGCCAAATTGTTTTTTTGAGATGGAGCTTGAGAGGATAGGCTTTAATTGATTGGAAATTGTTTTAGAAATAACTTTATATATGCTATTACAAAGGGAGATATGATGGAAATCATCAAAAGAGGACGGGGCATCATTTTTAGGAATGAGGGCCAAGAAAGTAGACTTGATGACGTCGTGGATGTGGCCAAGTGAACGAGATTCCTCCACCACATTTGTAATGGCGTCCCCCATTAGGTCAAAAAAATGTTGAAAGAATTTCACAGTCCAACCATCAGGCCCATAGATTTTGTTAGCTTGCATAGATTTTAAAATGTGTTCAATCTCCTTTTTTTCCACAGGTGCCAAGAGTAAATTATTGCTTCCCTCATCAGCATAACAAGGAAATAGCTGAGCAACTTGAATGACTTCCCTAATATTACACCCTTCCCAAGAAGAATAAAGGATTTTGAAGTGATTTCTCCCCATGGTTGAAATATCTTTTAATGTCTTCTTCTTAAACCCTGTCAAGTTTTCCATTTCCCAAATGGTATTGGTGTTTTTTGGATTTCCGCCCCTTAGCATAATTGTGAAATATTTTTGTGTTTTCATCTTTTGCTGCAAGCCAAATGGCCTGACTTCTTAAGTGCCAAATATATTCTCTATCACTGATACTTTTATTCCTTCTAGTTTCCAACTCTTTGATCTTATTCCGTGCATCCTCATCCACAAATACCCTCTCCCCATCACTGTACAAGGAGCCCAAGGACTCATTGATAATTTTAATAGATTCCATATCTTTTTGGGCCTTTTCTTTGGCCCAGAGAATGGTGGATTTTTTAATATTTTTCATATTATCAATGAAATTTTGGGCATGGGAGTAGCCCTCTTCCACTGTTGGGTAGCTCCAATGATCAACCACCAATTGGTGGTAATCCCCCTCCTTAAGCCAACTAATGTTAAACGTTAAAGGTGCAGGAGGCTTCTTGAACGGACCTACTAGCTCCAAGAGAATAGGGGAATGGTCAGATATTCCACCAGAACCAACCCATTTCCAAAAACCAATAGGATTGTTAGAAAAATCATCACTTAAAAGGAGTCGATCCAATCTTTTAGCGATGCAGGCCTCACCCACTCGATTGTTCCTCCAAGTAGGGGTTAATTTAGTAAGAAAGCGGTCGAAAAGGGACCCTTCACGCATCATTTTCAGGAAATAATCATCAAGGGGGTTAACCCGAGCACATGGGCTCCAGGCTTCAGAACGACCCAAGGAAAAATTTAAATCGCCCCCCACAATAAAATTTTGGCCATTCATATAGGATTTACCCCTCAAATTTTTCAGAAAGAAACTCTCCCCACATAGCGACCATAAATGTTAAGCACCGAAAAATTAGAGTCCAATTCCATAGAGTAAGCCTCCACCTCAATCAAAGATTCTGAGGTCCAACAATTGATCATATTTACTGAATTATTCTTTAGACTGGTCATGAGTCCACTAGAGCGACCCCTTACATCAGAAGAAACAAAGGTTCAATTTGGAAGAAATGAAGACATAAAATTAGAGATATGTGCCCCTGTACCCAAGGTTTCTTGAAGCAAGATAATGTTTGGATGGTGCAGATGAATAAGGTTTTTAAAGCCTAGTTTTTTAGGCTCACTATCTAAACCCCTACAATTAAAGGAAAGCTTAATCATTTGGTAACATGTTCCAGGGAAATTGCCGCTCTAAGCACCCCTTTGAGGGATAATTGTTTGCCATCAACTATGTAAATAATGGCCTTGAGCTGGGCTTTATAAAGGTTAGACTCCTTACCCCTGAGTTTTTTTACTTTATTGGTATTAGGAAATTTCTCCAATCCCCAAAAAGTTCCTTATCTAGTAGTTTCTTTTCTCTGGGTCTCAAATTATAAGGGACAATGTCAATGGATAGTTTGGGGATAGTGGTAATGATACTATCCATTGCCATAGATAAGTTACTAACACAAAGAGAGGGGGTAGACACAAGCTTGGAGGGACCAGGCTTAGCCGTACTATTGAAAAAAATATCAACTGAGTTTAAAATAGGAGAGGAGAGGTAAGGGTATGTACCGGCTAAATCCGAGGCAGGATCAACAGGGGGGGGCAACGACTGCTTCACCACCATGTCCACCTCCTCCACCTGGGTGAACACATCCATTTCTGTTTTGTTTTCAACCATCTGTACTTCGACCACTGGATCCGGTACAACCCTCGAGACAAACTGGGGCCGCTCCATAGCCACGTGCTGCCCCAGCTGCATTACAGGATCCTCCTGCACCCTGATGTCCGCCTCGATGACCTCCTTCGAGTCTGGGACCTCCTGTCTGTATCTTGCATTGTGGGTGGAGCCCCTTTTTTGCTTGCGGATTTTTTTAAATCCCAGAGGACAGTCTCTGGCCAGATGGCCCAAAGTGTGACATCTATGACAGCGAAAAGGGAGGTGTTCATAATCAATCACCTACTCAAATGTGTGTCCTTCCGTGCTCAGTACAATTTTCCCAATCATTCCTTCCTTTGGTCCCAACTTGACTATAATTCTCGCAGTATTCATGGATCTTGATTCCAAGAAGGAAATATCCACTTCTAGGAAGGTTCCTAAGCTATTACCAATATCCTTGAAAACCTCCATTATCCAAAAGTGAGGCGGAAGAGCTGGAAGACGAACCCAAACTGGGATCTCATCTGCCCTCTCTCTGTTTGCGTCAAAAAGTGGAGTCCACCATTTGAAGAGAATAAGAGAAATACCAAAGCCCCATTGACGAGTGAGGACCCATTCCAGATTTTTTGCATTTTTAAAAGTCACCATAAAACAACCTTTTGATAACATAATGACCTCAACATCCTTATCAGGGGCTGCTGACCATTTAATTTGAATCCATTCTGTAATATAATCCGAAAAGAAAAATTTCCCTTTGGCCCTTCCCAAAAAATCAGTTCAGAGGCTACCATCACACTATCAAAGTGAAGATCAACCCCAAGAATCAAATTCAGGCATTCAGAGCTCTCCTTAATCGTTTTTCCTTTCTTTATTTTTTTACCCATCGAATTTCACATAATATTTGGATGACCTAGCACCACCTCCGGAAGACCCTCCCTTAGTACGAGTGACATCATTTCCTGATTGACCCAACTTGATCTCCAATACATCCCTTCCGTGACTGTGTTTTGAGCCAGCTAGTGATGGACCCTCGCTAAACCCTGTCCAGATACCAGGGTTTCCATTTTGAAGGATGTCTGCCTCCCTTTCACTGAAAGCAATCGGAAGGCCCTAAAAACCACCACTCATACCTCCTAGCGAGAAACTACCAAAACCACCACAAGATCCCCACTTCGACCTTATTTGGTCTGCCGTCCCATGAAAAACCGAAACCCCATGCACCACAGGAGTGTCTGAGCCCATATTTCGAGAGGCTAGAGGAGCAGTCTCAGCATGGCCATCTAACTTAGTCACACATGGGTTCAAGGGCCTGTTACCATAGATAGAGCCTAAAGTCGATTTTCCTTCCATCCCCACCCTGATGATGATGTCCTCTAAACCCCCCGAGAAGATGTGCTCACGGGCTAGACTAGAAACCAGAGGACCAGAGGATGCTACCAAAGGAAAACTTGTAGAGACTGTGGTTTTTTCCAGACCTAGAGGCTTGTGTAGAGAGACAAAACCGACCCGCTCCACCGACCGATGTTGAGAAAGGGAAATATCAACACTTTTAAGTGAGGCAAAGCCTACCTCAGGGTTCCATTTAAATTTCTCCTCCCCATCCTTCGCCTCATATGACCGAGAGGGAAGGGATAATTTTGACAGATTAGGGCTAATAGGGTCTAAACCCTAAACTGAAAAGATGTCCTCAGCTTTCGATTCCACATCCACATATTTCTTATCATTACCCATAGAGGCAAAAAAATCGTAGAAACTCAACTCCCCAACCCCTAAGCAAGGCACACGGCAAGAAAAGTTGACCCGAGAGTCATTGTGGCAGACCCAAAGGATAATGAGAATAGCAACATAAACAATAAGTGGACAAGAGTTTCGGTAGATATATGTTAACAGAAATCGACAAGCCAACCGCCTAAAAGTTAGCCCCAAAAAAAACCCAACAGACAGACCAACTGAAAAAGCATTGCTCTGTAGAAATTTGAATAACTGTTAAATTATTCACCGAGATTATCTTGATCACACCCTATTTGAGCTTCATGCATAATACATAACCTCTTCTACTATTGATCATTAATTGCAGAAATATAAACAATCGCATGTGCACATTAAAACCATAAACAATCACACATATAAACACAATATTTATGGGAAAGCTTAAAGTTGAAAACCCCCAACTATTTGTATATTATAATGATAGATATCATGTAATAATCATTGTACAAAATCCTCACAAGCTCTCAGTACAATATCCAATTGTTACACACTACACAAGCTCAGATCTAGCAAAACACATGCTCCAATCTGCTCCACTTGTTAGCTTGCCTCTACTGCGCAATCCAAGATGAATAATGGCGCAATCTGAGTTCGAATCCACCTTGTGTGTACTGCGCAATCCTCATTCGCATCTCCATCAATGTGTGGTGCAAACTCATGCACCAGTATGGTCACAAATGATAGTCACACTTGCTCTTTCACCTACCTCTTCACTGGTCTCCACTGAAACTGTCCATGCACTGAAGTTAACTGATGTATTCTTTAGTTGATTTATGATTTAATAATTAGTGAATTAATTAATAATTAATTCACACCACTCTCACTAATTGTATCAATCAGTTAGACTAGATACAACTGTCCTTATAATTCATGAGTCCTTTGAATACAACTCCACTAACCCTCAATCACTCCACAACTGTCACATGAGTTCTACTTGAGAATCTCCATGCAATAGCTCCACTTAACCCTCGGGAATAACGCTAATTCATACATCGTACATGTACCCTTCTGTCACACTTCATAGTACTCCAAAGGATAAGATAATATTTAGAATCAAATATGATTAAGAGCTATCACACTTAAATTCGTAATATTTTAAAAAAAAAAAAAATAGTTACGCTATCTATGTCTAAAAATAGAAGTCCATCTATTTTTAGGCAATAACCATCCACAAATAGCATCCTGCAACTCATAGAACATGATCCTTATGTCTAAAAATAGACTTTGCGCCAAAAATAGCCTGCGGGCCCACTTAGTGAAGGCGACTTCTTTCCACTAAGCTCATCATCTTGTTGCAATCTCAACACTCTCTCTCAACAAGATAAGGATTATCTTCCACCCCTATCCTACCTTTTTGGTATTCGAATTTGCTCCTGGTGAGCGCCTTCGTCAAGATATCAACATCCCGATCCTCCGTAGGAATGTATGAAAGTAACATGACCTTCCGCTGCACACAATCTCTGATATGATGATACCAGATGTCAATGTGTTTAGATCTATCATGAAATACTGGATTAACCGAGAGTTTGATGCAACTCTGATTATCACAATAAATCATAGTAGGCTCTAAGTGTGAACCGAACAACCCGACCAGGATCTTCCTCATCTATATAGCCTCGCATGCAGCCAAAATTGCTGCCATATACTTGGCCTCTGCTGAACTGAGTGCCATGGATCTCTGCTTCCTGCTGTACCAAGAAATTACTGTCGACCCAACACTGAAAATCCTTCCAGATGTGCTCTTTCTGGCCGTTGAGCTCCCTGCCCAATCTGCATCCGTGAAGCCACATATCTTCACCTCATCCGACTGTCTGTACCACAATCCATATCCCGATGTGCCTCTGAGATATCTCAATACATGCTTCCCCGCCTTCCAAAAGAGCTTGGTAGGCTTAACCATAGCTTGTGAAAGCTGGTTAACAGCATAGCATATGTCGGTTCATGTATTGACCAGATACATAAGCGACCCCACCAACTGTCGATAAATAGTGGCATCCACTACCTCTCGCCGAAGTAGCATCCTCCTTCCCTCCAACCACCAGGAAGAGGAGTATCAATAGGCTTGCAGCCATGCATGTTGAACTTCTCCCGCATCTCCCGGGCATACTTACCCTGAGAAACAAACAGTCCATCACTGCACTGCCAAATTTCCAATCCCAGGAAATAATGAAGGAGGCCCAAGTCCTTCATCTCAAACTCTTTTGCAAGATCCTCCCTGCATGAGAGTATCAACAGCTCATCACCTGTCAAAATCAAATAATCTACATAAAGTATAATGATCAGCAACTTACCCTCCACCATAATTTGGTATAGGTTAGGATCTGCCTCACTCTTGGAGAATCCAAGTCCGGTGAAATAACTGTCTATCCGTGTGTACCAAGCACGAGGTTCTTGTTTCAACCCATACAACGCTCTCTTGAGCCTGCACACATGTGACTCGCTGCTGAAGATCTCGAAACCTTCGGGCTACTCTATGTACACATCCTCCTCAATCACCCCGTTGAGGAACGTAGTCTTCACATCCATTTGATGAATGTGCCACCCCATCTGCACTGAGAGAGCAATAATTGTCCGTATGGAAGAATACCTTGCGACAGGTGCAAAGGTCTCCTCATAATTGATCCCCTCTATCTGTGAAAAGCCTCGGGAAAAAAATCTTGCCTTGTACTTCTCCACACTCCCGTCAGCTGCCTGCTTCACTTTGTAGATCCATCTCGAACCCACCACTGATTTCCCTTCCGGCCTTGGGAAAATATCCCATGCACTATTTTTGACAATCGAATTATACTGTTGCACCATGGCATCTACCCATGCGGGGTCCTCCACAACTTCCTCGAAAGAGGATGGCTCTGTCACGATACACTTTCTCACAAGAGCCATGTATCCAGTATACCGGTCAGGTGACTGTCTCTGTCTGCGCTGTGATGTAGGTGCTCCTACAACCTTCTCTACATCTTGAGCCAGTCGCTCAGCTTCTATAGTGCGCTTCCACCCTCTGATGGTTGGCGCCGCATGAGTGGTCTCTTCCACTTCATGAACCTCCTTCGTGGTTGGGTTACATCCCGAGGCTCATCCTTAGGAGCTAATAGCTCCTCATCCGCATGCAAGTGTAGCTCCCTCTCAAGTGAACACTTCATGGATTTCTCCTCATGAAATTTGATATCCTATCGCACAATAGTCTTCTGACTGTCTGGAAAATACACACAATAGTTGTGGGGTGTTTCTATGTACCCCAAAAATATCCCAACCTCTGCGGTCGGCTCCAGCTTCTTCCTAGCATCCTTCGTCACATGAATGTAAACAGGTGAGCAAAAAATCTTCAAATGAGAAATATTAGGCTTCTTACCAAAAAATGCCTCTTCGGGTGTACTCATGCCAAGTATCCTACGAGGACAACATTTTTGCACATAAACCACAGTGTTTCAAGCTTCAGCCCACAAGTGTATGGGTAGGCCTTGATCATGCAACATCGCCCGTGCAGCACCCACAATCATTCTTTTCTTTCGCTCAGCAACCCCATTTTGCTGTGGGTTATGAGGTGCTATGAGCTCTCTTCGAATTCCTTCTATGCTGCAAAAGTCCTTGAATTTGCCAGAAATGAATTCACCACCATTGTCACTCCTAAAATCCTTCACTTTCTTCCCCGATTCTTTCTCAACCAATGCCTTGAACTCACAAAATTTTGAATATGTCTCCCTCTTCTTCTGCATGAAGAAGATCCAACACTTTCGAGAAAAATCATCAACAAATATCACATAGTACCTGTGCTTTGCTGTCGAAGCTATTGAGAAAGGTCCACACACGTCTTTGTGAATTCTCTCAAGGATGGTCGTGGCATGACTATCCTTCTCATGAAAGGTGGCTTTCAAAAATTTTCCCAAGGTGCATCCCTTGCACTAATTTGACTGTGCAAGAGTACCCTTAGGAAGGCCAAGGAAATCATGCGCATCTCCAAAGCTCCATGGTGAAGGTGGCCCAATCTCCGATGCCACAACTCACCATCATCCCGGATCACCACTCCTTCTGCCTTGCCTGCCATTGTTGCACATCCATCTACCTGCAATTGATAAAGGTTCTTAACTCGAACCCCTATCCTTCAGGTCTCACCAGTTGCCTTACTGCGCAAGAAAGCCTTTCCCTCACTAAAGACAACATCATATCCCTTGTCTTCTAACATCGCCACAGAGATAATATTCTTCTTCAATCCTGGAACATGCATCACTTCCTTCAATCTGAAGGGTTTACCGTACTCCCTCTCAAAGGAAATGGTACCGATACCGGTCGCACTGTATCTACCATCATCTCCCATCTCGATGTGCACTCCAAGATCTTTCTCATCCAGATCAGTAAAAAAATCTCGATCTCTTGTCATGTGAAAAGACGCACCACTGTCTAGAAACCACACTGTACCCATCACACTTGAGACCAAGCATGCGATCAACGAAAAATCCAGCTCAAACTGCGAGGCTAAGGCCTCTCCAGCTGCAGATCCAGCAGCCTGCTTATTTTTCTTCTTCCGCGGACAATTTGTGGCATAATGTCCATGTTGGTGACAGTGAAAGCACTTCACCTTGGACATGTCCTGCTTCTTGCCTTTCGCACCGGAATGAGAAGCTTTCTTGCTCTTCCCCTTCTTTGCTTTGGCAGCCAAAGCGCAATTCTCTTCATCAGAGTTATTTGATGAAGATCCGCCCCTGGTACTTCGCCTTATCTCCTCTTGCATAAGATTTGACCAAATTCGCTCTCATCCTGGAAATTTCTCCCGACCATTGACAGAGTCCTAATAGGAATGAAAAATCTTCAGAAGCCCAAGGAGAGCTAAGCTCACCAAGTCCTCATCATCTATAGTCACCCCCACACTTCCCAACTCATCCCTGCATTGGGTGAACTTCGTGAGGTACTTTGGCATACTGTCGCCTTTCTGCATCTTTATGTTTTTAAGTTTATCCTTGAGCGCCAACTTCCTCTGGTCGCTCTTGCTTTGGAATAAATCTGTCAAGCCTTTCCACATCAAGAATGGAGAAGCCTTACCATGAAGGCTGGACACTATGTGATCCTTCACACCCTCCAACAGAATCCTTCGACACTTTGCTGTCTTCTTTTGCCATGCGTCAAGTACGACATCATCAGTAGAAGTAGGCTTTGGGACTTCAACATCTATGAACTCCTTCAACCCATTGTCATCCAGCACCGCCTCCATCCTGTCCTTCCATGCAATATAATTCGAGCTACCCTCAAGGGCATACTCCAATCGCAATCCGTTGAAAGACATCTCAACTTCGACACCAAGAAAACATTGCTGCAAATTCGAATTCCACGAGCTCAAAACTCAACTGCTTCAATGTTTTGCAACTGCTCCAATGATCAATATCACTCTGATACCATGTAGAAATTTGAATAAATGTTAAATTATTCATCGATATTATCCTAATCACACACTATTTTAGCTTCATGCATAATACATAACCTCTTCTACTATTGATCATTAATTGCGGAAATATAAACAATCGCATGCGCACATTAAAACCATAAACAATCACACATATAAACACAGTATTTATGGGAAAGCTTAAAGCTGAAAATCCACAACTATCTGTATATTATAATGATAGAGATCATGTAAAAATCATTGTACAAACTCCTCACAAACTCTCAGTACAATCTCCAATTGTTACACACTACACAAGCTCAGATCTAGCAAAACACATGCTCCATTCTGCTCCACCTGTTAGCCTGCCTCTACGGCGCAATCCAAGATGAATAATGGCACAATCTGAGTTCAAATCCACCTGGTGTGTACTGCGCAATCCTCATTGGCATCTCCATCAATGTGTGGTGAAAACTCATGCACCAGTATAGTCACAACTGATAGTCACACTGCTCTTTCACCTACCTCTTCACTGGTCTCCACTGAAACTGTCCATGCACTGAAGTTAACTGATGTATTCTTTAGTTGATTAATGAGTTTATAATTAGTGAATTAATTAATAATTAATTCACACCACTCTCACTAGTGTATCAATCGGTTAGACTAGATACAACTAGCTCAACTATGTTTAACTGAGTTAAACTGAATACAACTCCACTAACTTCCTCAATCAACTCCACCAAACTCTGTCACATGAGTTCTAACTGAAGTATCCATGCAATAGCTCCACATAACCCTTAGGAATAGCATAATTCCTTCTGTCAGCTCCTGTGCCACATCTGTGCACTTAGCTGAAGTGCTCCAAGAGAATAAGATAATGTTTAGAGTCTAAATATTATTAAGAGCTAATAATATTCGACATATCTATTTTTAGACTGGCAATCTAAAAATAGATTCCGCCCAGTATGTCTAAAAATAGAAGTCCATATATTTTTTTCCGACTTGACCAACCATCCACAAATAGCATCCTGCAACTCATAGAACATGATCCATATGTCTAAAAATAGACTTTGCGCCAAAAATAGCCTGCGGGCCCACTTAGTGAAGGCGACTTCTTTTCACTAAGCTCATCATCTTGTTGCAATCTCAACATGCTCTGACAGAAACCATGAAAATAACACCCGAGAATAACATTTAACCAGCTTATTAGATTACCTCCACTGGATGTGAGGCCGTTGGAACTGGGAGAAACCACACAAGTCACGCAAAAACCTCGACCCCCAGACAGAGGGAATACACGCCTTTCTAGCGAAACCAGGATACATAAACCGCTGAGAGAGTGACGCACAAAAGGGACCTTCCACAAGATAACCATAGGAGAACAAAACTCCAGAGCCAAACAACTGAGAAACCCTGTCATGGGAAAAGTGGAGTTAATAAAACAAAGCGTAAATCATGAAAAAGCGCCATGTGGAGGTCTTCACAGGAGAATGTGTGTGCCCCCGACACCGCTTGCCTGCATGTCAGCCCCACAGATGTCCAACATGCCCAGCTCCAGAGGTCAAACAATCGAGGAACTGCTCAAAGCACCAATTGCACAGAGAAAAAGCAGCGTGTTTAGGGTTCCTCCATTTTCGCCTGGTTCCAGAGCTCCTCCCGAAGAAGTGTCTACTATATAATGATAATGTTACTAATTAATATTTTTACATTTTTTTAAATTGAAAATTTGAATAGTTATATGGTTGTTTTTAAATAACTAATGTGATTTGTGGTGTCTACATTAATTTTGTAGATTTTTTTTCGTCTCTTAAAAATACAAATTTCATCTTAACTTATATGTTGATATAAAAATAACGTTACTAAACAATATTTTACATTTTTTTTTGGTTGAAAAATTGAATAGTTACATGGTTGTTTTTAAATAACTAATGTGATTTGTGGTGTCTGCATTAATTTGTAGATTTTTTTTCTCTCTTCAAAATATAAATTTCATCTTGTTGCTCTCACAAAATACAATCTAAAGAAAATATCATTGGGGTATTTTATGTAGATTACAAATTTTAAAAATATTCCTAAATTTAATAACAAGAGTTAACATTTTTTGACCTTGTTTTATTCAATCATATTTGAAAAATAATTAACCTTCTATCTCTCAAATTCCATAATATTTTCAAAATCAAGTGAAACCATTTAAAAAAATGAAAAATCACAAACAAATGCACCGAGGTCCAACCATTTGAATACTAAGCATACCACTTGCCCTAAAGCTAGAAACAAAACACAAATGATTAAAATAAAGAAAACTTCCAACACCCACTGGCACCTTATTTTCTTTCATGTTTCCAATGATAAGAGCAACACAATCTTAATGTATGTTTTCAATGATAAGAGCGACACAATCCTACTAATTTCATAGGCTCATGAGAAGAGCTTCCTTTTCATAATAAACTTGAGATTTAATTATAAAATATAAACAAGGAATCTCTATTCAGTTATATATATAAGAAGAGATGAAACAAGGAATTAAGCACTTAGAACCCGAAATGTTTTTAAGGCACCAATTTAAAGCGTAGTCACAAAACGTTGATTAAAATGATGCAATGATTATGGATTCTCAAAAGAATATCATAAAATAAAATCCTTCTTATCCAAATTTAACACATGGCTGGTTACAGTGGACCTCAAGATACCCCTGGGCCTTAAGCTTACAATCACTGTCAAAATTCATCGCCGCATGTTGACTGTTGAATTTATGGTGGAGACATGTCATGGGTAGCGTTGGGATGTAGCTCGGTGATACATCTCATTATCATTGCCCTCTGATCTACAACTAATATCCTTAATCTAGGGTTTTAACCCCCCATCCCTTATATTTTTTATATCGCTTTACCTTCTGATCCCATGGCGTCCATGATGCTTGCACCTTTGTACGATGATATTAAGCCTAGACGTCTTTGTTGTGAGATCTCTAGAATTATCTCTGCCATGCCTTTTCTTCCATTGGGGTTCACTCCTCAGAAAATCCACGAGTTCGATCCCGACATGGTCACTCGCTGTCAAATTGAAATCCCCGACATGCTGGAGATGCGATGTATCTAAGAATATCATGTGGATATAAAACCTAAGAAGAAGGGGAGCCTCTGTTGAGGTCCCGGACTGATATAAAGCGGAAAAAAAACCCACATCTTTTTTCTCATATGTTAAATGCAATATGAAATTTAATGCTATCTGGATATTCGTTTTGGAAATATTATCTATTTTCTCATAAGTTCAATACCACCTGGAGTTCAAATCTTGTATGCTATTCCTTTTGGAAATGTTGTGACATTCTACTGGGCTTACAATAGATGAAATTAAACTCGTAGACATACATTGTTTCCTAAATCATAGTTTGATCACAAATAAAAAGAATATACATAAACAAATGTAGCAGTATATGAAATATTGACTTTCAATTCCCTTTGTAACCCAATATGTAGTAGAACTCGTGAACAAAACTCATAAAAATTATGTCGCGCAACATTAATTGATTTGACTCTCTCCTATGAAGCAAACCCGAACAATGTATGGAGAAGGAAAATAGTGGTTGCTTGTACACCAGTTTAAAGCATTGTGTTAAATGGTCAAATTAATGTTTCAGGCATATGTTGAAATGGCACCCCAAGGGGGCGTTTGATTTATTTTTCCCTTAATTAAATTGGAAGTTAAAATTATGATTCCATCACATGAAAACTTATATTAGTTAACTTAGTCAGGAAGACGTAGTTATATTAGTAATTTCGAGTTGAGGGTCAAAGAGGAGGCATGTAGAGTTCACCCATGATTTTAGGGGGTCCAGTTACAGTTATTTGTGAGTTTTAAACTCAATTAATTGAGTTAAAATAAATTTAACTAGTTTTGACTAAGAGACGAGCTAGTGATAGGTCCAATGAATTAAATATGATTTATTTCACAAGTAGTGGTCAATCAATTAATTGATAATTCTCTTTAAATATCTGTTGCATGTCAGTTCTAAGGAATGCCCATTTAAGATTGGGGTTAAAGTATTGATAACTATAAGTTGTATAATTATAAAATTGTATAGGTAATGCATGATGTCACCGGGTTTCCTTGAAGGAATTGCATAATAAATCCTAGATAATTTCCTAATTAATAGGGCCACAATTCCTCCAAGAATTCATAGGCAAGGTTGGTCAGACAGAGGCTAAGAATTGGTTAAGTATTGGACCAATTTTTCCTAGATCAGAGTGAGATAGTCAGAAGAGTGCATAGGTTTCTCAGGAAGAGAAATAGCATTGTATTGTTTCATGATATTGACTTTATGAAATATAAATATAGTAGGGTTTTGAGTATTTTACTTCCCAAGATACATCTTGTGTTGTGCGATCGATTGGTTTCTTTCTCTTGCTTGTTGTGTGATTGTGTGATCGGATTTGGTTTCTGCAAATTGTAGATTGATTCAGTATTTTGTTTTTGTAATTACACGATCAATTGAATCTATTTAGATATTTATACATGGTATTAGAGCATGAATCAATATAGAAGAGAAGAATTAGAGTTTTTTTTGAACATGTACATCAAATTTGTAGATGTATTCTTCACGACCAATAATAGATCAAGATATCTTTCAATGGCTTGAGACTCAAATATGCAATCGAGGGAAATTCAAATTACATAGCATGGAAGGACAAGATGGAGGAAGTGCTTGAAGACAATGGAATAAAGGAATTCATTGACAAAGATATTCCTCAACCCGCAGCAGAATATGCTCAACTTCTTGATGCATGGAAGAAGACTGTAGCAAAGGCGAGAAGGATCTTGTTAGAAGGAGTTCGAGATCATATTGTCTCAAATATGCATGGAAAGGAAACTCCATATGCTATTTGGAATTCCTTAAAAAAACTATTCAGAATAACAGTGACCACTGGAAGCTGGCGTTGAAAGAAAAGCTCAAAAAGATCAAGATGGAGAAGGGCGACACGACCCAAAAATACTTGATGAAGTTCACTCAATGTCTAGACGAGATTGGAAGTGTTGGGGTAATAGTTTCCCAAGATAATTTGGTGAGCCTAGCACTTCTAGGCCTTCCTAATAGCTGGCATAGCTATTGAGACTCTGTGAATGGGATGGAGAAGCTACCCGAGTGGGAGCAATTGTTGTCCGACTTGGTATAAGAAGAGATTCAACGGATCACCAGAGATGGGTCCTCATCAAAGATTGATGATGAGGATAACTGTGCCTTGGTTGGAAAGGTGAAGAAAGGGAAAGGGAAGGCATTTCATTCCAAATTAGAGTCTAGAAAGGTAGACAAGAAGCAAGACTTTTCAAAGGTAAAATGTTTTCACTGTCATGAGCTTGGACACTATGCTACAAGAAGACCAACAAGAAGGCCTTAGGAGGAGTAGCAGGTAAAGCAATTTCTTCACAATTTGAGTTGGATTTCACTCTCATTGCATGCATGGTGTCATCGGTGATGGGTTATGTGTGGTACCTAGATAGTGGAGCTTCATTCCATATGACCAACAAAAAATAATTCTTTAATATCTTGGAGGAGAAGGATCTCTAGATGCACATCGATATGGGAGATGATGGGCAGTATAGTGCTACCAATGTTCATACAATTACCTTTCAGAGAGAGTTAGGTAATCCCCTCACATTAAAAGATGAAATGTATGTTATTGGTTTAAAGGAGAATTTGGTTTCTGTTTCTATGTTGTAAGATCATGGCTATTTTGTGATATTTAATGAAGGAAAGGTGTACCTTCATCACAAAGACACATGATAGGTGAAAAATATTGGGGTTCGAGTAAGAACCTCTACAAATTGGATGTAGAAGATTGTTCTACATTGAGCACGAAAGAAGAGAAGGTGGAGAGATGAGACATCGGTGAGTTATGGCATAAGAGATTGGGCCATCTACACCATGGCGCTCTGAAGATCATGCAACAAATTTCTACAGGACTTCCAAAGGTTGTACTCACGCAGAGAGATTCATGCAAAGGGTGTACAATGGGAAAGTATACCAAAGCCACCTTTCACGATAAGGAAAGTCAAGCAAAGGAGATCCTTGAGAGAGTTCACTGAGACATGTGTGGACCATTCTCGAAAAATTCCACAACAAAACACAGGTATAATGTGATATTTGTTGATGATTTTTCAAGAATGTGTTGGGTTTTCTTCATGTAGAAGAAAGATCAGACGTTCTCGAAGTTTTGTGACTTCAAGGCACTTGTCTAGAAAGATACAGGGAAGAAGGTGAAGGCTCTGAGGAGCGAATATGGTGGAGAATATATCTCTAACGAATTCAAGAAATTCTGTGCTTTAGAAGGAATTTGAAGAGAATTGATAACACCTCATAACCCACAACAGAATGGGGTTGCATAAATAAAGAACATAACGATTGTGGGAGAAACACAAGATATGTTGCACGAGCCTACGGTTGCATCTGTGGGAAAAAGCATGCAATACAATAGTTTTTGTGTAGAACAGAAGTCCTCATCGGATACTTGGGATGAGTACACTAGAGGAGGAATTTTCAGGTAAGAGACCAGATGTGTCGTATTATAAAATTTTTAGTTCATCTGTTTATTTCCATGTAACCAAAGATGCCAGGAAGAAGCTAGAACCAACATCAGAGTTGGGGATATTTGTGGGGTACACTGATACAAATCACAACTATCGGGTGTACTTTCCAATACAAAGGATGAAGTGGTCAGAAGAGATGTAAATTTGATGAAGAGAAAGCAATGCAAATATGCCTTGAGAGGGAGCTAGAGTTGCATGTAGTTGAGGAGCTCTTGGCTCCTAAAGAATAACCTCAGGATGCGGAGCAACCAAAAGCAGAGGAACAAAGAGTGGAAGAAACCACTCATGCAGAGCCATCCACCAGAGATGGAAGAAAGTGCACCAGAGAGGCTGACAGGTTGTTGCTATATACAAGAGAGAATGTGGGAGCACCCATATCACAGAGCAGTAAAAGAATGTCCCCAAAGCAGTACACTAGATACATGGATCTTATGAGAGAAGGTATTGCGATAAAAACATACTCTTTTGAAGAAGCAATGCAACAACAAGTTTGGGTTGATGCCATGGTTGAGGAGTATAATTCCATTATAAAAAACAATGCATGGGAAGTTGTCCCAAGACCAATGGGGAAGTCAGTTGTAGGATCCAGGTGGATCGACAAGGTGAAGCAGGCAACAGATGGGAATGTGGAGAAGTACAAGGCCATTTTTGTGCCTAGAGCGTTCTCTCAGGTGGAGGGGATTGACTATGATGAGAAGTTTTGCACCAGTTGCAAGGTACTCATTTATCGGATCCTTCCTTGCACTCCCAGCATAGATGGGATGGAAAATACATCAGATGGATGTAAAGAAAACCTTCATCAATGGAGTGATTGAGTAAGAGGTGTACATTGAGTATCTGGAAGGTTTTGAGACCTTAGAAATGGAGGGAAACAAACCCATGGAGACTCCTCTAACAGGAAACTAGAGGAAGGAGTATGCTGCTTTAGGAAAAGTAGTGGATGCTAATATTTATAGGAAACTTGTGGGTTCAGTCATTTATTTGATGAACACATGACCAAACATATGCTATGTAGTTAACCAACTTAGTCAAGCTATGGTTAAGCCTACCAAGATCTTTTGGAAGGCAGAAAAACATGTTTTGAGATACCTCAGAGGCACTACAGAGTATGGGCTATGGTACAAACGAATAGAGGGAGTGAAGCTTCAAGGCTTCACCGATGTAGATTGGGCAGGGAGTCCATTCGAAAAGTAGAGCACATCAGGGGGCATCTTCAGCATAAGATCAAAAATAGTTTGCTGGCACGATAGGAAACAAAGATAAGTTTCACTCAGTTCAGCAGAGGAAAAGTACATGGTGTCTAGTCAGGCAACATGTGATGCCATATGGAAGAGGAATATATTTGTTGGTTTGTTTGGTCAATAGATGGATCCCATGGTGATATATTGTGATAACTAGAGTTGCATCAAACTCTCGGTTAATCCAAATTTTCATGATAGGTCCAAGCATATTGATATATAGTATCACCATCACAAATATTGTGTGCAGAGGTAGATTATGTAATTAGAGTACATTCCCACATAGGAGCAGGATGCAGACATCTTGACGAAGGCATTGTCAAGAGGAAAATTTGAGTTCCACAGAGGCAGGATCAAGGTAGAAAATAATCCATTTCTTGTTGCGAGGGAGTGTTGAAATGGCATCCCAAGGGGGCTTCTGATTTAATTTTCCCTTAATTAAATTGGAAGTAGAAATTGTAATTCCATCACATGAAACATTGTATTAGTTAACTGAGTTAGGAATACTTAGTTATCTTCAAAGAGGAGCCTATGTAGAGTTCTCCCATGAATTTAGGGGATCGAGTTATAGTTATTTGTGAGTTGTAATTAGTTAACTCAATTAATTGAGTTAAATTCAATTTTAATAGTTATAACTGAGAGATGAGCTAGTGATAGGTCCAATGAATTAAATATGATTTAATTCACAAATAGTGGTCAATTAATTAACTGATAATTCACTATAAATAGTTATTGCATGTAAGTTCTAACTTGAAGACCCAGTTGAGATTGGGGTTAAAGGGTTGTATAATTAGATAATTGTACAAGTCATGCATGAGGTCATCAGGTTTCCTTGAAGGAATTGTGAAATCAATTTTTGAGAATTTCCTAATTAATAGGGCCACAATTCCTCCAAGAATGCGTAAGTAAGGCTGGTCAGACAAGGGCCGAGAATTGGTTAAGTATTGGACCAAATTTTCCTAGATCAAAGTGAGACAATCAACAATGTGCAGAGGTTTCTCAGGAAGAGAAATATCATTGTATTGTTTCATGACCTTGAATTTATGCAATATATAGATAGTGGGGTCTTGAGCAGTTTATTTCCCTAGATATGTATTGTTTTGTGCGATCAATTGATTTCTTTCTCTTTCTTGTTGTGTGATTGTGTGATCGAATTTGGTTTCCACAAATTGTAGATTGATTTAGTATTTTGTTTTTGTACATTAGAAGATCAGTTGCATCTATTTAGATATTTATACAACATACCCAAGCGTACTATAATGTATTCTATCATGAATGTGAACTCATTGAGATTATTTCTTGTTTCCCATATTTAGTGCAGACTTACCAAACCATGAGTAAAATTACTATTGTAGTATTTGAAGCACACTTACATTTTTTTTTTGTTCCTTTTTTCGGGTAGTGCCACGATGGTCAGACCATGCAGCATTGTTCCCCGGTGGTTCTAAATTGGTAGGCTAGGGTTTGAAAGAACAATTTCAAAGGTTGAAGGGATTTTTATTTGTTGTATTCCAGCGAATATAATTTTGTGGAGTTGGTATATATTGATGTTTTCTAGCATGGGAGGCCTAGAGGTCTGCAGGAGCCCGTGTACCATACTAGAGAAGAATTTGCTGCCATGCGAGCCCACGTCTCACGCAACTAGGCAAAGGCTCATAGAGATCCGGAAATTCAAGGTCATCGTAATGTATGCATCGCGAATCTCACTGAAACGTCTTTGTACTACATGAAATCCATTGAGAGCTCGATGTTTTGGGATGGATCTAGACACAAATGAAGCCTCAACATCTAGAAATGAAGAAAAGGCAAGCCTTTTATTTTTCCATTAACAAGCGAAGTAAAGTTATAGGAACTTGGACCTCTAAGAATCAAAGAAGTGGCTGCCGAGAGAATCAATGGTTGCAGTGTAGGAGTTGATAATATTTTTCCAGAACATGCTTTGTGTTTATCTATGGAAGGTTGCTACACAACATTTTGTCACTATCCCGCAATCCCCATCTCGCCCATTGGAGGGTCATTTCCATGATCAATAAGTAGTGTCATGCCTTGCAAAGACCATCATTGTGTCCCTTTACATGAGAGTAATATTCCTTCTGTTGAAAATTCCCTGAGAAAAGACTCAAAAATCCTTGTTTTTGCCTTGGCATGGGTAATTATTTATGCCATCACGCCGAAGAGGAAGATTAATGGGCTCTATGCCAGCTGGCGCTCTGTCCCAGTTTTCCACCCGCACCAACCTATTTATGGAATGTTTTTTAAAAATAGAGGTGGAGATTCCACTCCAACCACCTCAAGGATGAGTCATTGGGAGTGGTTGAACTGATAAACCACAGACTCCCTCCTTTAGGTTTATGGTTTCCACCTCTTATGGGAACTCCCTAAAGGATAGACCTCCCTCCCACATTTTTAGGGATCCTAACCTCCTCCTTTTCCTCTATAAAAGAAGCTATCTCTCTTAGTACAAGCTAGCTGAACTTGGAGAATCAGACATATTATAGCTGAATTAATAGAGAAGATAGAATACGAAGGAATTACGTTGATGAAGCTTGAGTCCATGACTTCTGAGAGAGCTTGAGTCCATGCCTTCATCCCGTCCGAATTCCCTGACGTAAATTTGAGACGCACTTTGCCTGAACCCCGCTGGAGGAGACTATGACGTTAAAGAAATGGTTGTAAATCTTCCTTTTATTCATCTATAAACATGGCTACTATTTGGTTCCACTTTTGTGTTATGACATTTGTTTAATGCAATATGTTTAGCCCTCTTTGACTGGCTAATAGTAATGAGTGAAACTAGTATGTCATATGTTGTTCTTTTTCTTGTTCTATGTGCAGGTATCGGAGTGTAACGACAAAAGGCTTGCGATTTGCCAAGACAGGAGCGAAAGGCCACTACTTCTTCAGCAACAATGACAACGTTGGAATCTAGTTAGGTCAATCTACCATGTTCTTTGTTCATTCATTAACTAGGAAGTAGCACTCTAGCATGTCCCTTTGTTTCTAGACCCACTCTAGGGCTAGAGGGATCGTCTTTGTCTGTAGAGAGGATTTACCTGCTTAACAAATTGGCGACTCCACTGGGGATCAGTGCAAGTTTGTCGTTTCATCCTGTTGGGTCAGTTTCAATTATTGATTTATTTATCTGTCTTTTTCTAATTTGCTTGCTTAGTTTCCATCTTCTGTTAAGCTCCAGAGTGTCAAGATTGGCCTCTGCTCATTAGGTTTTGGTTTTTCCTCTTTTTCCCATATTTATCTGGCTTGGCACGATTTTTCTCTGAACAGTTGCGCCGATTGGCGCAGGTTGCTCTTTTTTTTAGTCACACCAACCCCTGTATGGCACAGATTATAGCCTTACAGTCGCACCGACCTCTGTAGGAATTGGTTTGAACCCCTTGAAGAGTCTTTTGGTCAATTGTGCTTGATTTTGGGTTGTTTTTGATGTGTAATTATGCCTTCGGGATTGTTTTGACTACCGTCGACTTGTTTTTCTCAATTGTTTGTCCATCTTCTTATCAGTCTGAATTGAGGCCTTAGGGTTTCTAGGTGTTCTACTGCACTAAGCCTTCTGCTTGAAAATCAAGTCGGTTTGATTGTTGTTCGTCTCATTCTGAATTGATTGCACTTAGTTTTCTTGATCTTTTTGAGTGATTTATTTGGTTGCAGAGTCATTTTGTTTTTCGATTGATTCTTCACTTTATTGCTCCAAGCATAGATTACATTGCTTGTTTTGGATCATTTTGGAAACTTTTTCTTAGTTTGAAATATTGCGCACTAGAAAATTTGGCGGAAATTCCGACGGCCAATTCGTCGCTATTCCGACACACAGTCGTCGCAAGAGCGACAGTTCGAGGGCAGGAAAAACGTGGTTTATCATACCATCGCAGTTCCGATGCAACTAAAAAGTGTCTCACTATCGACATATTTTCCATCGCTTCCAAACAAGCGTCACTCTTCCGAAATTTCCCAATCCGTCGCACTTCCGACCTTTGTAAACTGTCGCACTTCCCACGAAATGTGGTCTGACGTTTTGAACGTCGCTCTTCCGACGTATGTAAACTGTCACAATTACGACGAAATGTGGTTTGACGTTTTGAACGTCGCTCTTCCAACGTCTTTATAATGTCGCTCTTCCGACGTTTCTAATTTGTCGTAATTCCGACGCTTACAAGGCGTCGGTATAGCGACGACAGGTTCAATTAAAAAAAAAAAATGAAACTTTAAAAGAGGAAAAACGTTGTTTTGAATATATTATATGAAGTAAAACAGTCCATGAAGTCATTACATTTTCACATATGAAGATTGGAACCCAAATATCCATCCAGAAAAGTGGAAGTCCCACCCCATACAATGATATAAAAATACCCCATGTCACATACAGGGACATGATATAAAACCCAATAACGGTCCACATGGAGATTATCGACAATCTGAGAAAGCATCCAAATATGCCCGAGGCATCTATAAGAAAGTGAAATAACAGTATGTAGAATAGTAAAGCAACAGATAGAGTACATACCGACGTCCATTGTTCCAAATACAAATTAAAGTACCCAAAATCCTTGAACAGAGAAAAACGCTAATCATGTGAGGAGTGTGATATGTCCAAAATATAAAAAGACCATGAGACCATATCAATAAACCAACAACATAGACCAGCATAGCTAGTTTTGAAGGTAGAGTGATAAACATTAATCATTTTTTTCACAAGAGAAAAAACGTTGTTTTGAATATATTATATGAAGTAAAACAGTCCATGAAGTCATTACATTTTCACATCTGAAGATTGGAACCCAAATATCCATCCAGAAAAGTGGAAGTCCCACCCCAGACAGTGATAGAAAAATACCCCATGTCACATACACGGACTTGATATAAAACCCAGTAACGGTCCACATGGAGATTATCGACAATCTGAGAAAGCATCCAAATATGCCCGAGGCATCTATAAGAAAGTGAACTAGTCGTATGTAGAATAGTAAAACAACAGATATACTGTGGTAAATAGGCAAAAATTTATGTAAGGATAATTTTTTACAAAAGTTCCATCATTTTTTCCCACCATTGAACTTCTGGCACTCTGTTCCTTTGCAACTTTCTTAGTGTTTCATCAGCCTCAGTATATCTGAAGAAATTAGGCTGATTTGGGAACAAATGATTTACTTCATGCTCAAGATAAAATAAATTCTCCAATATGTCGTGAAGGTTTTTCCCTGTAGGCAATGTTGCTGTTGATGAACTGGTTGAAGAACTAGCTTGATTATCAGCATATTTGTCCAATTTTTCAACATAACTATCAAGGTCCATTAGCTTATCTTCTGCAACTATAGGACTGGGCAATCCTCTATTTAAAAAATATTCAATCTTTCTCTGAAGGCAATGATTTCTTCTTGCATATCTGAGCACCTTCGTTCTAAATTCTGTACCAGAGTTCTTTTAGTAAAAACTTTCTTTATTTCCAGAATTGTTCCGGTCCTGTCCCGAATACCAATTTCTGCAAGTTGATTCTTAGTTTGAGTATTCAAAAAATGTATAAGTCTATTGGCCTCTTCTGGCATATTTCCCAACTCTTGTCTTGATCTCTCAATCTCATCCAGAGCCAATTTAACTAAGTTATTCTGTTCATCCATTATTTGAATTGAGGACCAAACATCCTTTATTGATTGAATGATATTATCCCAAAGAATTTCATTTATTTATTTTAAAGGTTTCTCTAATGTGAGATCCTTTTCCAATGCTTTGACTGCTTTTTCTAATTTGTTCACTTCTCTTGTTTTATCAGCAACACTCATTTTTGAAAGATCATATTTATGTTCTAGAGTGGCCAATTGTTCCTTTGTTTTGTGAAGCTCTATGGCCTCAATGTTCATATCTTCCATTGACTTTGTTAATTCATCAGTGTTCAAATTTGCAGTGTTGCTCTGTGACAATTCTGCTGGCTGACCTGTTGTTGTTGTACCTATCACTACTCCTGCTGTAGATACTAGAATATTTGCCTGCTTATCTTTTAATGCATTCTCAAGCTCTTTTTCAGTTGCAGTAAGTTTCTCATTCAATTTTAAGAGCAAATCCATTAGTTCTTCCTCATAATTTTGTTTGATGATTTCTGCAGTCTGTGGATGTCTTGAGGCCGGTAACTTTAATTGTTTTCTCAGAGCTGCAATATCATCATCTTTTCTCTTGATCAAAGCTTCAATACCTTTCACATATTTAGGATTATGACCCAAACCAATGATTATTTCCTCTAAAGTTTTGATTCTATTATCCTTAGCTTGGGAGGAGGCTTTTTCAAGCTGCAACTGTGTATTAGTATTATCCAAAGAATCCTGCAACTTATGGGTCATCATTGATTTATCCATCAGAGTAGAATAAATCATCTCACCTATTTTCTTGTGTAGCTCAATTTGATCTAAAGGATGGATATCCTTTGCTAAGACTTCAAAATTAGTCCTAACGTAATCTGCAGCTGTCTGAGGCTGCTACACCTTGGGCTTCAAATGGCTCATTAACATCTTACCTTGTTGGATGTCATAAGCTGACATCAATATTTCTTGATTTTTCAGAGCCATCTTCAAAAATTGGTTGTACACTTGAAGTCTAAGTGGATCGTTCCTGGCCTTTATATTGATGAATGTTCTTTTGATGTCCCAGGTAGTTTTTACGGGAGGTTTGAAAGAAGATATTTCTGCACTTTCTTGCCTTTGTATTCCCCGTTTTTGAAAATTAGTGGATGTCCCACTACCTGTACCTGTTTTCTGACTGTCTTCTCTTCCCTGGCTGTCAGGGATTTCCCGAAATGATTCATCTTCTGGAAGGGGAGTTAATTTCTACCTTTTAACATCTTGCTGTTTAGAAGAGCCACCAATAGGAGTAGTTGTTTCAGCCTCTCTCTTTTTTCCCTTTTCTAGATTCAGAGGAGTTTGTAAAATAGAAATTTATGGCTCACTGATCTGAGTAGGAGGAATTTGTCCTTGACCTTGTTCTTTAGAAGTCTCTCGTTGCTCAGTCATTATGAATTTTTCAATTATTTGTATATCAGGCTCCTTTTCTTTTCCTTTAGATTCTACTGCTACTGTACTAATCTCCTGCAAATTTTTTTTGTAAAGTCATGGCTGAAGAATATCCCTACACCTGTCTAAAAGATTCTAGGTCAAGTATCTTTTCAAGATATTTCATTACATTTTCAACATTGACCTGCTCACTATATTTTTCAACCAATGTCCCTTCTGTCCATTCATCCATATTAGCATATTGTTCTATTTCTGGGATTCTTTGATGGATGTATGGTGACAATTTATTTTTCATTCTTCTATCACAGATAAAGTTGTTTGGATCATAAGGCACCTAGTAGAAACTCTTTTGTAGTCTGAGATAGTCTTCTAAAATCCTTTCGGCTTCCTTTCCATCTTCCCTAGAGTTACAAATGAAGGGACCTAATTGGCTCTTGATCCTGAGTTGAGCCTTTTTCTTTGCATTGCAAAAATGAATTATATCTGAATTATTCATCTGCCTGAAATATTATAATGCAAAGAGTCTCATTGGGACATACTTGGGCAGTTGGAATGGGCATAATTCACATCCATATATCCTGATCTCTATGTAGTTTTTATATAGGTACCAGTCACCTATCTTGTAATGCTTTGAGAGCTGAAGGATTTTCTTGATTTCATTGTTAATTCTAGGAGGAGAGACTCCTGTCAACAAGGTAGTTGCAGGATGAAAAAAAAGGTCGAAAAACTCATTATAGGAATAAGGAGAATCAGAGGAATTGTGAGTAATGGCAGACCAAAATATGACTGACCTAGGATTCCCTTTGGCATCAATTTTCTTAACATAAAAATGGAAATTTTCTGACTGAAAGTAAATCATGAGATGATATATGACAAAAGAATACTTAAATACTCTCTCATTCTCAAATCTCATGAACTGATCATGGATTTTGTCAGCAATATAAGATGCAAAATCGTACTTGACAGCAGGCGGTTGTCCAGGGGTAAAAATGGATAACAATACTAGGGTTAACTGATCAACATACTCACTAGTATTGAAGCCCATTATGGAAGATATCATGTTTAAAATAAGTCTACCCTCATCAGTAAAGAATGCATAACCATAAGGGGGAGGGTTTTTAGGCTGATGCTCTGGTAACATGAAGGTTTGGCATAGGGGGTTTAACTCTTCATGGGATAACTTAGTAGATTTCTCAAGTAATTCAGCCATGGACAGGGGAGTGAGAGCTTGACTAGGTTGGAATTGTAGCATTTCATTTATGGACTGAGCAGTTATTGGGAAAAGGACATTTTGACTTCGGGATAAAACTGCTCGTTGGTTGGGATCATAATTTGCGTAGCAATAATGGATTAACTCAGGAAAAATATGGACTGAGGGGAGAAGAAACATAGGAAGATTTGATTCCCAAAGTCCAAAGATGTCAGAACCATTCAAATAATTGTCTTTACAGTGGCAAAATATTCGAAGAGGATTCTCACTGAGACGCAAGTCCTTAATTTGAAAATCCATATCGGCTAAAGGCAAATAATACAAGTCCTTGTGAGGGGCATTGATGGGCACGACATTCAGAGCTACATGAACTTCCATTTCTGGTTCTTGTGGATTTAGAAATGAAATTTCGAGATTTTTGTGGAAAAGGGGCACAATTACCAGTTTTGGGAATATATTAATATAATTGCAATTCTGGGAACGAAAAAGACCAAACTGAACTTCTTTTCAGACCTTAGTGCAGAATTAAAACTAAAACCAGGATTTTTTATAGAGTTTAGCGGGGAATTGGAATAAATACCTGTTTATGTGAAATGAAACGTGTTTAAACAGGCGCTGGTTATGACAGAAGAACCCTGAAATACTCGGCTTCAATTCTCTTCAGCAAGGTAACGGTCAGCAAGCGTTAACAGTTGGTTTTTGAATTTTGTTGCATGGAAGACTGGCTAGCGCACGGAACAATGAAAATGACGTAGACGCAATTTGTTTTATTTACAAAGTCAAAAGGGTGGCGGGTTTTGATTGATGACGTCAGCATGTACGATGGTTTCGTCACGGAGGGATAGGAGCGGATCTTTGTTTGGGCCGCTCGTGCAGTGGAAATCCGGACTCGAAAAAGATTAGGGAGAATTTGATAAGAAATTCACGTCACAACTCTCCCTCCGTACGCCAGCCCAACTTCGGATCCGAAAAAGATTAGGGCAGAATTCATTTGGTTTTCGCGTCACAAAATTGGCCGACATTAGCAGGCTATTTTGGAACGCGAATTTGGTTTGAATTATGGTTTATTTCCGTTTGAAGTCCGACGGGCTCGACTTAAGAACAATTTTGTTTGATCCCATCTTATAAAATTTGTGTTGGTTTTCTTTGATAATACACATATTTATAATAAATCATGGGAATACCACACTAAACATGTGGAAAAGTTATATAAATGATTGAGAACAATCATTTTTATGTAAAAATATCCAAATGTGCTTTTGGGAAATAAGAATTCGAGTATTTGGTTCATATTGTTTTAAAGGAATGAGTGAAGTTGGAGCCTCAAAAGATGCAAGCTATTACAAAATGACCTATTCCTAAGAAAATCAAGGTTCTTAGAAGATTTTTTAGACTTACATGATATTATTGATCATTTGTTAAGAATTATGTATGCATTTCAAGTCCACTCACATATCTCTTGAAGAAAATATCATTTATATGGAATGATGAGGCTACTTTGGCATTCTCTCTTTTAATGGATGCCATGTCTTCTACACCAACATCAGTTGCACCTAATTTTGGTAAAACATTCATAGTAGAGTGTGAGGCACTAGGGAAAGGAATTTACGTAACATTAACACAATAAGGGATATCATTGGCTTTTAAAAGCAAGGAATTCAAAGAAAATATTTGGTGAAATCTACGTATGAAAAATAAATGGAGGCAATATTACATGCAATAAAAAATGGGGATAGTATATCACTGGGAGGTACTTTAAAGTCAAGATATACCATGATAGCATAAAGTATTTTTTGAAGCTATGGATTTCATTGGAAGATTAACAAAAATGAGGAGAAAAATGCAAAGTTTTAATTTTGAGATAATCTGCAAAAAGGGTAAGGAAAATTTAGTACATGATGCTCTTTCTAAAATAGAAGAGGCCTAAAATTTATATCCAATTACATTTTCTATTCCTAGGTGGCTAGAAGAAGCTTGCCATAATGGAAAAATGACAATAGTACTAAACAAAAAATAAAATTTATAAAGGATGGGATGAACTCTATGGAGCATTGGGAGTGAAAGAGAGATATAATTTGGTGCAAATGTAGAATATTTTTATGCATGCAAGCATATTTGAATAAACAAATATTAAGGGAGTCCCATGTCTCTCTGATGGTAGGACGCAGGGTTCCTTAAAACATCTCAAAGGATCAAAAATATATTTTTGGAAGGAATGAAGAAAGATATTCAAAATTTTGTAAGAGAAGGTCAGGTTTGCATAATAAATAAAAGAGAGATAGTAAAATCTCTAGGGTTACTTCAACCATTCCACATACATATTCAAAGACTAGAAGATATATCAATAGACTTTATTACGGGGTTACTGAAATATAAAGGTAAGTATTACATTTTTGTGGTCATTTATATAGACAAATTTTGTAGATTTTTTTTGTGGAGCTCAAAGTACATAAACAACAAGCCAAGTGGCAGAAGTGTCCGTGAAATAAATTTATAGTCTTCATGGTTTTCCTAAAGAAATAGTAACAAGAAAATTTTGGAAATAATTATTTAATATGAGTGGAGAAACACTAGCTGCCATGAGTTCTACATATCAAACACAATCAAATGGTCAAACAAAAATAGTTAACAAATGTTTTTATGGTTATCTACAATGTTACTCTTTAGAAAAGCAATCTTAATGGATGAAGTGGGTTCCTCAAGGAAGAATGGTAATATGATACTATCATACTACCTATCACACATCTACTAAAATTTCCCCATTTAAGGCCCTTTATGGATATCCAACTCCTAGTATCTCAAACTTTTTGCAAGATAAGTCCAAAGTATAGGAAACAGAGTCACATATGGAAAATACTAAAGAAACTTTGAAAATTATTATGGAAAACCTTCAAATGACATGAAACATGATAAAACAACAAGGGGAACAACATTGAAGTGAAAGATAATTTGAGGAGGGCAATTGGGTATTTTTTAGATTATAGCATTATAAGCAATCTTCATTCAAGAAAAAGAAGAATAAAGAATTAGCTCAAAAATTGAAAACTGTTATGGCCCTAAATAATTATTCATAGGATTGCACAAGTGGTATAGAAGTTATATTTTCCTTCTTCTTGCATTCATAAGGTTTTTCATGTATCTTGCCTAAAAAATGTTTTGGGAAAAAATATGCCAATGTAAATAGAACCTCCAAAATTAGATGAAGAATGAAAGTTGATTCTTGAACCACAAAAAGTTATAGATAAACATTTTGTATCTCTTTGACATATAACCATTATGAAGTACCTAATCAAGTGGAAGAATATTCCTCTAGAAGAAGGTACATGGTAAAATGATCAATTCGTGATGAAATACCCATGGCTAAAGGGTTCATTTGAAGTTTTGACAAAGGTTTTGTTATATGTTTTATATAACACGCGGCGGAATAGTTTTATTGTTTGTTAAGGTCCCACACAGTGATCAAATTTGAAGGGCAAGTCCGAATTTCAATTAGAAGGGCATATATCTATGTTGCCCTTCCATAATGAAAAGCTTTAAAAAAAAAATTTTCAATTGACCACAATAAATTATTTTTACATTTCATTTTCAGAAAGACAAAACCATCAATATTTATATTAATAAAAGACTGTTACATATACAACAATGAAGAAGGCTCCATCTTTCGTTGCTTAAATATATCATTGGAAATGTCAAAATAAGTCTTGAAGACACTATTATAAGAGTTTGGATACATACCACCGGGATATAGGAGATTCTTATGTGTCAGATTGTGTAATGCAATTTTGACTTTGTCTCACAAGGAGCAGCAACATGGAGGTCTGGATTTTTCTTATAGAACTTTATTATTATTATTTGAAACGTTTTTTATAGATATGAATACAACAATGAAATTATGAGCATGGTGGACAATTAGTCAAGCTCATGATGCCAAACCATGATGATGTAAGTTTGGAATTTAACATTTTACATGTTAAAGACAAATAGTCAAAATCACTGACAACTTAGTATGCCATAATTAATAATCATTCCCTGTTCACTTTTGTTAATAGGTTTATGTCACATGATGATGTAGGGGCATTAGGCACTAGCCAGCAATGTAGGAGGTTTTTTCCACATGTTGTGGCTAGGAGGGTTCGAAAACATTTGAGTTGTAACAGCTAGGTGTCAATACCTCAGCTGACTGTATTATTTAGACTAGTTAGAGTTGTAGGAGTCGAACAGTTTCAGTTAGTTGAATTATTATAATTAGACCTTTTGATTTCTAGAACGGTCCTCTCAGAGGAACCGAAGAGCCATATGTTATGCATATAAATTGTAATTCCTCGGATGAATAAAAGTAGAGAGGGAAGAGGAGAGTAGAGAGGGGATTTCTGCAATAAACCTCTGTGTGTGAACAATTGTTTCCAGTTAAATGATTTCCAAGCTTAGTTGCCATTGAATTATCTCGAACTACTAATTGTGAAGAATTGTTTAACTGTGAGGCGATTGGGTACTGATAATTCCATTCTTTTGTCTTTGAATTCCCGTAAATTGTTGGATAACCCTGTGAACTCACCCCACTCGAAGGCGAGGTCTGTGTAGAGAACCGGGGTCGTGAACACTGTTCAAATATAAAAATCCCGCTTAATAAAGAGACAAGATTGTTGTGCTTTCGGAACCTGACCCGAGGATTGGACATGAGTTAACAAACAAAAGGATAGCGGAACCAGACTTGCACCCGTGGTCAAGCCCTGTAGCAAAACCACGAGTGGAATCACAAAAGCGGGTTGCCCATATCGCACCGCTTTTGCGGAGTAGGCGGTATTTCCTATTCGCGAGCGATTCCATAGGGAATGCGACACGTGGCGAAGTGAACCCCGGAAAACCACCATTTAACCCGCGCCATCGCACGTTAAAGCCCGACGTTGGAAGCCGAGCGAAATTGCCAAGAGTCGTTGATTTGGAGAAGGGCCATCGGACGGTGGTCACACGTTGAACTTTCCCAGAGCTTAACTAAGGTGTGCGGAGGATAGCCAGGTACAATACGAGTGTTTGATTGGTTATTGATATATATAGGTGGGGCCGGAGTATAATGAAATTTTTTAATTAAACGATTGGTAGATAATTAGCATAAGTCTGGAGCGTGATTGTTGTAAGGCTGGGTGGTGAAATATAGAGCCGAAAGTTCATTCCAAGTTATTTATTTAAAAAGAAACGTGGAGTATAAATACAAAGTGTTGAAAGTTAAACATTGGTTATAAGGCTTGGAGATAATATAAAGTTGGGAATATAAATTAAAGTCCAACCATTGTGGATAGTATTTATTTATCAAATTCTACGAATTTGATAAATAAACCCGAAGAAAGAAGAAGTCAATTAAGACTCAGGTTGGAGGAAAAGAACGGGGTAAACCAAGGGAAAATGCTGACAGAGCGATTTTAGACACACCAGCTCTCCTTAGGGGTCCAATTTCAGTTTTTTTGCATCAAACGATGACCTCTCTTCTCTGGCATTTACTTGTATTGAAGATCACTATTCTAGGAATAAGGAGTTATTTTCTCCAAAAATAACCCTACCCAAACATTGACAATTCATCAAGGATATATTTCTATGCTTCATAAGTACATATGTTCTACTTCTAAATCATGTCTTGGAAGTGGTTGTTTTTCTGGAAATTATTCACCAGTTGGTTTCATACCAAAGTTTTTTTCACATTTTCAGCATCCAATACATGAAAAAGATAATGGTTTAAAACAACATAAATATTTGAAATTTTGCAAGAATTGTCTGGCACACTTTGAATATGAATTTTGAAGTCAAGTGTATGATGCTATATAGGATCAAGTGTCATTTTGAATACCAAATGTTTCACAAGAAACTTCTCAACATGCTACCCTGTAGTAAGGATTAAATGACAATATTGCATCAACTATTTCCATAATAAAAGTGCACCTCGGCCATAAGACTAAACAACTACAAATTTTGTAGATCTAACAAGACCACACAATCAAATGTATTCCACAAGGCCAATACTGTATAAAAAATGAAAAGGAGTTTGCAACCAAAAATACCTTAGGCAACTAATTCAATTAGATACACCAAACCATCAGCAAAAAGGAAAACCAGCCTACTTGGCCCCAATATTTTCAACCGGGTCCTCTAATTCAACCAATAAAAAGGCCAAAACCATAGCATTGAGATACATTTCATTACACTGTCAATAACAATAAAATTTGACTCAGCCATAACCCTTTCCTTTTATTGTTGTGAAAAGCTTTATGCATTACTTTAATATTGAATTATGAATTGTAAAGGAACTTACAAAATGTGACATTATGAACGTAGTCAAGCGCACAAGCAAAAATATCGTGGACATGACCCTGGTTGACAAGTTGTATTGCTCATGATGCAAGAGGATTTGTACCTGCACTGCCAAGTCAATCAAAATCCATCATTATCTATACAATAAATACAAGTAATTGATGTAGTATTTTTTACTCTAAGATGCATTCTTATAATAATGTTAGAACATATGTTGAAAATGTAAAAACATACCTGAATAAGCTCCTCTTCGTTTCAAGAACAATTTATTGGAGTCGCATGAACTTGGAACAAGCCTCCCACGATCTGAAAGAGTAGCAACTAAGTCAACAAGGACTTTTTTGTTGCTACGCTGGATCGAGGGAGGTTTGCTCCAAGATTAAATCGCTCCAATAAATTATTCTCTACTAAACAGGGCCAACCACGTGAAGGTGGAAGCTCTTATGGCCCCTCCCCCTCACATCACTCTCAATTCCCCAATACCCAATCTATATTTCATTTTTTACTTTCATGAGCATAAAAAAAAAATTCAATAACTAATAAAAAAACAATTCAACAAAAAGTACGCAAGGAAACATTGCAATTAATGCTTGACATAAAAATAGTATGATAAATGAGTTTTTTATATAACGCAAAAAACATTCCAAGTATGGTAATGTTTGTCTTGTAATAATACAATATTTTACATTATCGAATTTTCTTTTTCTTCTTCCTATTTTTAAAGCTCCTAATTACATCATCAATATCATCATGCTCTGCTCCTGATTCGTGCCTTTCGACCCGCACTGCTGACCTAGTTGCGTAGTCACGATGTCTGGTCTCATCCAGTGACGGGGCATCGCCTACAAAAACAAATAATATTAAATTTTAATTGTCAGTTTTTAAATATCATTGAACTAGTTCGATAATATTAATAAAAAAAATTGCAATGAGATTATTTACGTAGTGCACCAGTTGTCGCCGCTGACCTAGTTGCGTAGTCACGATGTCTGGTCTCACCCAGTGACGAGGCATCGCCTACAAAAACAGATAATATTAAATTTTAATTGTCAGTTTTTAAATATCATTGAACTAGTTCGGTAATATTAATTAAAAAAAATGCAATGAGATTATTTACCTAGTGCAACAGTTGTCGCCGTTGACCTAGTTGCGTAGTCACGATGTCTGGTCTCATATAGTGATGGGGCATCGCCTACAAAAACAGGTAATATTAAATTTTAATTGTTAGTTTTTAAATATCATTGAACTAGTTCGGTAATATTAATAAAAAAGAATGCAATGAGATTATTTACCTGGTGCACCAGTTGTCGCCGCTGACCTAGTTGCGTAGTCACGATGTCTGGTCTCATCCAGTGACGGGGCATCGCCTAGAAAAACAGATAATATTAAATTTTAATTGTCAGTTTTTAAATATCATTGAACTAGTTCGGTAATATTAATAAAAAAAATTGCAATGAGATTATTTACCTGGTGCACCAGTTGTCGCCGTTGACCTAGTTGCGTAGTCACGATGTCTGGTCTCATCCAGTGATGGGGCATCGCCTACAAAAACATATAATATTAAATTTTAATTGTCAGTTTTTAAATATCATTGAACTAGTTCGGTAATACTAATAAAAATAATTGCAATGAGATTATTTACCTGGTGCACCATTTGTCGCCATTGGGACTGTTGCCCTGTCTTCCTCTCTGGTGGTAAGATCCTCAAGGGAAACATTCTCTGTCATTTAAACAAAAAACGTTATAAGGACAACCATCAAGGTATAATTAGAAAAAATTATAAGTGGAAATTAATTACCGTCACAGCCCTCACTGATAGTACATTGTTGGCCTGGTCCCTACTACAATGATCAGGTTGCACGTGAGGATCATCTACATTTGGCTCTAAAACTGGGTTATTTGCGTCGTCGGTAGTGTTGCTCCCCTGATTTAAACAAAGTTGTTATACATTAAATTTATGGATGAAAACAAACATATTGAAAGGTTAATGTTTTACCTTATCAGGCATTCTGGATCTTGGGACCTGCCCCAAGCTTATGCGACGTTCAACTACGGCTTGATAGCCGGAATGGAAAGTGATATTTTTATCTTCCTCTGTAGTTTCTGTTCCGAAGTCATCACCCTCCATTACATATGATTGTGTATTTTTAATCATATTTGATAGGATTACAAAAACGTTGGAAGGCGATACAATTAATTATAAGATGTTTAGCTACTTAATTACAATTTTTGCAGCTAATTTCAAGTAGCCGCCCTGGCCTAGCTTGTGATGGCCCTTTTTTTCAATCCTAGCTTTGGTTGCCTTTGAGGTGTCAGGCAACCTAGCATCAAAAGATTAAAGTCATATATGACGTAGCACACTTTTATTTTAGACATAGAGAAAATTCAAGCTATTGAATTAAAGTTGTAATTTACCTTGCGGGTCCAGTTGGCATTTTTCCTTCTTTCTTTGCCCTTTTCTCTTTTCCATCATGGATGAGTGCTCTCCACTCACTCTCTGAAACTATGAGAAGACGCTCATATCTAGGGTTAAATTGAAATTGCGTCCTATAGGTGTCCCTGGTATATTTCAAATATTTGCCGGCTACCTGAGCCACCGCTTTTCTGTCAAATGTGCCGACCCCAAAAAGGGCTTCTAGATAATCTAGAAGTTCTTTTTTCAAGTTGGAATTCTGGGAATTCCACCCTGTACGTATGGTTGGGCCAAAAATTACCAACGCATGGTTCTCCAGAATCCTGTAGAACTCATTGTTTCCTACACAGAATAAAAAAGAAGAAGAAGAAGATATTATCATTAATTTAAAAATAAAAATCATGATAAATATGTTTTAGATAAAGTACATGAAATAGTTAAAATATTAAAATTTACCTGGGAGTTGTACATGCTTTATAGGGACACCTTCATCGTTCACCAACAACGTGCCATTAATGATCCCTGTGGATCTGACACGTGTAGCTCCAGGAAACACAATAATGTAGTTGGTCATATCCGCCTCATCATTGCCAACACGTTCAGCGGTTGGCTGGGTGTCTGCTTGGGCAGGGTGTGTTTCTTGGCTGGCACCTAAAGGAGTAGAAGGTGTACGAGAGGGTTGTTGGTAAATCTCTTGCCCTTGTGTCCCACTACCACCAACACCGGTTTCAGCAAGTGCCAGAAAACACTACATACAAAATAAATTTTTGTTAGTTTAGTCAATGTAAAAATTAAAAATCAAACTATCACAATTCATCTCATGAAGAACAAAAAAAATATCCTTTTGACTTTTTATTATTACCTGATATCTTTCTAGCTGGCTCATAAGTTGTTTTATCCTCTCTTCTGTTTCAAGTGTTTGAGGCGCGTCTATCAAAGTATTAAATTTCGACCTTGCATCTCGTGCCTTTTTTCGCAACAAGAACACTGGAGATAGGGATGAAGAAAGCTCTTCCTCAAAGAGGGAATCATCAGGCGTACCATGGCTAGGTGTCTGCATATTTGAACAAAATTAATATTATTTCAATTGAATAAATAACTAAAATACCTGAAGATAGAGCAATGCTGACACTTTACATGTTCTTTCGCTGGCCTCTTTCCGCGATCATCCCGTCTCTAGGTTGTTCCTGCACTGCTCTCATCAGTTTGCCACATTGCAATAAAATTATAAATGTAAGAACTTGAAAACAATATCTAACTTGAAAACACAAAATGAAAACTGAAATAATTTCTAATAAGACACCGGACGACAAAGTTAGAGTTTCAAATATGCCTTGCATTGAATTCAGTCCTGGAAACATGTCATTGCACATTAAGGCACCCAAACAAGAGACGAGTTGACAATGAAGACCTTATTGAATATATTGTTGGAGCAACTTATAGTAAACTTGTTGTGAAGACCTTGAGGACATTTTTGGAGCAACATTGTTGAAGCTGATGGTATAGCCTTGTTGGAGACGATCTTGAAGGGCCTTGAAGTGAAGCTTTTGGAGCAACTATTGAAAAATCCTTAGAGCATTTAAGTAAGCCACTTTCTATCTTCCATCACCTCTTTCCTTTCAATATCCTTTAAACGATTTTTTTGATATTTAATGTTTGAAATCACGTTATAATTCCTTGATTATATGTGTTTGGGGACTAGAATAATTTCACACTAAACCATGCAAACTTAAAAGTAACTTAACAGATCCATAAAGTAATAATAATCATAATTCCTAATTTCCTATTGTACGATATGATGCAAATTATTCAAAAATGAAGCAATGAAGACATGCAATGTCTGAATTTCAAGATTGATGAACCAATACAAGAAGTTAGAAACTACAACTTTGATTCAATACTCTGTGTCCTAACTCCAGGAAGGAATCTAGTTTGTAGTAAAAAACATGCATCGTGTATTATCAATTCTTAATTGACAACAACTAAAGGTCATCTACCTCATCAATTCCTTCCCATTTTGTGTTTTTATGTTATATTCCTTATAAAAGTGTCAAATTTCTCTCAAAGTAAGCAACCACCGAATAAAATAAAAAATAGTTGAGATATGATTGAGAAATGGTCATTTATTTCTTGAAAGGATCTTCACAATTTCTTTGGTTGTTTTTCATCTCAAGAAACAAGAAATGACCTAAGAAACTATCGTGATGTAATATAAGAAACAACACTGTGCAATGGCCATTTTCAAAGCCAAATGATGTCCATTGAGGACATGCCCTTTATTTGGTTCCTGTTTCATAGGAGTTTCGGGTAGAAATGGAACTTTGTTGTACCATTTCCAATAGTAAAAAGGGAAAACCTTCTTTTTCCATGAGAAATAATTTACCTTTCCTTTTTCAAGATAATCTAAATCACAAAAAATATGAACTATACTGCACACATTCTTGGATAATGTGAAAGTGGAAAAGGAATACCCTACACAAGTGATGCACACATGTACATTTGAATTCACTAATAGATTTTTGTAGTTGAAATGCAATGCTTGTTTTCATTTAAATGTAGGATTTTTAAAGCAGGGAGAAATAATGGCTGCCAAATTAATAAGCGTTTCTTTGGGAAAAAATTAAATCTTGAATTGGGTGATGAAGATAATATAGGGTATTGAATCTTGATTCTTGACATCTAGAGAGAACCCTACAGCCTAACACAATCTAATGGAATTGACCAAAAAAACCCAAATAGAGTCAACCGTACTATAGGAGGAAGGGCCTGCAGTAAGAACTTACCATTTTGCAAGAGCTGAGGGCGAATGCTGTTCTGCAAGAGCTAAGGGCGAATGCTGTTCTACAAGAGCTGAGGGAGAATGCAGGGCGAATGCTGTTCTGCAAGAGCTGAGGGAGAATGCAGGGCGAATGCTGTTCTGCAAGAGCTCAAGGCGAATGCTGTTCTGCAAGAGCTCAGGGCGAATGCTGAGGGAGAATGTTGTTCTGCAAGAGCTGAGGGCGAATGCTGTTCTGCAAGAGTGGAGGGCGAATGCGCGCATGATATCAGACGTTAATGTAGCACACATGTACATTTGAACACTAATAGATTTTTTTAGTTGAAATGCAATGCTTATTTTCATTTAAATGTAGGGTTTTTAAAGCAAGGAGAAATAATGGCTGCCAAATTAATAAGCGTTTCTTTGGGAAAAATTTAAATCTTGTATTGGGTGATGAAGGTAATAGAGGGTATTGAATCTTGATTCTTGACATCTAGAGAGAACCCTACAGCCTAACACAATCCAATGGAATTGACCAAAAAAACCCAAATAGAGTCAACCCTACTATAGGAGGAAGGGCTTGCAGTAAGAAATTACCATTTTGCAAGAGCTGAGAGCGAATGCTTTTCTGCAAGAGCTGAAGGCAAACGCTGAGGGAAAATGCCGTTCTGCAAGAGCTGAGGGTGAATGATGTTCTGCAAGAGCGGAGGGCGAATGCACGCGTGATATGAGACGTTAATGTAGCTATTGTGAGGGATACGAAACAATAAAATCATTTTTATGTAGCGCACATAAAGTTTCGTATTTGTATTTAGCGCACATATAAGTGTCGTTATACCGACGGCGGAAAAGGCGTCGCTATTGTGATGAAGGCCTCCAAATGTTGCAATTACGACACTTAGACATTGTCTTGCAGTTGCGACGTTTAGAGGCAGTTGTCGCAATAGCGACGCATTGGGCCATAGTGTCGCAACTGCGACGTCTTCCTCCAAACGTCGCAATTGCGACACTTTTCTAAGTGTCGGTATTGCGACACTTTTCTATAAACGTCGGTATAGCGACGGTTTCGGGCGGGATGGAAAAAATTTGGGGAAATTTCTGACATTTGGTCAAAAGCGTCGGAACCAAGTGTCGGAATTTCCGCCGAATGTAGTAGTGGCGACATTAGTTTGAGTGCTTTCTTGTGTTTGTTTTGAGTTTTATTGATTCATTCAATTTCGATTCTTACACAACACTTAAGCTAGTGTTTGTTTTCATTTTTCATGTAATTAGTGCATCATGTGCTTCTTTTCATTGAAAAAAGAAAAAAAAAACATATTTTGCATTCTTTCTTTGCATTGAAAGTGAAATACTCTTTTGCATAACTAGTATCTGATTATGTAGGAAAGAGTTTCATTTTCGTTTGATTCAGTTAGATGCATTAGTGGATTTCTTTGTAGAAGTTTCATTGTTTGCTTTTTTTTGAAAGATCTATATCCTTCTCGTAACTAACATTCATTGAATTCGGAAATGATGTTCATTTGCATATAGTTTGCATTTAGGAGTTTTGAGATCCAAAATCGACAGGACCTTAAAAATGAAACATAATCCAAGATCAACTTTAAAATTTATTTAATTAACCTAAGGAAGCATTGAAACCTAACGAAAAATTTTAGTGGTCTAGGCTAGAGGCATGTTCCTGCGTCTTAAAACTTAGTAGCTGTCGTTCGCCATCTGGCTTTAGACAACGCTAGTACGGACTTGTGCTCCCCATACCGTCAAGTATATAAAGGGAGACCCCTCTAGGTTGCCATCCTTTTATCTATAGGAAGCCGATTTTGCTGCCTTGTAACCATGATACACCAAACACAACATTCGGGGAGACTACCTGCACATATGTATGGTCCTTGGTCATTTCTGTTTCATTTGATCACTAAGGTGTATATGGCAGTTCCCGAGAACTTGGTATACCCTCTTGCTTAGTATTCCAGAGTAGTCATTTTGATCTTTTCATGACTCTTTAAGAAAGAAGAGATCGTCGAGCCTTCTCCTTTCATGCTTGTTTAAAATTGAAAGTGACTAGAGTCATCTTTGGCCTGTTTCTTGAATCTTTAAAAATGAAACAACAAAATATGGTTTCAGTGTCATAAAATTAATCACCTATGATCACACACCCATTAAAGTTTTATTACTTGGCCGGTTGTTTTTCCTTGGTTTTGATCTTGGATTCCTCGATTGGTTCTCCTTTTTCCTTTTTGTTTTGATATACGGTCACAATGGGGGAACCACTGGTTTCGTAATCCTCACTGCCTCCTAGTGGTAGTTCTTTCCTGGACGTTTATTTTGAAACTCCTCAGTCCACTAGGTCTGCCGAGTTCTCGCAGCCTATTCTCCTATATATACTGCCTCTTGCTACTAGATCTCCTCCTGAAGAGCCAATTGAGTTCAATTAGCCTCCTTCTGGTGCTTGGTTTGGTTTTGGGGAAGAAGGAGATTTTCCTCCTCTTACGTCGGGCTCACAATTTTTTGCTGCTACCGTGCCTCCTAGTCCTTGTAGTCTTTCGAAGATCTTACGACGGATTCAGACATGGACTCGTCTAGTCGTGTTGGTAGTGAAGGAATACCTGATTCTACAAGAGAATATCAGATTTTTCTGGAAGATGTCCCTCATGTTTCTACCCAGTCTTCTCCACCATCGGTGTCACTTCCGCTTGGATATAGATCCTTGACTTAGATTATGTATGGTGTTGCCTCCATTGCGCAATCCAGTACAGTAAATCCTCCTCAGAGTTCAGTCCTACCTTCGTTAGGAATATCAACTTCGACACCTGGTTCATTAGTTACTGTTACATATGTTCCAGTCCAACTGACGGTTTGTGTGGCTTCATCCACACCTGTTGTTACCCATCAGTCGACAGGATATTTTCACACCCGTAGGTCTATTTTTATCAATCCTACATGTCCTGTTAATCCTAGCCCAGGTAGCTCACAAACCCATGCCATGGGAACCTCGTCTACCTCTACCGCGCCTATGGTTTCTACCTATGAGTTTGATGAGCAGATGTTGGATATTCACCGATGTTATGCTCCTTCGACGGAGGCCACAACTGCTTCTAGTGTTGTTTCCACTACCCCTGTGATTCCTGGCGATCTTACTTTTGAAGAATATCTATTGGCTGTTTAGCAGCAGAGTTCTCAGGATTCTCGGCAACCCCAGGTTCATGGTAATCCTCTTTTTCATCACTATGATGCTTTTGGTAACCCTGTTTATTCCTATCCGCTTCATTACGATGAACATGGTAATCTAGTCTATTTGCCTCCCACAGATCCTTATAAGACTGTTTATCAGTTTAGAACTACCTTGCCAGTGCAACCCTCTAGCTTGCAAGGACAACCCTCTATGGGATAACCTTTAGCTCAGTAGGGTCATGCCTTTGGTCCATAGGGAAAACCATACGGTCCACAAGGCCAACCTTTACAAGGACAACCTTCGGTCCAACATGGACAACCCTCCAGTTTTTTAGGTCAACCTCCAAATCAACCAAGACTATCTTATGCTCCTAGGGGGCAAATTTACCCACCACAAGGACAACCTGTTGCACCACAATAGCAGCCACATGCTCAATATGGCCCAAATGTTGTGCAACCAGGACAAACCTACGGTCCTTCTCCGGGTCAACCTGGTTATCAGGGACAACTTGGTCCATCACAACCTTCGGGTCAACCTTTCCCATAGGGCCAATCCAGTGGCCATCAGTACTCAGTTCAACCAGCTCAACAACCAGTTCAACCTGCTCCTCAACTGGTTCCATCGTTTCAACAGCCAATTTTACCTGTCTATAGTCAACCGAATTATCCTGATTCTAATCCCTTTGATCCGAATTCTCTGGGACAGAATGTATGGGGACAGAATCCTGCTTAGACTGGGTGGAATGTACATATGGGTCCTTATCAAATACCTCCGATGACTCAATTACCATTTCTTGGTACGTTGGAATTACCTGATGTGTCAAAGTTGACGAACAATCCCATTATTCATAGCTCGTATTGGCCTCCGGTTCCGACCAAAATTCCTGGTGATTGTCCTAAATTTAAGGGAAGTCTGGTGAAGAACCCCAAGCCCATGTTATGACTTACCATTTTTGGTGTTCCTCTAATTATTGGGTTGACGATTCTATTAGACTCTGTCTTTTCCAACGAAATCTTACTGGTGCTGCTGCAAAGTGGTACATTGAGATATCTCATGGTGTCTTCCAAGATTTTAATTATTTAGCTATGGCCTTCCTTATGAATTTTCAGTTACCAGTCCGTTATGAGACCAGGATGCACCTCCTCACTTCATTGAAACAGGACCGAGCTACTCATATCTCAGATCATATTCATGAGTGGTGACGTCGTCGTCGCATGATCAAATTTGAAATTCCTGATCAGCTTATAACTCATTGGTTCACTAACTCCTTTGTCAACCAGATTGCCAAAGACATAGCTATGGGGACATGTGTAACTGAGGAACAAGCCATTGCTTATTCCCAGTACCTTGATCTTGTATACTCTCAATTTGGCATGTTATATGATATCTTGCTTGATGGTCCCTGACCTGGAACTTCTAAACCACCAACAACTCCATCCGTCGATGGTATTATTGGTTTTGTGTCTCAGACTTCTCAGAAGTCTTCATCTTCAAACTCTGGGACGCCGAAGTTCGCTTCTTCCAATAATGTTGCTTCTCAGTCCACTTCGAATTTTGGTAAACCCACAGAGGTGAATGTCGTTCAGGCCAATCCTATGGATAATGCTTCTAAAGGTAAAAAGAAGGGTAAAGGTAAGGCTAAAGCCGACACCCCGAAATAGGATTCTCAGAAACCTCGTGCTGGCGATGGTTCTCAACGCAAACCGAAGTACCCTTGTGTGATTTGTGATGAAGAGCACTTCACTAAGGAGTGTCCTCGATAGTCCAAAGTGAGCTGATTTCTCAAAGGAACCCAAGGAACTCTGGTTGTTCTTAAAGAACCTTTGTTGTCTCAACAGACTCAGATGGTAGAGCAACCTCAGTCCTCTACCCCATTTGGCTCTCAGGTGTTCATGATGAATGGTTCTACAGCTGTTTCTATTGCTACTTGGTCGAAAGATTATACTGGCTCACGTCAGGCTACGGGAAAGGAGGTCGCTAATGGTCCCCCCCTCGCCTATTACTGGCCCTCTTGAAATCGAAAGGCCCAATGCTGAATCCATTGTGCAACCACCTTCCAAAGATGTACTCCGCAAGTCTTCTTATAATCCCAATGCCCATGATGCTCACAATTACAATATTGTTGAGGATTTGGCTCAGGTGCCATTTGCGATGTCTACATTAGAAGTACTTCAGAGTTGTCTGTCGCAGTGAAGAGCTTTGTTGTCTACGATTGGTGGGGTTGATCCTACCGATACTAGCCTTCTTGCTTTCGATCTAGATAATTTTGTTCCACGAATTCAACATTAGATTGTGCTCATTATTCAAGTTGTTATTAATGGTCTCAACATCCATCGAGTAGCTGTGGACGATGGTGCATCAACCTATGTCATGTCATCTTCATGTTGGAAAGCCATTAGTTCTCCAGCCCTGAATTCGTCACCAAATGCCCTAGAAACATTTGATGGAAGAGAATAAAAACCCTTAGGTGTTCTCGCTAGTTTACTAATTACTTTGAAAGGGAAGACAATCAATGTCGAGGTCGAAGTAGTTGATGCTAAACTCAATTATAAAATTCTCCTTGGTTGCAGTTGGAATCACGCCATGTTGTGTGTTCTGTCCACTCTCTTTCGTGTTCTGAAATTTTCACATGAAGGAAAGATCGTTACTGTCGATCAATTGTATTTCTTCACCTCTTCTTCTAAGAACAACGTTCCATATGTAGATCAGGTTCCTACTCCCTACGAGAGCGTAGGGCTTGGTCTTTTTAAAAATCCTGCCCTCATGGGTATTTTTCCTCTTCCTCCACCGAATATTGTTCAGATTCATATGATTTCTTGGTCTGATGACCCATGGATTATTCCTTCGCCTGAACAGATTGATTATTTTGGAGATTTGATGCCTTTGAGTCTGATCAAGATTGATTATTGTGAACTCATTGCTGCTTCGAATCCTCCCTCTTTTGATTGTGCTCCTTTGAGCATGTCTCTTGACATTTACTCTCAATCCCCCTGGCTTGGCGATTTAGATTCGTCGGATCCTTTGAAGGAAGTGTTTCCCTCCAATGAAACATCGTGGAATCCATGTCCCTTGAGGATCTTCCGTGGGATGATGGTCATCATTGTTCCTTGTTTATGCCTGGCCTCGGGGCCATGTCTACTTGTCTCGAGCATTTTGTATCTCAGGATCCTTCTCCTCTGCTTCAATTGCCTATTTTAACACATGACATCTTTACGGAAGGTAACTTGAGTAACATTACACAGACGATGCCTATTGACATTTCCGTTAAACCGAGAATCGTCGAGAACATCCATATTGGGGTTTCTTGTTCTTCTGATGAAGTCCAAGTTTACACTAGCATTTTTCACGAATTCCATGATGTATTTGCATGGTCCTACGAAGAAATGCCCGGCATTGATCCTAGTATAGTGGTGCAAGAAATTCATACTTATCCTAGTTCAAAACCTGTACGCCAGCGTCTTCATCCGGTGAACCCTATAAAAGCTGCCGCCATCAAGAGTGAAGTTGAAAAACTTCTTAGAGCTGATTTTATTTATCTGATTCCTTTGACAGAATGGGTCTCTAATATTGTTCCTGTAGATAAGAAATAGGGAACTATTTGTGTCTGTGTTGATTATCGTGATATTAATCGAGCTTGTCCCAAGGATAATTATCCTACTCCCTTTATCAATCAAATTATTGATGACTGTGCTGGGAGTGATATTTTTCCTTAATGAACGGTATTTCTGGTTACAATCAGATTAACATTCTCCCGAATGATCAACATAAGACTGCCTTTATCTGTCCTTGGGGTACTTTCGCATATAAGAAGCTCCCTTTTGGCTTAAAGAATGCTGGGGCTAAATTTAAGAGAGCGATTTCCTATGATTTTCACGATATTTGTCACATCGTTCAAGCTTATCTGGATGATCTTCCCACTCATTCAGCTAAGTGTCTGGACCATCCTAACCATCTTCCTCTGATTTTTCTTCATTTTTGACGTTACAACATTTGACTTAATCTGCACAAGGGTGTCTTCTACATTGATTCCGGTAGACTCTTAGGGTTTATCGTATCCAAATATGGAATTCTCCTCGATACACTCAAGGTTGAGGCTATTATCAATCTCCCCTCTCCCTCCTCATTACATTAGTTGCAGAGTTTGAAAGGTAAGGCCAATTTTCTACACCGTTTTATACCTAACTATGCAGAAGTGGCTAGAGGATATCTGTGACTATTAAAGCAGGGCGTCCCTTTCTGTTGGGATGAGATTGCTCAAAAGTATTTTGAGGCCCTGAAGACGTTTCTTGTCAATGCTCCTCTGTTGCGTCCTCCTAACTATCATCGTGATTTTTCCCTCTATTTAGCCGCCACTTTCAGTACGATTGCCACGATTCTGGTATAGGATGATGATGACGGTAACAAGCATGTTATTTATTACTTGTCTCGTAACCTTCTTGATCCTGAGACGTGCTATGCACACATTGAGAAGTTAGTGTTAGTTGCGGTTCAAGCAGTTCAATGTTTCTGTCATTATATTATTTTGCGTACAGTGACTGTGATTTCCAGTTGCAACCCCATGACCTATATATTGTCTCGACAATTGCTGGGGGGGAAATACTCAAAGTGGATTGTCATCCTCTAAGAGTTCAATTTGGAATTTACTGCCGCCAAGTCGAAGAAGTCACTAGTCTTTGCTGATTTGATTTATTCCCTCCATTTAGACTCTCCTTCGTCTCGTTCTGAGGAATACATTCCAGATGATACAATTTTCTTGATTAGCACCCTCGATCCGTGGTACGGTGATATCATCATTTATCTCCAGAATTCTACTTTCAAATCTGAGTTGATGAAGGATGCTCGTCGACGCATCCGTCATTAATCACAACCTTATCGTATAGTTGAGGATACTCTCTATTAGGTCAGAGTGGATTCCATTCTCCGTCGATGTTTGACCCTTGAGGAAGCTGAAAAAGTCCTCAATGATTCTCACACTGGCGCCTGTGGTGGTCACATGTCTGGTTATGCCACTGCACAAAATATTCTTCGTGTTGGTTATTTCTGGCCTTCTATCTTCAAGGATTGCATTATTGCCATTCGTAAATGTCATGATTTCCAGGGTTATCAATGCAAGATGCGTGCACCGCTTATACCTCTTCATTCTGTCATTACCTTTGGTCCCTTTGCGAAGTGGGGCATCGATTTTATGATGTGTAACCATCACTTGGTCGGGGGGCATGCTTATATCATTGTAGCCGTGTAATACTTTACTAAATGGGCCGAAGCAATGCCTACACTTGCCGTTGATGGTAAGACAACTGTGCAATTCATGTTCAATCACATTATTACTGGGTTTGGTGTCCCTCAAGCCATCGTTACCGATCATGGTTCCCATTTTCGGCACTATATGGTGGCGGAGTTGAATTCGAAGTTGCTTCTGCGTCACGACAACTCAACGCCGTACTATCCTTAGGCCAATGGCCAGGTTGAAGCCGTAAACAAAGTTCTTGTTACCATGCTTCGACGTATGATTGGGATCCATAAATCCAATTGGCATCTCATGTTGTTTTCAGCTCTTTGGGAATACCAAACCTCAGTTAAGATTGCAACTAGATTCACACCTTTATAGTTAGTTTATGATCTAGAAGCTACTCTTCCGATGGAATCATTAGGGGAATTTTGAGGTCTAAAATGGGCCTCTTAAGGAAAATGTACAATCAAAATTCACTTTATGAAAACCAATCACATTTTAGGGGATGACATCATCTCTAATGGTTGAGGTGGCATTACTTGAGTTAAAGGTACTTACTTGTCACATTCTCAATGGTGGATAAAAACCCATATTTAACCATGGTAGTGCTCTAAGTACTTTTAAAATCAAATTAAAGTACTCATAATAAATGCCATTTCACACTTTTTGAATAAAAATATATTATTGTCATTTCATATTTCTTGAAAGAAACAATGCATATCCCTATACATTTATTATATTATATTATTTTTATATAGTTTATTAATTACATGTTATTATACAATTTAAATAATATCATATAATGTAATTAAGAATTTATAAATTTATATTTATATTTTATTTTAAGTTATTTAAGTACAAAGGACAAATGCATTAGTTGTTCAATGATAATGACTTTTTCTTGAAAAGATTATTCTTATTTATAGTCACACGAATACAATTTGTTTTATTAATTTTATTTTGGTACAACTTTTGAATTGAATTTAACTATGGTTACATGGATTGTGGTGCAAAAAGTGAATTACAAATTCATAAATATTATTTTATTGGTTTAGCTATTATTTTATTATTTCCTTAGGAGGCCCATTTTAGACCTCAAAATTCCCCCAAATGGTGAAATACCTTCGCTCAAGTTGGCTATTGAATTACTACCGAACACTTCACTAGAAGAAGAGCATTTCCTTTATCTCGAAAGGTTAGATGAAACCCATCACTTTGCGATCTAATTGTTGAAGCACAGAAAAAGCGGGTCAAAGATCATTTTGACAAATCAGTTTGCCCTCGTTATTTCGTTGAAGGAGATCTTTTCCTCCTGTACGAACAAGCTCATGATAAGCTGGGGGTAGGTAAATTTCAACCCATGTGGCATGGGACTTACATTTTTAAACATGTATTGCAGAATGGGGCCTATGAGCTCATTGATTACAAAGGTCATCCTTTAGAACAACCCAGAAATGGGTTGTATTTAAAAAAGCATTATGCGTGAGTCATTCATGCATGATTTATGTACATATGTGTTTTTTTCATTTTTGTACATGTTTTGATTTGGTGTGCTTTGCGAGCATTTTCCTGCTTATTTGGGTCTTGATTATTTTGTGTAGATTTCTAATTCCCCTTATGTCGCTTTCGCGGATGGTGCTTCCCACAGTACCAAGAACTTGTCTTCGATAGCTTGGGTAATATATGATCTTGCTAGTGAGTTGATATAACTGCAAGGTATTTGTCTAGGAAAAACTACAAACAATGTCGCTGAATATAGTGTTGTCCTTGAACTATTAAGAAAGGAAATCAATCTCGGCATACACACATTGCTTGTAAATATAGATTCACAGCTTATTGTTCTGAAAATAAATGGTCATTATTCCGTTAGAAACCCATACATTTTGAGATTGTATTTATGTATTCATTTGTTAGAAAGACATTTTGATTTTATCATATATCAACATATTCCTAGACGAATGAATGCATTAACTGATACAGTGGCCAAAATTGTATTAGATAGACATTTGTGTAATTTGTAAAATCATCATCATCTGAAAAAGATCCATAAAGTAAAATAGATGTATATATATATATCGCGTGTTTTCATCAATTTGCATCATAAATTCAAAAAATATGTGTGTTTCTACTACATCTTGAGACACCATGTCTCTCAAATATGCAGATATAAAGCCTAGGTGTCTAATCGGCGTGATGCTCATGATAGCATGTCACTTCCTGTACAAGCCGCCTTAACAAGCGGTGAATGCAACTTGGCACCCCTTTGGTATGTCTCTGGTAGGCATAAGGAACATCATCGAATCATGCGTAGTCTGGGATTCCGCGTGTGATCCCCTCTAAGTTTCGTACAATCTCCTCTTCCTCACCTTCCTCGCCATGAGGTTCAAAATCACGAGGGATTCACCTCACTATCGGAGACATGCCCACGAGTCTCTCTGGGCCAACATCTGCAAATACATGGATTTAATGTCAGAACATACATAGACAAACAAAAATTCATAATACTCATGACAATTAAAAATGAGTCTTACACAAATATTCACCTTAATCCTCTCCCTCTGGGAGTGGGAGGTCCAGATCACTAGTAAAATCTGTACCAGAGTAGGGCCAGTCCTCTATGACAATCAACTGTCGATGGAGCCAACTGAAAAACTCTGGTCTCCACGACATCTGTTGACCACCCCCTGCCCTTGGCATCAAAGCCGCCCATCGGGCCATCTATAGTTCTCTCGCTGGTGGTGTTGGAACTATGACCTCCTGATGCTAAAAAATTGGTAGTCGTTCCAGAAAGAACAATACCAAGATAGAACCATAACCAAATTGCTTCAATTTTACCTTCTTGTATTTTTTTAGCTGGTGTTTCATGTTTATTGTCACGGCCTCTGCCCAGTTGTAGATGGTTGGGGTCAAACAGTCTATAGCAAGAAGAAATTGTTTTTTTTTCTTCGTGCAGTGCTTTTGATCTCGCAGCTCCGGTGATGGTATGTAGCCCTATTTTTAGTGCTAGGTCTGGGATAGTTTGGATATCAACTTTCCCACTTCCTGTTCCCTTCCATGCCCCTCGACATACTATATCCATCACCATGGACATACTCTCCATGAAAGGCCAGGTACTGGTTAGGATCGGTGCTGCTCCCCTTCGCGACAATCTTGTGATGAAGTAGATGTTAGAAACATCGATCTCAAGTTCCTGATCTCGAAGGATGAATTTTTCCTGATCCTCATCCCATATACTGATCAAATATCGTAGCAGCTCTGGTTGAGCATAGAGACACAATTTCAAGAAGAAATTCTTTAATCCACAATATCAGAGAGCTTCCATGGATCTCTCATTTTCTGTGGTAAGCTCGTCCTCTTTACTGTGTTCCTGTTCTTCCCATTCGATCACCATTTTGCCACTTTCTACCTATAAACACATTCATATGATAGTATTAGCCATTTTTTGCTTGAATTTGTGAATGTTTGGGGTTTTTAAATTTCATTTTTCACACAAAATGGTTTGCGCTGATGGCGCGCCTTAGTGTAACAAATTGGGTGGTTGGCGCCACTTTGTGCTCGAAACCCGCACCAACTACCATGCCCTAATTTTCATATTTCCTCCCCCAGAATTCAAAATTGGAAGTCGCAGGTAGTAAGAAATGATTCAAAATGCAGGGAGAGATCTTGGTTCTTACCTGGAACTGACGGATTTGGGATTGTTTTGCTGGATTGTCCGCTATCGTCGCCGCAAAATCACACTGTAAAATGGGTAACTATTTGCTCCACAAGAGATAAAAAAGTGAAAAGTAATTAGTTTTACCATTTTTGGCATTTTTAAACTTTTTACAACCCTAATTAGGTTTCAATACATGTTTTTCGATTATTTTATTATATTATTTTCGAAAAATGGGTTTTACACGTGTCTCTTGTGCATCAACGAGTTTCAGGACATAGTGATGGAGTAACGAGTTAAATTTTATACTTTTTCGGGCTCGGTAAAAACACGAAAAAGTCACTGTTGGAGTCATCTTTTAGCTCTTTTCTGACTCTCTAAAATTGAAAATATTGCTGAGACTCTTATCGTTTTGAACTCGTTAAATGGTTGCGAAGTGGTATCTACTCAGTATACGTTTACCCCTTTCTGGGATAGATTTTTTATGAAAAAGGAATACCTTAGCCTATCACGACTAAGAGGTTCTTTCAGATATTGTTTTCTACCTTTTCAGATCTGAGAGACTACCTATGAAAAGGGTTGACATGATGGAGTTTTCTTTTCTACCTTCTTTTCAAACTCTCTAAACATGAAAAGATGTCGAGTTCTCCCTTTTTCAAACTCATTAAACCCTGATGACATCAGATTTCGTCGCCATGACGTTACTCGAGTTCCTCCTTCCTAGGGCTCGTAAAATGTACTAGGTTGGATATGTACGAAGGACAAACTTACAACACAAGCATATGCTATCTACTTTAATCTTTTTTTAAAAAATAATTGGGGTACTCACCAGAAATGGTGGGGGAAAATGGAACCAAGTTTTAGTTATGTTGGCAGTATGTCGCTCTTGAACATGGCACTTGTCTGCATTCGTGTCGGGTTGGGGACATCTCATTTCGTCATTTTTGTCTCCATGGGTTTGGGTAATCTCTTTTGACCTCTCATCTGCCCTTTTCCACGTCATCATGACCTCAGATCCTTTGATGCCAAATATTGCCAAATCCAGTGTCGTGCTACTGATATGTTCAAGAGAAGTTTGCCTCTGTAGTTTTCAACCTTCTTCTGTTTCTATGTTGGTCCTAATTCACTATCATCATATTCCTCTGTCTCGTATCGATGATGTGGGAAACATTATGGCCCACCTTCGATCAGGTCACTTCCTGTCGACTTCAGCTCATTATCAGGGAATTTGACTTAGAGACTCTCTTCTAGTACCTTGGAGCTTGCATGGCTTAATGGCAAGTTTTTCGCATTCGACGCAAGGTCCACATCATTGGCCTTAGATCGAGTGATTCTGCAGGTGTTCGATGCTAGATCACTGTTCACATTCCGTGGATTGTACCAGTTGTACCTTGAGAGCCATTGTCATTATTTGTGGTTTCTCTCGTGCCTGTTAACAACTTTCATCATTGGCTGGTAATCAGGTGATTTTCTTGCATGTTCGACTTCAGCTCATATATTCACATGCTTGAATTTGTACTTGTTCAGGTCAAGATTGAGTGCAAGACCCTGGATTTTGTTTGATAAGATCCAGGCTGCGGATTTTGGTGAATTATCATGACTTATTGCATGAATCTTTTGATTGGATGGCTCTGACCATACCTGAGTCTATTTGTTGATCCTTACTACTGGATGGATGCGTCCATACCTCAGATCTCTATTTTTATATGCTCTATTATGGATGGTTGCACCCATACCACATGTTCATGTATCAGAGATATCAGTTGTATTCGTAATTGTAGGTCTTCCGATAGCGGTGTTTGGTTTGAACACATTCTCATAAAGCATTTCGCCCCTCCCTCTCCCTTAGACCTCATGCTTTATGGGGCATCTATTACACAAAATTTTGTGACTGTCCCTACAATCCCCATCTCGCCCATTGGAGGGTCATTTCCGTGATCAATAAGTAGTGTCATGCCTTGTAAAGACCATCATTATGTCCCTATACATGAAAGTAATATTCCTTCTGTTGACAATTCCCTGAGCAGAGACTCAAAAATCCATGTTTTTTCCTTGGCGCGGGTAATTAGTTATGCCCTTGCGTCGAAGAGGAAGATTAAAAATGGGCCCCGCGCTAGTTGGCGCTCTGTCCTAGTTTTCCACCTGCGCCAACCTGTTTATGGAATGTTTTTTAAAAATAGAGGCAGAGATTCCACTCCAACCACCTCGAGGATGGGTCATTGGGAGTGGTTTAACTGATAAACCACGGAATCCCTCCTTTAGGTTTATGGTTTCCACCTCTTATGGGAACTCCCTAAAGGATAGGCCTCCCTCCCACCTTTGTAGGGATCCTAACCTCCTCCTTTTCCTTTATAAAAGAAGCTATCTCTCTTAGTAAAAGCTAGCTGAACTTGGAGAATTAGACATATTATAGCTGAATTACTAGAGAAGATAGAATACGAAGGAATTACGTTGAGGAAGCTTTAGTCCATGGCTTCTGAGAGATCTTGAGTCCATGCCTTCATCCCGTCTGAATTCCCTGACGTACATTTGAGATGCGCTTCGCTTAAACCCCGCTGGAGGAGATTGCGACGTCAAAGCACTGGTTGTAACTCTTCCTTCTATTCATCTATATACATGGCTACTGTTTGGTTCCAATTTTTTGTTACGACATTCTTTTAATGCAATATGTTTATCCCTCTTTGACTGGCTAATAGTTATGAGTGGAACTAGTATGTCATATGTTTTTCTTGTTCTTGTTCTATGTGCAGATATCCAAGCGTAACGATGAAAGGATTGTGATTAGCCAAGACAGGAGCGAGATGCCACTACTTCTTCAGTAATGAAGACATCGTTGGATTCCAGGTAGGTAAATCTACCATGTCCTTTGTTCATTCATTAACTAGGAAGCAACACTCTAGCGTGTCCCTTTGTTTCTAGACCCACTCTAGGGCTAGAGGGATCATCTTTGTTCGGAGAGAGGATTTACCCGCTTAACAAAGGTGAAGATAAATGGAGGAGACAGTTTCAATTCTAAGGCAGTACATTTTCCAATTTATCCACCTTTCCAGTGTAGAGAGGAGAGGTATGATTTTGAACAAAAAGAGCTAAAGAGTATTGCAGGAGAAGGCAAAAACAATGTTGAAGATGATCTAGACGAGACCCTGTTTCTCTTCATATTATTTTTACAATTTTCACAATTTGTGGTCGAGGAACCAGAGGCCCGTCCATCCCAAAGCTACCAGCGATCTGAACACTACAATTCCTTTGCATATTTCCCATCCACATCCCATGTCCACAAAAAAATATTTCAAGTTCAAATTATGGTTCCCTGAGACACCTGGTAATGCCCATGCTCCATCATACTATTCTCAAAGGCTGTCGCATATAAATCACCACCAATTAATACATTTCCAATAGATAAATTCTTAGGTTGAAATTCCAGGCCGTGTCCTTGTGCAAAGTAGGTACAACTGCACCTTGAGGAATATAGACATCACCAGACTTTATGGAAATATATTTTAAAGGCCTCTTAATCCTATAAAAAATATTATCGAGTATTCTATACCGCTGCTCTACGGACAAAGGCTTACGTGTCTGCAAGACATGTTCATTCACCACTAATTCCGTAGTCTCTTCGTAAACTTGAATGGTGGTAGAATCACCCTCGAGACGAACTATTTAATCGATAAGATTGTCATTACCAACTCGAACAAGATGATAAATATCTACCCCTCCCATGCCATCTACCACAAGAACAGGTCCTAACACCTTTCGAACGTATCCATACTCTCTCTCCTTCTCGAAGTCTTTGAAGGTTGTCATTTTATCTCCATATGCATACGAGATGTTTTTTGCTCCAAATTGCAATAGAAACCCCAAAATCAAGAGCATAAAATCTCAATTCAAAGCTTGAAAAAGAACCAAACCAGATCTGATCTAGTAAATTCACGTCAAAATCTCGTAGAATAGTTGGGGGAATTTTGATTCAGAATTCAAACTTTGGGAAATTCCTATGGAATAAATGGTGAAGTTGTGTTGATAAGTGAAAATGGAGATGTAAGGAGGTTCAAATTTTTGAATTTGAATAGGCGCAAGGCGGAAAAAATTGAAGCTCACTGATTCGTCAGAGTGAACAATGTTTGCACATAGAGTGCCCATAGAGAGAATGTCTTCGACATAATAATTAAAGAAATGAAATTTTATATATGACATTTTTTGAATTAAAAAAGTTTAAGAATATATATATATATATATATATATATATATATATATATATATATATATATATATATATATATATATATATATATATATATATATATATATATATATGGATTAAATTTTAATAAAGTATATTTGAAATGCTACAATGGTTGTTTTTAATTATTTTTAATTAATTAAGTAATTAAATTATAGTGTAATAGCTGAAATAAAAAATATAATATTATCTAGGATGGGGTGATATTTCATTGAGAAGTAAAGCGAGTGGGGCATATGCTATTTATATGATCACACGAATGATCTTTGGTGTGGCATGCCTGACCATGTAGGAACATGGGAAACTTGGGCATATAAAGGGTGGCATTTATTGCTCATAATTATCGAGGAGTATATGATTAATGTTTCGAAGGGTGGCGAGGTTTGTTTATTATATTTATGCCTCGAGTGCTTCATATTCTGCTCAACGCGATTTGGTCATTAGGTTGGTATGCTGTTATGTGGAAGGGGTGCCTTGGAGTTTTATCCTCCAGTGAAGCATGGTAGCATGTTCAATAGTATCTTTAACATTTATTTTTGGGGGTTTCCCATGGACGTGTTACGTTATGGAATTCCTCTAGTGCTATATCGATAGGTTGTTCTGTGTAAACTCGTGGTCAACAATAATTCTGTTGTCTTGTTGTTATTAGAATGAGATTTCTTGGAAGGTGTACCAAAAATATCTCACTTAAGTCACGAGTGACTAGTGACCCTAACAACAATTGTGGCTGCTTGTACTTCTAATCTGCAACAAATATGTGAGAAAAAACCTGCAAAAACAATGGATGTGTGAAAATATAAAAGAAAAAACAACATATATAAATCTGATGTAAAACCCAATCTTGGAAAAGCTTTTAATGAAAAAATATACTATGATGACACTCGGAGAAAGAGATTTACAAAGGGTCATAAGCCCCCCTAAATGGGATGGTTCCTTTGATGTCCTCGTCGCTTAAATATTCAGATCTTCCTCTCTCGAATATGTGAAAAACCCAAACAATGTAGAACTCAAAATGGGAGCTCGAATGGTATGTGACAATAATGGTGACGATGATAATGATCATGGTGAAAAAAGAATGAAAACCCCTCTTATTTGTAACAAAGTATTCGATCAATCTCGAAAATGGATAATAACAAAATATTATTGACCAAAATCTAGATCTAACTGCTTGGAATAATTTATTATATTTTTTGGAGAGGGAAAATATATTTAAAACAATTAAATATCTTTATTTAGAAATAATTAACAAATAAAATGATTTATTAATTATTTCATGAATAATAAGAAATGCGTGAAATGAAATAATTATTAAATAATAATTTAACAATTATCTCAAGGACGGAGATAAGGAAAAATAAATAAATTATGATTTATTTAATTATTACTAGGTGATTTAGTCAAATGTGACAAGGAATAATTATCAAACAATGATTTAATAATTATTCCTAGAGAAAATTAAATAAATAATGGTTTATTTAATTAGTCTCATGGGTTTTAATCGAAAATAACTTAATTAAAGTGGTTTACTAAATTATTTCTTATAGTGAAAGTGATTTTACTATGGTAAAATTAAACTCACATGGTGTATTTCGATCCATCTAGTTAGAAATGGCCAAGTGGTAATTTTTTGGTGATAACCGATTTCCCCCAACTTACGAGCATCAGGAGAAAATCGTATGACCAAAATATGTTGTAAGTTACACTTCCACAAGAAACCAAAGGGGAGTCAAAGAGAGAGAGATACGACTGAAGCAATACGAGGAAGGAAAAAAATGGAGGGGGCGAGACCTATTAAACTGATATAAGTATCCTTTTATGTGAGTACATTATCTCAAATGAGGCGAGGGAGGCATACCCATACCCTCCAGGATAACTGACTACAATGAATAATGACATGCCCAACAATGTGGGACTTAGCTACAAAGTAGATAATACATGATCCTCTAGCATCAATGTGCCAGTACATAATAAATTGAATCCCATATACATAATGCGCATGGAAAAACATAGGCTAGGACTAAATACAATAATATATGAGCACATGAGACACAATTCCCCTTGAGCTGACATGGGGAGGGGGGACCGAAACCAAGGAAACCCTGCTGAACATGAAAATGATCAAAAGATCTGAATGGATAATCTGAAGGAGACATGCATGCTATGGGCACTGCAAGCAGCTGGAATCAAACCCATCAAATATGTGGAACTGAATCTAAGGCTGGAGCATAATATGATGTCATCTAGGCATGTGGGGGGATACCTAAAGGGCCACCCCTCATGAGGTATGAAACATATCACACACACTCAAGAATCACTAATACAATTTGCTGGATCACCGAACCATCAAGTGTACAATTCTCAATCTTGCGATAATGAACTGGGTCGAGTACGTGAGAAACAACCAAGTCAAAGGGAAAGGATGGTTCCATTTGCTTGATGAAAGCTGGAACCAAGGTACATCACCCTCTAGACTATTTTTCTGGAATGAAAGTGTTGAAGTAGATATAAGAGGCCCCGCCAGAGGTGAGGCAATGAGGAATCCTCAACTAAAGCATGAGGGATCATAGTAGAGTTATTGATGGACTGACACCAAGGATAAAAATGGAGGGATATAAATTCATAGGTGGACTGTAGATTTCCGTTTTTAAAGCATACACTACTACATTTGGTGGAAATTCCGACACTTGGTTCCGACACTTTTGACTAAATGTCGGAAATTTCCCCAAATTTTTTCCATCTCGCCCGAAACCGTCGCTATACCGACGTTTATAGAAAAGTGTCACAATACCGACACTTAGAAAAGTGTCGCAATTGCGATGTTTGGAGGAAGACGTCGCAATTACGACACTATGGCCCAAAGCGTGACTATTGCGACGACTGCCTCCAAACGTCGCAAGCGCGACACAATGTCTAAGTGTCGTAATTGCGACGTTTGGAGGCACTCGTCGCAATAGCGACGTTTTTTCCGCCATCGGTATAATGAAACTTATATGCGCGCTACATAAAAATACGAAACTTATATGCGCGCTACATAAAAATGATTTTATTGTTTCGTATCCGTTGCAATAGCTACATTAACATCTGATATCACGCGTGCATTCGCCCTCCGCTCTTGCAGAACAACATTCGCCCTCAGCATTCGCCCTTAGCTCTTGCAGAACAACATTTTCCCTCAGCATTCGCCCTCAGCTCTTGCAGAACAACATTCGCCCTCAGCTCTTGCAAAATGGTAAGTTCTTACTGCAGGCCCTTCCTCCTATAGTAGGGTTGACTCTATTTGTGTTTTTTTGGTCAATTCCATTGGATTGTGTTAGGCTGTAGGGTTCTCTCTAGATGTCAAGAATCAAGATTCAATACCCTCTATTATCTTCATCACCCAATATAAGATTTAAATTTTTCCCAAAGAAACGCTTATTAATTTGGCAACCATTATTTCTCCCTGCTTTAAAAACCCTACATTTAAATGAAAACAAGCATTGCATTTCAACTGCAAAAATCTGTTAGTGTTCAAATGTACATGTGTGCTACATTAACGTCCGATATCACGCACGCATTTGCCCTCCGCTCTCGCGTAACAACATGAAGCCCTCGAAAGATTCGCCCCCCCCCTTGCAAAACAAGCCCGCCCTCGCATTCTCCCCGCATTCACCCCGAGCCACAACACTACAACATTCGCCCCCGCCCCGTGTAACAACATCGCCCTCCGCATTCGCCCCGAGCTCTTGCAGAACAACATTCACCCCGCATTCGCCCTCGACCTCTTGGGTAACAAAGATTGCCCTCGCCTCTGCGTAACATAATTTGCCCGCCTCGTAAAATGGTAAGTTCTTACTGCAGCCCTTCCTCCTATAGTAGGGTTGACTCTATTTGGGTTTTTTTGGTCAATTCCATTGGATTGTGTTAGGCTGTAGGGTTCTCTCTAGATGTCAAGAATCAAGATTCAATACCCTCTATTATATTCATCACCCAATACAAGATTTAAATTTTTCCCAAAGAAACGCTTATTAATTTGGCAGTCATTATTTCTCCCTGCTTTAAAAACCCTACATTTAAATGAAAACAAGCATTTCATTTCAACTACAAAAATCTATTAGTGTTAAAATGTACATGTGTGCATCACTTGTGTAGGGTATTCCTTTTCCACTTTCACATTATCCAAGAATGTGTGCAGTATAGTTAATATTTTTTGTGATTTAGATTATCTTGAAAAAGGAAAGGTAAATTATTTCCCATGGAAAAAGAAGGTTTTCCCTTTTTACTACTGGAAATGGTACAACAAAGTTCCATTTCTACCCGAAACTCCTATGAAACAGGAACCAAATAAAGGCCATGTCCTCAATGGACATCCTTTGGCTTTGAAAATGGCCATTGCACCGTGTTGTTTCTTATATTACATCACAATAGTTTCTTAGGTCATTTCTTGTTTCTAAGGATTTTTCAATAGTTGCTCCAAAAGCTTCACTTCAAGGCCCTTCAAGATCGTCTCCAACAATGCTATACCATCAGCTTCAACAATGTTGCTTCAAAAATATCCTCAAGGTCTTCACAACAAGTTTACTAGAAGTTGCTCCAACAATATATTCAAGAAGGTCTTCATTGTCAACTCGTCTCTTGTTTGGGTGCCTTAATGTGCAATGACATGTTTCCAGGACTGAATTCAATGCAAGGCATATTTGAAACTCTAACTCTGTCTTCTGTTGTCTTATTAGAAATTATTTCATTTTTCATTTTGTGTTTTCAAGTTAGATATTGTTTTCAAGTTTTTACATTTATAATTTTATTGCAATGTGGCAGACTGATTAGAGCAGTGCAGGAACAACCCCGAGACGGGATGATCGCGGAAAGAGGCCAGCGAAAGAACATGTAAAGTGCCAGCATTGCTCTATCTTCAGGTATTTTAGTTATTTATATAATTTATATAATATTAATTTTGTTCAAATATGCAGACACCTAGCCATGGTATGCCTGATGATTCCCTCTTTGAGGAAGAGCTTTCTTCATCACTATCTCCAGTGTTCTTGTTGCGAAAAAAGGCATGAGATGCAAGGTTGGAATTTAATACTTTGATAGACGCGCCTCAAACACCTGAAACAGAAGAGAGGATAAAACATATTATGATCCAGCTAGAAAGATATCAGGTAATAATAAAAAGTCAAAAGGATATTTTTTTTGTTCTGCATGAGATGAATTGTGATAGTTTTATTTTTAATTTTTACATTGACTAAACTAACAAAAATTTCTTTTGTATGTAGCATTTTCTGGCACTTGCTGAACCCGGTGTTGGTGGTAGTGGGACACAAGGGCAAGAGATTTCCCAACAACCCTCTCATACACCTTCTACTCCTTTAGGTGCTAGCCAAGAAACACACCCTACCCAAGCAGACACCCAGCCAACCGCTGAACGTGTTGGCAATGATGAGGCCGATATGGCCAACTACATTATTGCGTTTCCTGGAGCTACACGTGTCAGCTCCACAGGGACCATTAATGGCACGTTGTTGGTGAACGATGAGGGTGTCCCTATAAAGCATGTACAACTCCTAGGTAAATTTTAATATTTTAACTATTTCATGTACTTTATCTAAAGCATATTTATCATGATTTTTATTTTTAAATTAATGATAATATCTTTTTTTTTTTTTTGTTTTATTCTGTGTAGGAAACAATGAGTTCTACAGGATTCTGGAGAGCCATGCGTTGGTAATTTTTGGCCCAAACATACGTACAGGGTGGAATTCCCAGAATTCCAACCTGAAAAAAGAACTTCTAGATTATCTAGAAGCCCTTTTTGGGGTCGACACATTTGACAGAAAAGCGGTGGCTCAGGTAGCCGGCAAATATTTGAAATATACCAGGGACACCTATAGGACACAATTGCAATTTAACCCTAGATATGAGCGTCCTCTCGCAGTTTCAGAGAGTGAGTGGAGAGCACTCATCCATGACGGAAAAGAGAAAAGGGCAAAGAAAGAAGGAAAAATTCCAACTGGACCCGCAAGGTAAATTACAACTTTAATTCAATAGCTTCAATTTTCTCTATGTCTAAAATAAAAGTGTGCTACGTCATATCTGACTTCAATATTTTGATGCTAGGTTGCCTGACACCTCAAAGGCAACCAAAGCTAGGATTGAAAAAAAGGGCCATCACAAGCTAGGCCAGGGCGGCTACTTGAAATTAGTCGCAAGAATTGTAATTAAGTAGCTAAACATCTTATAATTAATTGTATCGCCTTCCAACGTTTTTGTAATCCTATCAAATATGATTAAAAATACACAATCATATGTAATGTAGGGTGATGACTTCGGAACAGAAACTACAGAGGAAGATAAAATTATCGCTTTCCGTTTCGGCTATCAAGCTGTAGTTGAACGTCGCAGAAGCTTGGGGCAGGTCCCAAGATCCAGAATGCCCGATAAGGTAAAACATTAACCTTTCAATATTTTTGTTTTCGTCCATAAATTTAATGTCTAAAAACTTTGTTTAAATCAGGGGAGCAGCACTACCGACGAGGCAAATAACCCAGTTTTAGAGCCAGATGTAGATGATCCTCACGTGCAACCTGATCATTGTAGTGGGGACCAGGCCGACAATGCTACTATTAGTGAGGGCCGTGACGGTAATTAATTTCCACTTATAATTTTTTCTAATTATACCTTGATGGTTGTCCTTATAATGTTTTTTGTTTAAATGACATAGAATGTTTCCCTTGAGGATCTTACCACCAGAGAGGAAGACAGGGCAACAGTCCCAACGGCGACAACTGGTGCACCAGGTAAATAATCTCATTGCAATTTTTTTTATTAATATTACCGAACTAGTTCAATGATATTTAAAAACTGACAATTAAAATTTAATATTATCTGTATTTGTAGGCGATGCCCCGTCACTGGATGAGACCAGACATCGTGACAACGCAACTAGGTCAGCGGCGACAACTGGTGCACCAGGTAAATAATCTCATTGCAATTTTTTTTATTAATATTACCGAACTAGTTCAATGATATTTAAAAACTCACAATTAAAATTTAATATTATCTGTTTTTGTAGGCGATGCCCCGTCACTGGATGAGACCAGACATCGTGACTACGCAACTAGGTCAGCAGTGCGGGTCGAAAGGCACGAAACAGGAGCAGAGCATGATGATATTGATGATGTAATTAGGAGCTTTAGAAATAGGAAGAAGAAAAAGAAAATTCAATAATGTAAAATATTGTATTATTTTAAGACAAATGTTACCATACTTGGAACGTTTTTTGCATTATATAAAAAACTCATTTATCATACTATTTTTATGTCAAGCATTAATTGCAATGTTTCCTTGCGTACTTTTTGTTGAATTTATTTTTATTAGTTATTGAATATTTTTTTTTATGCTCATTAAAGTAAAAAATGAAATATAGATTGGATATTGGGGAATTGAGAGTGATGTGAGGGGGGGGGGGGAAGGGGCCATAAGAGCTTCCACCTTCACGTGGTTGGCCCTGTTTAGTAGAGAATAATTTATTGGAGCGATATAATCTTGGAGCAAACCTCCCTTGATCCAGCGTAGCAACAAAAAAGTCACTGTTGACTTAGTTGCTACTCTTTCAGATCGTGGGAGGCTTGTTCCAAGTTCATGCGACTCCAATAAATTTTTCTTGAAATGAAGAGGAGCTTATTCAGGTATGTTTTGACATTTTCAACATATTTTCTAACATTATCATAAGAATGTATCTTAGAGTAAAAAATACTACATCAATTACTTGTATTTATTGTATAGATAATGATGGATTTTGATTGACTTGGCAGTGCAGGTACAAATCCTCTTGCATCATGAGCAATACAACTTGTCAACTAGGGTCATGTCCAGGATATTTTTGCTTGTGCGCTTGACCAGGTTCGTAATGTCACATTTGTAAGTTCCTTTACAGTTCATAATTCAATATTAAGCTTGTTCATGATTATTATCTAGGTTTTTTGTATGTGTTTTTTCATCTATTCGATTGTAAGCAACTCTGCATGTTTCCTGTTGTTCACTATGATTTCTCCCATTACCACTCCCAGGATGAATCCGACTTTATTGTTACATAGGTTACTTTATTGTTACTATGATTTCTCCATTTACGATTTCATAAGTTACATCATGTAAAGTTGTCAATCTCAGGTTGGTGATGAGCTTTAGTTCTCCAGATTTGGGGCTTTTCTGATATTTTCTCCCTCATGTCATTCCTGCATCACCTCATTGTTTGAGCATGCCAATTTTATACCACTTGTACCAATTGGCACATGTCAATCTCTGAGTGGTGCCACATTTCACCTATTTTCAGTGAGAGTTTAGGGTTTCTCTAACATAGCTTCAGAAATCCGATTCAGTGCCTGCTTGAATATCGTCACATAATACTCATGGTTTGGATTGATGAGCATGTTCTGAATGGTTGGTTGATTCATAAGAACCACCAATAGAGTCATATTGAGATATTTCAGAAGTTTTCTCAGGTTTCCTTTTTCACCGTTTCTAGTGGGTGGGATGGTGTGGGGTGATCCATCAATACTGGTGCTCTTGTAGTAGGGAATTTGTTTTTGGGGATATAAAGGAGCATTTGATGTAGATATCCCATTGGATGCATTCATAGATGGGAACGAGAGGTCAAGAATTTAAATTAAAAATATGCAACCTCTAGCATGGCAACCTGAAGGCCACGAGAGACACTGGTTAAAGATTGTTTTGTGCTGGCCTTAATATAGTCGTGATTTATTTCTATTATCTTAATGCAAATATATAGTCCGGTCTCATTAAAATGAGGATTGTGATTGTATTTCTCTTTGGTTTTTTCTCTCTTAATGCTCCAGAAGTTGCCAAAGTTGCGATAGTTGTTTAGTTTGCCTGTTACAACTTAAAAGTGGTTTTTAGCAATGGGAGTCATGTTTTTTAAGGTTCATACTAATATGAAGATCTTGTAATTCTATATTCAGGATAAGAGAAGATGGCCTCTGCTTTGGGCAGTATGACAACAATTGCCACATCTACCTCATTGAGTAACAATGGAAAGGGGAAGAAGTTGGGTGCAATGTTTGATAATTATGGCAGACAATTGTCTTCTCTTTCAGTTTTTTCACCCATTTCCTTTAATCACTCAAGCAGTAGAGGGACTCTGAGATTATGCGACAGAGAGAAGGTAGTTAATACAATAGCTATGGAAAAGGAGTTGTACTTCAACAAGGATGGCTCAGTGACAAAAAAATTGCAGGCCAGAGAAAAAATTATGTTTAAAGGAAGGTCACCTGCACGTGAAACTTCACTACGGTGGATCTTTCCTTGTCCACTTATATTCGATTTTAATGTGTTATTTTAATTTTTCATGGAGGGTTGTTTTGGCATATGGTCTGGCATTCAATTGCACACTTACTGAAAGCATTGTCAATTTGTCTTGCAGGCGGTGTGAACAAACTTGCTGATCTTGTTGGAGTCACCCTTGGGGCGAAGGGAAAAATGTTGTCTTGGAGAGCAAGCATGGTTCTCCGAAAATAGTTAATGATGGTGTGACAGTAGCTAAGGAGGTAATTTGTAGATATGTGCTCTAGTTTTCTTTTTAACGTTGTATTAGTTCCCCCTCTTAAATGTCTTAGATTTGGTAGGCATAATTTGAAAACTCAAAGGTGAAAGGAAACATATTTGTTACCCAGTGGTCTACTTGGCCTATGGACTAGCCACATTAGAGTAATGTATAAAGCTTTTCACAACAATAAAAGGAAAGGGTTATGGCTGAGTCAAATTTTATTGTTATTGACAGTGTAATGAAATGTATCTCAATGCTATGGTTTTGGCCTTTTTATTGGTTGAATTAGAGGACCCAGCTGAAAATATTGGGGCCAAGTTGGTAACGCAAGCTGCGACAAAGACAAATGATTTAGCTGGGGATGGAACCACAACATCTGTTGTTCTTGCACATGTTGGAATATTGAAAAATTCCAGAACAATGAATGGAGAATAAATCTCCCTTCCTCTAACACACAGAAAATAAAAATTTCTTTGATAGGAGACAGAGTTTCAATACTTTGAAAACAAACTTCTATTCCCTTCAATAACTCAAAAAAAAACTATTACACTACTTCCTCACCGAGAGGGATTACAAAATTATGACTGCTACAAAACGCAGTGCATAAAACCAACTCACTGTCTGTTCAAAACAAACATACTCTGTCTCTAAAACACTCTACTGTGTTTTTCCCTTTCGCACTGCTGTGCATACACACTTAAAAAGTTACACTCAGTCTTTCACTTTTTACACATTGTTGTGTAATAAAAAATTTACGTATTGTCTATAAAAAAAACTACCAAGCTTTTTCGACCTTTTTATTTTTATATTCCGTAACATATAAAACATATTATAATAAACCCTCTTTTAAAAAAAATAAAATTAAAACTAAATTCTATGGCCCACCTTTCATTTCGCATATGATATATATATAACATATGTTTAAAACATATGTATATATTAAAGCATACATAAAATTAAATTATCAAAACATTAAAGATCCCTTTCCGTCGGACTTCAAAATTCTGAATAGATTGAATTTCAAACCAAATTCGCATTCCAAAATGGGATGCTGACGTCTGCCTAATTTGTAACGCGAATTCTCAATCCAATGTGCCTTATAAAAAATTCATGTCCGGTTTTCAGGTTTTCAGATTCCCTTCAATTTCATGCGATCCAATATTAATGCTCCACGTGTCCTTTTGAATTTACAAAACTGGGGGGTAAATTTCTGTTTGTTTAATTTCTGGTTGGTGAATTGCGTTAATGCTGGTTGTTGTGTTTAAATACAATCCTGTACAGAAATATGGCTGCGGTCGTCTACAAAAAAAAATTGCAGGAATTTTAAATGCTGAATTAAATTTTTGGATTATGTGGAAGTTCAAAGAGTGACATAATCCATTACCCGCAACTAATTTATAAGATAGTGGAAAGTATGGTGAGAGGAAAATGGTGGGATTTACAATCAACCATATTCAATTTGAAAAAAATGGGGAATTAAGAGACCATTATACCTAACAAGTCCTTATAAATATTGAAGCCGAGGCACAAATACATGACAACAACCTTTATACGAGAATTATTTTATTTGAGTAAGGGAATAGTAGTTGTAACTTAAGGTTGCAACAATGGTTCCATAAAACAATTACTTGTATCCGACTGCAGTAACTATGGATTAAAGTTGCAACAATTGTGGCTTGAGTTTGCAGAAGTTGTGACTTGGGGATGCAACATTTGCGACTTAGAATAAAACACATTATATATATATATATATATATATATATATATATATTAAGAGATTATTATACCTGAAAAATACTTGTCAATATTGAAGTTGAGGCATCGATACACGGTAACAATCTTTATATGGGAATTATTTTATTTGAATAAGGGAACAATAGCTGTAACTTAAGGTTGTAACAACGGTTCCATAGAAAATTTGCTTGTATCTATTTGCAGTAACTATGCGTTAAAGTTGCGCCAACTATGGCTTGAGGTTGTAGGAGTTGTGGCTTGGGGATACGATATCCGCGACTTAGAATAAAAAATATTATATATGAAAGAAAGTATATATATTAAGAGATCATTATACGTAACAAGTCCTTGTAAATATTGAAGTTTATGCATAGAGACACAACAACAACCTTTATACGAGAATTATTTTATTTGAGTAATGGAACAACAACAGTAACTTAAGGTTGCAACAATGGTTACATAAAACTATTGCTTGTATCTAGTTGTAGTAATTGGGTGTTAAAGTTACAGTAGCTATGCCTATGACTTAGAATAAAACAAATTATATATATATATATATATATATATAGAGAGAGAGAGAGAGAGAGAGAGAGAGAGAGAGAGAGAGAGAGAGATTAGAAAATATATTACAACAATATTTATTTAACTAGTATGTTAAAAAAATAAAATTTACCCGGTCGCAGGTGTGGGGGCATCTGGAAAGGTATGGATACCAATCCATTTAGAATATACATGGCATCAACACCCAAATCCGTGATTAGTTTTTGAATATGGAAGATGAAAAACAAGAGATACATGCATAAAAAAATTAAGAAATGCTACTATTTTGATCACTCACACATTTACATATGCTATTGTCTACACACCTTCTATTGGTGGACGATGTTATCCTATTTCTTGTAGGATATAGTAGATAGGACTAGTATGTGAAGACTCATTAGAGCTCTAAAATCATTTTGGGTATCATTTGGAATATAAGTAAACCTACTCAAGTCTACCATCACTTTCAATGATTTGGAAGATATGTTAGCAAAAACAATCAACCAAGTGCACCCATTTCAAATACTTGGGATTTATGCTAAGATTTAATGACTATAGGTATGGAGATTGGTTCTTTCCATATCAAAAAGTGGGAAAAATAATCATAATATGGTTATCCTTGGGTGGCACATTAACCTTAGTAGTGTCCATACCAGGATATTGGCATTCCCTAGCTTATATTCTTGTTGGTATCTTGGGAAATATTAGAAAAAAATGCTTTCATTTTATCTATAAGGAAAGGAAAAGCAAAGGAGGCATCCCTATAGTAAAATGGAAATGGATTTCCAAGCCAAAAATCACATGATTCGTTGGATACTAAAGAATATTCATCATTTTTGGAAAGCATTATTTTCCAAGAGTCTTTGGAGAATCATAAAACATTTAGGCTTGTGGCAGGATGTAATAAAATCAAAGTAAATAGGCAAAATTTCATATAAGGATAAATTTTACAAAAGTTCCAACAGTTCTTCCCACCATTTATCTTCTGGTATTTTGGTCCATTGAAGTTTTCTCAATGTTTCATCAGCCTTAGTATATTTGAAAAAGGTAGGCTGAATTGGAAACAAATGCTTTACTTTATGCTCAAAATAAAATAAATTTTCCAATCTGTCATGAAGATTTTTTCCTGTTGGCAATGCTGCTTCTGATGTACTGGTTGAAGAATTGGCCTGATTGTCAGCATACTTGTCCAATTTTTCAACATAGCTTTCAAGGTCCATTAGTTTATCCTCTGAAACTATAGGACTGAGCAATCCTTTTTGCAACAAAATATCAAATATTTCTCTGAAGGCAATGATTTCTTCTTGCATATATGAGCACCTTCGTTCTAGATTATGCATAAGGGTTCTCTTAGTAAAAACTCTTTTTATTTCCAAAATTGTTCCGGTCCTGTCCTGAATACCAAGTTCTGCAAGTTGGTGTATGGTTTGAGTGTTTAGAAACTGTATGAGTTGATTGGTTTCCTCAGGCCTATTTCCCAATTCTTCTCTTGTACTTTGAACTTCTTCTATAGCCAATTTGAATAAATCATTCTGTTCATACATAATCTGAATTGAAGACCAGACATCCTTTATTGATTGGATAATGTTGTCCCAAAGAATTTCATTTATTTCCTTTAAAGGTTTCTCCAATGTGAGATCCTTTTACAATGCTTTAACCAAATTTTCTAATCTTTTGACCTCTCTTGTTTTATCAGCAACACTCATTTTTGAGAGATCATATCTTTGTTCTAAATTAATAAGCTGTAACTTTGTGTGTTGGAGTTCTGTTACTTTAAGTTTCAATTCATTCATTGACTTTATTAATTCTTCAGAACTCAAATTGGAAGTATTTACCTGTGATAGCTCTGTTGGCTGACCTATTGTGGATGTACCTGTACCTGTAATTGCCTCTGTTGTTGATGCTAGAATAGTAGACTGCTTGTTATTTAATGCCTGTTCAAGTTCTTTTTCTGTTTCATTTAGTTGCTCATTCAGTTTCAAAAGCAAGTCCATCATTTCTTCTTCAAAATTTTTCTTTATCATCTCTTCAGTTTGTGGATGTCTTGAAGCTGGAAATTTCAACTGCTTTCTCAAAGCTGCAATATCATCATCTTTTTTCTTGATTAGGGCCTCTATACCTTTGACATATTTAGGATTGTGACCCAATCCAATGATTATTTCCTCAAATGTCTTTATCCTGTTGTCTTTGGCCTGAGAAGAGGTTTTTTCAAGCTGCAATTGTGCATTAGTGTTCTCCAAAGAATCTTGCAACTTCTGAGTTGCCATTGCTTTATCGGTCAGAGTAGAATAGATAATTTCACCAGTCTACTTATGTAACTCAATCTGATCTAAAGGATGAATATCCTTTTCTAATACTTCAAAATTTGTTCTAATATAATCTGCAGCTGTTTGAGGCTGCTGCACCTTTGGTTTGAAGTGACTCATTATCATTTTGCCTTGCTGAATGTCATAAGCTGACATCACTCTTTCTTTATTCTTAGGAGCCATCTTCAAATACTGATTTTAAACCTGGAGTCTTAGTGGATCATTCCTGGCTTTTCTATTGATAAAGATTTTCTTTGTATCTCCTGCATCTTTAACTGGTGGTTTGAAAGAAGATATTTCAACACTCTGTTGCTTTTGTAGCTCTTTTCTCTGTAAAGTAGTGGATGCCCCACTAACTGTACCTATTTGTTGACTATCCAAATCTTCTCTCTGGCTATCAGGAATTTCCTGAACAAAATCTACTTCTGGAAGAGGATTTAATTTTTGTCTTTTAGCATGAGGCTGTTCTGAAGATCCACCAACAGGGGTAGCAACTTCAACATCTCTCTTCTTGCCTTTTTCTATATTGATAGGAGTTTGTAAAATTGAAATTTTTGGCTCACTGATTTGAATAGGAGGAATTTGTACTTGACCTTGTTCTTTAGAAGTCTCAGGTTTCTCTGTCATTGTGAATTTTTGAAATACTTGTATGTCAGGATGCTTTTCTTTTCCTTTAGATTGTACAGTGGCCAATGCACTGATCTCCTGTAAATTTTGCTAAGAAGTTTCTGCAGAAGAAGGACCAATACCTGGTATCTGCACCTGTCCAAAAGAGTCTAGGTCAAGTATTTTCTCAAGGTCTTTCATTACATTTTCAACATTGACCTGCTCACTATCCTGTTCTACCAATGTTCCTTCCATCCATTCATCCATATTGGCATATTGTTCAATTTCTGGAATTTTGTGATGAATGTATGGTGATAGTTTATTTTTCATTCTTCTATCACAGATAAAGTTATTTGGGTCATAAGGCACCCAGTAAAAACTTTTTTGTAATCTGAGATATTCTTCTAAGATTCTTTATGCTTCCTTTCCAGCATCTCTAGAGTTACAAACAAAGGGACCTAATTGACTTTTGATCCTGAGCTGAGCCTTTTTCTTTGCATTGCATAAATGAACTATATCTGAGTTAATCATCTGCCTGAAATACTCTAGTGCAAAGAGTCTCATGGGGACATATTTGGGCAACTTGAATGGGCACAATTCACATCCATATATTCTGATCTCAGTGTGATTTTGATACAAGTACCAGTCACCTACCCTATATTTTTTTGAGAGCTGTAGAATTTTCTTGATTTCATTATTGACTCTAGGAGGGGAAACTCCTGTTAACAAAGTGGTTGCAGGGTGTACAAATAGGTCAATAAACTCATTATAGTAGTAAGGAGAATCAGAGGAATTATGGGTGATGGCAGACCAAAATATCACAGACCTAGGATTTCCTTTGGCATCAAGTTTCTGAACATGGAAAGGGAAACTTTCTGATTGGTAATAAATCATGAGATGATATATAACAGAAGAATATTTGAACACTTTTTCATTCTCAAATCTCATGAATTTATCATGGGTTTTATCAGCAATTTAGGATGCAAAATCATACTTGACAGCAGGGGACTGTCCAGGGGTAAATATAGACAACAATACTAGGGTTAATTGATCAACATATTCACTAGTATTGAAACCCATGATAAAGGATATCATATTCAGAATAAGCCTACCCACATCAATGAAAAAAGTATAACCATAGGGGGGAGGGCCTTTGGGCTGATGCTCTGGTAACATGAAGGTTTGACAAATGCGAATTAACTCTTCATTGGACAAATTGGCAGCCTTTTCGAGTAATTCTCCCATGGACAGGGGAGTGAGGGCTTGACCAGGTTGAAATTGTAGCATTTCATTTATCGACTGAGTAGTGATTGGGAAAAGGATGTTCTGACTCAGGGACAAAACTTCTCTTTGATTGGGGTCATAGTTTGCATGGCAGTAATGAATTAACTTAGGAAAAATATGGACTGAGGGGAGAAGATACATGGGGAGATTGGATTCCCATAATCCAATAATATCAAAACCATTTATAAATTTATCTCTGCAGTGGAAAAAGGTTTGAAGAGGATTATCACTAAGAACGAGGTCTTTAATTTGAAAATCTCTATCTGCTAGGGGCAGATAGTCTAAATCTCTATGAGGGGCATTCAAAGGTGCGACGTTCAGAGCCACTGGAACCTTCATTTCTGGTTCTTGTGGATTTAGAAATGAATTTCGGGTTTTTGTGAAGAACAAACAAAATTACAAGTTTTGGGAATGCAATTTAAAATTCTGGGGATTGAACAAGACCAAATTGAACTCTGTTTCTGTCTTTCGTGCAAAATTTAAAACAAAAGCTAGGATTTCACAGAGTTTTAACGGGAATTGGGGTAAATACCTGTTTTTTGGCAGATGAACAGTGATTAAACATGTACAGGCTATGGCATACGAACTCTGGATTACTGGGATACAATTGTCTTCAGCAAAATACAGTTGATGGTGCTTGGCAGTTTGTTTTTGAAATTCTTTGCATGAGACTTTGGTCGTTCATAGAATAATGAAAATGACGCGGGCAAATTTTTTTTATTCACAAAGTCCAAAGGGTGACGGGGTTTTATTTATTTATTTAATGGATGACGTCAACAGGTACAGAGGATGAGTCACGAGAGGCAAGCGGTAAGCGGTTTCTATTGCACCGCTTTTGGGGAAAAGTGGTTTTGGGTGGAGGGCGAGCGATTCCATAGAATGATTGACGCGTGGCATGGCACTGTTTGAAAACTGCCGGGCCATCGCACGTTATTGTTCGGACGCGGATGGCTAGCGATATCATTAATAACCGTTGATCTCAGATGGGTTGATCGAACGGTGATGGGGACGTGGAAGTGACGGGGATTTAATAGCCGTAGTCTTCCCAGGCAACGTTTTGGTCCAGAATCCGGTAAGGATTTTTAAAAAATTCGGCAAAGATTTTATCAGAATCATGTTTATAGTTGTTAAACTTTAGTATTTTGAGTGCCCTAAGGGTTTTTGGTAGTGCTGAATCCATTTCCACTGTCAAAAATGGATTCGAAAAACTCCAACTACCTGATTTCTTGAATTTTAGTTGCCCGGATTCCAGCAAGAAACTGTCGTCCGGGCTATTTCGTTGCCTGGGTAGACAACTCCAGATTTAATATGGAGGGCCCGACGCAATTAAACGTTAATTAATCTCATCGGGGGGAATATGATTGGCGGAGTTAATTAATCGTGAGGATTAATCAATTTGTTTATAAAAATGCAGGAAAATGATCGGGAAATGATTTAACCAAGGTTAGCGGTTAAGGGAGGTATTGGGGATTTTACAAAGGGTTTATAGTTTTAACCTTGGGAAAGGGAGTCGGGGGATTAAAATACACAGGGAAGAATTATTTTTGTATTAAAACACGTAATAAAACATGTTTTAATTATTTTTTCAATATACTTTTATTATATGATAATTAAATCATATTAATCTAATTACCATAGGGGGTGGAATTTAATATTACGATATATTTAGCCAAAGGGGGCATAAAGTGGGTTTTTTATTTAAACATGTGGGAATAAATAACTTTGGCTAAAATTTATTAATGGGTTTTTGGGGATATTATATAAAAATGAGTTATATATAATAGGAGAATGTTATTTTTGTAAGGATTTAATACATAAAATCAATGTTAATATGACAAGGGGACAATGTAAACTCAAAATACATTAATATAACTAAGAAAGTGAAGATTTAAAAGCAAATTTCATTATAATCACTTCATCACTTAGACTTGGAATAAAATGTGATTTTGAGGGTTTTTTTATGAAATAATGCATAATTTTCCTAAGTAAAATGGGATTTTACTTAGGAAAATATGTTTAGAAATGAGTGAATGTTATGAAGAATGACTTCAAGTACTTAGGCTTTTCCAATTATTGGGCCGAGGGTCCGATCCCTCCAAAAGTCAAGGAAATGTCTTGAGCCCCTCTAATTTTCAAATACCTTAGTACTTAGGGGAAATTAGTGAAATATTTAGGGGAAGATGAGAAGGGAAGTTAATAACTTTGACTTTGCTTTGCTTTGAATTTCTTCCAGTATAGTGTCTGCCTTTACACTTTGTGATGAAAGTAAATATTAACACATTTAGAGTCATTTTCCATCACATGCAATTCTGCAACATCATCTACCTACCCTACCTACTTTACTCTACCAATTTTTCTTCTTTATTAGGGTGCACTTAGACTGGAAAACCCTTATCTCACTTTCTTTTCTTTTACATGTAGAAATATATCTAAGTCTAACCTTATTACATCCAAGGGCTCAGATTAAGCTATTGAGCTCCTTTTATTTACTCTACCTATCTACTTATTTGCCAAGATTAAACAGTTTGGTCAGATTTTATTCTCTATCTCTAAAACATGAAATTGAAAGATGAAATAGCCAAGCTTAAACTGTTTGAATATTCATAAATTGTGGCATAGGATACAATTTGCACACAATTTTATTTATTACATAAGAGCAAAAAGTAGTGGCATTTAGACTTGCACACTTTCCTTGGCCTTTCTTTTGGTGGGGTTCATTTTCTTTTACTTTTTTGGCCATTTTTATTCTTTTTACCCTTTGATTTTTTCTTTTAGGGTATACCCTCTTTACATTTTTTAATTTTTTTTGATTTTTTGATAATATGGAAAACATTTGCAACAAGAAAAGGTATGAACATATTACATAGCCCATCAAGTCAATCATGAAATATGACACCTATTGGAATAGGAGTCTAACACTGGCTCCACTTGGGGATGGCTTTTCCTGGTGAAAAGTAAAGAACAGTAGGTCAGTTGTCCTCATCCATTGACCTTGGTGAACCTGTAAATGTCTTATGTCTTCTGCAAACTGAAATCTGATCTGAAACTAAAACAACACACAATTTTTCAAACCAACTTAATGAAAAACTAGCTGAAAATTGAAAACTAAAAAAAAAAATGCTCAAAATTCTGAGCTTATTGGCACTCATCTACCTACTCAATCTACTAAAAATCTTATTGAATCAGGTAATACAAAAATTCCAATGAAGCCAATCAAGTAGCTGTAACAATAAATGGATAACTTGATTGCTTGTGATCAAAATTGGAAGTATATTATGATCATGCGCCTTTATAATAAATGATATGATGTGTAAAGGCCACTTTTGATGTATTTGATCCTTATAGAGAAAACATGTTTGCAGATTTGGGCTAGAAATATTCTCCATATAATCTGATATAGGATCAATAAAAGTATGATGTATGTTATTTACTTCTAGGCCTTCAATGACTGGTTGCTCAGTTGTATTCTGAATATTAAGCCTTGAAACTATTTCTTTTGTCTTGTGTTTGAAAGAATAATCATCCTCAATATGCAAGTCAAAAGATAGTACAATTTCCTCTTGCTTAGGATAAGGAATATTTTCAAAGAATTCTTTAGGATTTCGGAAATTGTATGACTGAATTTGAGAATGAAAAAGTTTAATTTCATTTTCATAATTTTCAGAAATTATCTCAAGAACACATATTTTCAGTTTGGGAGAATATTTTCTTGATTTGAAAAGAAGAAATAAAGCTCTTAAAAAATCCTCATCAAGCTGAAGTTCTAATATCTCATCCCTCAAAATAGCTAGTGATTGTTTTGTGAAATTATCATTATTATCATCATACTGATCATGTAAGTCTAAAAAATCTTCTAAGAACCTTGATTTTCTTAGGAATAGGTCATTTTGTAATAGCTTGCATCTTTTGAGGCTCGAACTTCACTCCTTCCTTTAAAACAATATGAACCAAATACTCGAATTCTTATTTCCCAAAAGCACATTTGGATATTTTTACATAAAAATGATTGCTCTCAATAATTTATATAACTTTTCCACATGTTTACTAGTGTGGTATTCCCATGGTTTATTATAAATATGTGTATTATCAAAGAAAACCAACACAAATTTTATAAGATGGGCTCAAACAAAATTGTTCTTAAGTCGAGCCCGCCGGACTTCAAACGGCGATAAACCATAATTCAAACCAAATTCGCGTTCCAAAATAGCCTGCTGATGTCGGCCAATTTTGTGACGCGAAAACCAAATGAATCCACCCTAATATTTTTCGGGTCCGAAGTTGGGCTGGTGTACGGAGGGAGAGTTGTGACGCGAATTTCTTATCAAATTCACCCTAATCTTTTTCGGGTCCGGATTTCCACTACGCGAGCGACCCAAACAAAGATCCGCTCCAATCAATTTCTACCACGTGTCCTCAATCAGAACTTGCCCTGCTCCCAAATGCGGGTGCAGATGGCGTTTAAGGCGATGGGACATGGATGTGGCGATTTCATATCAATCACATTAAGTTTTAACGCTGTTCAATTAAGTTCCAAGGTTTTCACATCTAATCGCATTAATTTTTAACACTGTTCAAGATCGGACCTCCACTCCTGTTAGCGATTCTGCATGCTCCAATATGATCTGGCCTTCGGCTCTCATTAATGATCAGAGATTAATTATGACGGGCGTCCTTCGATTGCATTGCAGTCGGGTCGATAAAATGGCATTTCGCTATGGTTTTTCAGACGAGCCGGTTGCTGGGTTACACTGCCTGCTCACTGTGACGAGAAGGAGAAGTGGCCAGCTGAACTGCTGCGTAGACCTTGCTGCATATCTACATTTCTCTCGGTCTGGTCCTTGTCTGTCTTCCTCTGTTTCTTGGAATTCTGCTTCTCCGTCTCCTCTTGTGCCCACTGCTAGTGAGACTGCACCCATGCCTCGCGTGTGTCAAAGGATGCGTTGCCGCAGGGGGAGCACTAGAGGTCAACTCCTGCGCGCTCCCTCCAGCCCCTCAACCGAGTTGTCTTCCGGCCAGTCCAGTGATTATTACGCAGGTCGCTATCCAAATACTAGGAGTGGGCGGGGTCGGGTTGTAGGATCTGGCCACCGTATGGATTCCCCTGCTCCTCGTTTCCCCACCGCTAGTTCACCTTCTCCCACGACGCGCACTGCGCAATTTTCCTTTAATTTATCTATCAACCGCCCACGAATCACAACTTCAGTCACTGTGGTTTTCCGCGAGGAGGCCCAAACAGAGGAAGAATGCACCCGTCCGGCGGGTCTGAGCTCGGAAAAAGCCGGCCAGCATTCGGGCCTTCAGGAGGGGAGCCGTGGCATGAATGTGGAGGTAGCACCTAGCGATCCTGGACCTTCCGAAGGATGGTGCCGAATCGTCGAGGAGCCGGAGGAGTAGTTTGGTTAATTTGTTTTTCTTGCTTCGCGGTCCACTTAATTGGGCTGCTTTTAGATTATTTTACTGTGCTGGACCTTTGTAATATTTTTGAATTCTGTAAATTAAACGTTCAAGACCGGTTTCCCCGTATGAGGGCAATCTTCTTAATGTTTTGATTTTTTGATGACAAATTTGCCATGAGTCTGGGCAATGATTTTGACTTCGGTGTAATTTTATTCCCACTGTTAACAGATTAACTTTACTTAGAAAAAAAATGTTTCCCTGTTTCTATTTTAAACCTGTTTTTTGAAATACAGAGCCATGTTTATATGGTCTATGTATTATAATCTTTCTCTGTATATCTACTACAGGAACCTTTTTGCTATGAACATGGTGGATGCTGTAGCGGGCTACTAATGGAAACAAGCGAGCCTGAACCTTACATCTCGGATGAAACAGATGGTTACCAATTTTGGAATCAAGCGAGCCCGATCTTACAAGTGAGCCTGGGTTTCTGCAGATGGTTATCACACTCCTCACATGATTAGCATTTTTCACTGTTCAAGGATTTTGGGTACTTTAATTTGTATTTGGAACAATGGACGTCGGTACTCTATCTGTTGCTTTACTATTCTACATACTGCTATTTCACTTTCTTATAGATGCCTCAGCCATATTTGGATGCTTTCTCAGATTTGTAGATAATCTCCATGTGGACCGTTACTGGGTTTTATATCATGTCCCTGTATGTGACATGGGGTATTTTTCTATCATTGTCTGGGGTGGGACTTCCACTTTTCTGGATGGATATTTGGGTTCCAATCTTCAGATGTGAAAATGTAATGAATTCATGGACTTTTTTACTTCATATAATATATTCAAAACAACGTTTTTTCTCATGTGAAAAAAAAATGATTAATGTTTATCACTCTGCCTTCAAAACTAGCGATGCTGGTCTATGTTGCTGGTTTATTGATATGGTCTGATGGTATTTTTATATTTTGGACATATCACACTCCTCACATGATTAGCGTTTTTCTCTGTTCAAGGATTTTGGGTAATTTAATTTGTATTTGGAACAATGGACGTCAGTACTCTATCTATTGCTTTACTATTCTACATACTGCTATTTCACTTTCTTATAGATGCCTCGGGCATATTTGGATGCTTTCTCAGATTGTCGATAATCTCCATGTGGACCGTTACTGGGTTTTATATCATGTCCCTGTATGTGACATGGGGTATTTTCTATCATTGTCTGGGGTGGGACTTCCACTTTTCTGGATGGATATTTGGGTTCCAATCTTCAGATGTGAAAATGTAATGACTTCATGGACTGTTTTACTTCATATAATATATTCAAAACAGTGTTTTTTCTCTTGTGAAAAAAAAATGATTAATATTTATCACTCTGCCTTCAAAACTAGCGATGCTGGTCTATGTTGCTGGTTTATTGATATGGTCTGATGGTCTTTTTATATTTTGGACATATCACACTCCTCACATGATTAGCGTTTTTCTCCGTTCAAGGATTTTGGGTACTTTAATTTGTATTTGGAACAATGGACGTCGGTACGTACTCTATCTGTTGCTTTACTATTCTACATACTGCTATTTCACTTTCTTATAGATGCCTTGTGCATATTTGGATGCTTTCTCAGATTGTCGATAATCTCCATGTGGACCGTTACTGGGTTTTATATCAAGTCGCTGTATGTGACATGGGGTATTTTTCTATCATTGTCTGGGGTGGGACTTCCACTTTTCTGAATGGATATTTGGGTTCCAATCTTCAGATGTGAAAATGTAATGACTTCATGGACTGTTTTACTTCATATAATATATTCAAAACAACGTTTTTTCTCTTGTGAACAAAAATGATTAATGTTTATCACTCTGCCTTCAAAACTAGCGATGCTGGTCTATGTTGCTGGTTTATTGATATGGTCTGATGGTCTTTTTATATTTTGGACATATCACACTCCTCACATGATTAGCTTTTTTATCTGTTCAAGGATTTTGGGTACTTTAATTTGTATTTGGAACAATGTACGTCTGTACTCTATCTGTTGTTTTACTATTCTACATACTGCTATTTCACTTTCTTATAGATGCCTCGGGCATATTTGGATGCTTTCTCAGATTTGTCGATAATCTCCATGTGGACCGTTACTGGGTTTTATATCAAGTTCCTGTATCTGACATGGGGTATTTTTCTATCACCGTCTGGGGTGGGACTTCCACTTTTCTGGATTGATATTTGGGTTCCAATCTTCAGATGTGAAAATGTAATGACTTCATGGACCGTTTTACTTCATATAATATATTCAAAACAACGTTTTTTCTCTTGTGAAAAAAAAATGATTAATGTTTATCACTCTGCCTTCAAAACTAGCGATGCTGGTCTATGTTGTTGGTTTATTGATATGGTCTGATGGTATTTTTATATTTTGGACATATCACACTCCTCACATGATTAGCGTTTTTCTCTCTTGCAGGGTTTTGGGTACTTTAATTTGTATTTGGAACAATGGACGTCGGTACTCTATCTGTTGCTTTACTATTCTACATACTGCTATTTCACTTTCTTATAGATGCCTCGGGCATATTTGGATGCTTTCTCAGATTGTCGATAATCTCCATGTGGACAGTTACTGGGTTTTATATCATGTCCCTGTATGTGACATGGGGTATTTTTCTATCATTGTTTGGGGTGGGACTTCCGCTTTTCTGGATGGATATTTGGGTTCCAATCTTCAGATGTGAAAATGTAATGACTTCATGGAATGTTTTACTTCATACAATATATTCAAAACAACGTTTTTCCTCTTTTAAAGTTTCATTTTTTTTTTAAAAATTGAACCCACCGTCGCTATACTGATGCCTTGTAAACATCGAAATTGCGACAAATTAAAAATGTCGGAAGAGAGACAGTATAAAAACGTCGGTTGAGCGACGTTCAAAACGTCGGACCACATTTCGTCAGAATTGTGACAATTTACAAACGTCGGAAGAGTGACATCCAAAACGTCGGACCACATTTCGTCGGAATTGTGACAGTTGACAACCGTCGGAAGAGTGACGTCCAAAACGTCGGACCACATTGCGTCAGAATTGCGACAGTTTACAAACGTCGGAAGAGCGACTTTAAAAACGTCGGACCACATTTCGTCGGAAGTGCGATAGTTTACAAAGGTTGGAAGTGCGACGGATTGGGAAACGTCGGAAGAGTGACGCTTTTTTGGAAGCGACAAAAAAAGTGTCGATAGTGCGACACTTTTTAATTGCGTCGGAATTGCGACGGTATGTCAAACCACGCTTTTCATGCTCTCGAACTGTCACTCTTGCGACGACTATGTGTCGGAATAGCGACGAATTGGCCGTCGGAATTTCCACCAAATTTTCTAGTGATAAAATGCATGGTTGACCTGGCAACGACTAACTTGATTCTAGAGGGGATGGTAAAGTACTCAGAAGAAATATTTTCAATGATAGATAGTATAGTTGGAGACAAAAATGAGCAACACGAGATGAATGCGACACAAAAATGGATGAAATACTGTAACAGGGCATAATGGGACTTAGAACAGACTCCATAAATGCAAGGGTGTCTTGTCTCAGATGCTTTGAACAAGGGTGACTTGATGATTCTGCCACACATGATAGGCGTTGGGGGGCCATAAAAAAATGAGTAAATAGGGGTTACCCATGACTAAAATAAACACATGAGATGAAAAGTGCCAAGGAAAATTGGTACCGAAGTACATGCACTCATATGAAGAGATTCGGTTTGAATTTGTGGCAAAGTGAAACTTTGTTGAAAAAATGGATTTCAGGTGAAGTATCAAATTACTAAAAAAAATGAAGACTCATTATAGTACTAAGTGAGATATTTCCAACGGTGTTGACGGTTCATCAAATTGAGCTACGGTTTGGTCGCAATGGGCAACAGAAAAACTAGGGTTTTTCATACAAAAGGGAAATTTCCCTCCAAATCCAATTCATGTGCTAAGTGAGCTGTGGAGAAGTTGGACAATAGGAGAAGTCCCTAAATCTTGTGGAGATCATAACTGACAAAATGATCATTGGAAACAAGATATGCGACTTTCAGGTAGGTAAACTTACTTATCTAAAAATGGCTTTAATGCTTGTTGGAAGTATGGCTATTGATGAAGAATCAAATGAATAGAGGAGTGAAATTATAGAGAAGTTCTAGGATCATTCCCACCCACAAATTCAAACATGGGGAACAAGTGGTAAGTGTGGCATTGCATAGAGTAGAATGGTTAAATATATGGTATCAAGAATCTACGATATGCAATGTCTAAGTTACTCGGTTGTTGATGTAAGATGAAGGAATGATTAAGTGGATCATCCCTAAAGTGATCTGAAGTGATATGAGACTCTAGAGGTTATTCTAAATGGGGAAGAATAATGATACTAAATTCGGCACTACGAGGTGCACTAGGAGGGTTGGGGAGAATTACTTCTCCTAGACTCTAAAAAATGGATGCCCCCTTACCCAAACATTGGATGGCCATGTGTGCTAAAAAAATATATATTACAGAGAAATGGAACACATAAAATATGCAAAAATACAAACACATAAATAAAATATAAAACAAGAGAGAGACAAATATATGTGGTTCACCAAACTTGGGCTATGTCCAAAAAAATAACCAGTCCTTCCTTTCTATTATCCAACAAAATGAAGAGACACAACATACAACATATCTGTTGTAATATCCTCTATTCTCTCACACAGTCCCCCTTTCTAGTTCTCGCTTAGAATATAAACTCAATACATAGCCACAATACAATACCCTCATACAAAATGAGGGGTTGCCTTCTTGGGAAAAAAAACACTACATTAAACATAAATTGTACTGCTAGATCATTTGCGTAATGAATGGCCCAGATTGACTATGAAATTACACTATTTTTTTTTACAAATTCGGTTACTATTTATATTCCAAAAAAGTGGGGATAGAGATCCCTGTTACATTCAAGTGATGGCATAGAGAAACAAGGAGGGGTGATGTGGCAAAATACCATGCCTCCTTTAAGATGGCTATTACTACTATGCTTCATATTCGATTCATGGTAAATCTAACAAACTAAGATAACATAAATGCAAATTTAAATGACATGATAATAATTGAGGAAGATGGAGGAGTAAAGCCTAGTTCTTGCTTCTTTGATGGCCATTTTAAGTGTCAGTGGTGCCTTGATTGTTGCCTAGGTTGGCATTGGGAACATTTTTGGAGCTTGAACTTGGAGCAGATCGCTTGTCCACCATGTAACACAAGATCCAGGGATTCTTTAATGTGAGAACAATGATTATTAGCTCCCCTCAACTGCTCCTAGAGGGATTGAGATTGATGTTGAAGGAAGCCGGTGTCTGCCTGGTGTTTGTCCTCCATTATCCTTCAATGTGCTCTTATCAACTCCATCTCTGCTTGGAGATCAGCACAATGAAAACAATTATCATTCCTCATGATGTTATAAGGAGGAGAGGGCAGAATCACTACTATGTGAGGCAATAAAAGCACTTTTTGACAGTGAAGGAATATGAACAGATAAATATTGTGAACAAGAAGTCTTGAGGTAGCGCTGCGCTGCGGGATATCAGTTGATGAAGAGGAATCATGATTGCAGTGGATGACAATGAACTGTAGAAGCGAAAAAGATACATAGGGGTAGCAAGAGTAGTGGAACGGAGAATAAAAATTCGGGGATTCTGAGAAAGCATTCTACAACAAAGGATCAACAACGTATAAGGGGCTGGGATGGTAAGGGAGGGGAGAGTGGATTCGAGGGGTCATAGGGGGAAAACGAAAGGGAGCATCAGAATTGAGGGACAATGAGCTATGAGATTTTCACATTTGGTGATATACAATGAAGGGAGAAGTAAGATTTAAATAATAGGAGAGGGTGGGGGGGGGGGGGGGGCAGGTAGACTAGGAGTGGGAGGATGACGGGAATCCCAGGGACATAAGGTCACGAGAATAATGCATAGAGGGGTATGGGAATGACAAACCTGTGATGACGAGATCCTGGAGGCACAAAGGATCTTGCATACTGAGATCACGCAGAGGGGAAAAATCATGGTAAAGGTGAGAAGGAGATGCTATCTTGGGAAAGGAGTTGACCTGGGGGTATGCAACATGCATCGTTGGCCAATGAGTCAACTTTCCTATTGTTGGACCTGAGAATATGGTAGAATGTGAGGTCTCTAATTTCCTTGTTCAAGGTTCGAAACCTTGTGATCAGTCTACTAAGAGTAATGTTAGGGGTCTGGGCTGAGTTTAGCATCATGTTGATGATTATTGTTGAATCACCAAAAATCATAACCCTTTGAATCTTAAGTCTCTTTATGATTTTGAGACCTTTCAACAAGGCGTATGCTTCTGCTCTATTATTTGAAAATCGATATAATCCCCATTCGAAGGTAGAAATGCTACTGTCTTTCCCATCCATAATGTAACCTCTCGCTCCTGCTATTCCTGGGTTTTCCTTTGAGGCACCATCAAAGAAGAGCGGAGGCCTTTTGATTCCATCAAGTCGCTCGATAAAATATTTTTCTTTGAGTCTGATCGTCCACTAATCCTTGTGGGGAGATTGGATGGCAGGAGTTTTGTTTTACTTCAGAGGAGTGTCAAGAGCTCTTCCGAGGAGGATTATTTCGTTGGCCTGCAGATCATTGGGGTTGAGATGAATATTATTTTTGGCAAGAAATGTCTCAATAGCGAGGCACCATGCCTTACTATGCACTTTCCTGATGCAATGTTTGTGATCTTGAAAGGTAGCCTTGTTTCTCATAAGCCAAATTTTCCATAGTAGAACATGAGGAAGAGTGTCCCAGACTCTTTTGGCCATGATTTTCTTCTTTTTACCCCAAGGGTAGCTCTTTTTCCAGTTACCAATCAGATCCGAGACCGAGTTGTTTGCACCCATCAGAGTGAATGCCAACACTGTTTAACAAAGGAGCACTCAATGAAAAGGTGGAGGATCCTCTCCTCAACCATGAGGCAAAGGGGGCATCTAGATGCACCCTGAATGCCTCTTTTTTTTTAAATGTTCAAATGTCAAAATATTCCCTTTGACCAAGGTCCAAATAAATATTTTAATCTTTGGGAGCACTTCTGATTTCCAGACTTGTTTCCAATTTTCCCAAGGAAGAGTGGGAAATTTCTCTTTATGGAGAGTCTCATACCTTGCTTTTAAAGTGTAAGAAGATCTAGAGGGGTCCCTTATGAAACTTTCCTCTTTGTATTTTAACAGATGAGCTGCGCCATGGAGCATTATTTTTAGGGTAGCTTTGTCATTTTCAAGTTGAGGAGGCAAGTTTGGAAAGGTCCAACTGTTCCATTTGCTGGTGCTCTCTTCCCAACTGGATATTTTCTCCAAGGTGTTAATCCCATGCTCTCGAAGATATGTTTGAATGCGCAAAATTCTTGGGTTGTTTGAGAGAGGGGGATGGCCCATTATTTTGTCCTCCCAAATGTTTATGCTGTGTCCTCCCTGTGGAAATTTGGAGATGTTTTTGCGAATAAAGGGAATGGATTTTTTGAAAAGAACCTAGATTCAAGAGCAAGGTTTGCTAGGTATGGCCTGATCTAAAAGATTTTTCCTTGCAGTAGAAAGGTATTTTGTTTCCAGCACTTGCTTCCACCAAGTTTTCTGTCTAGTAATTAGGCGCCACACTAGTTTCCCACAAAAGAAAATGTTCAATAGTTTGGGTATGCAGATAGAAAGACCACCATTTTCATAATTTTGAGTTACCTGCCTCCATTTGACTAGATTGAACTTATTCTTCTCACTTTTTCCGCCTTGCCATAAGAATTGTCTTAGAGTTGCTTCCATTTTGTGCCGAATACTAATAGGAGCCTGCAATAATGAAAAATGATAAAGAGGCAAGGCAGAGAAGAAAACTTTTAAGAGGATCATGGACCCAACCAGATTGAGCCATGAGGATCCCCATTACTAGACTCTTTTTTTTCATATTGTCGATGGTGATGCTCCATACTTAAGTTCTCAACTGTCCTATGCTTACAGGAATCCCAAGATAATTAAAATGAGTCCAATTCCACTTTTAAGTAACCCCAAATATTTGATCTATACTATGAATGGTGTTCATTGTTGCATTCCACCCATAAATGCAACTTTTATGATAGTTTATATGCCCTCTAGAATAGTGCATGAATTTTTCAAGTAGCATTTTAAATCTCTTGGCTATAATGCTATTGGATCCTACCATCAAAAGGGTATCATTAACAAACTAAGAGTGATTCATTTTTTCAACCCCATTGCTAAGTTTGATACCTGTGATTAGTCCAACTCTGCGATTGTGATTAAAGCCCTGCTGAAAGATTCTGCCATGAGAATGAAGAGAAAGGGAGATAAGAGGCAACCTTGTCTTAAGCCTCTAGAAGATTGAAAATAATTTCCAGGTCATCCATTGACCAGAGGGGATATCTAAGGGTTGGATATGCAGACATAAATGAGGGATATGAAATATGCTTCAAATCCCATTTTATAAAGAACAAAGATGAGAAAGGAGTGCTTCACTCTATCGAAGGCATTGGCTAGATCAAGTTTCAAGATAAATCCCTTCTCTGATCTCATCATGCTAGAATGAATGGCTTCTTGGACCAAAAGGATGGAATCAGTGATTTTCCTATTTGAGATGAAACCACCTTGATTTTCAGAGATGATATTGGGGAGGAGAGATTTGATACAGGTGGCAAGGATTTTGGTGATGATTTTATAAGAGGAATTGCAAAGGGATATAGGCCTGAATCTGGAAAAGGTGGAGGGGTGGGTCTCTTTGGGAATGTGTGCAAGGAATGTCGAATTTGTGAATCCCCCAATATTTTTTTCCTTTGAACCCAGAGGATCATTTTGATGAGGTATTTTTTAATGAAATCCCATAAGGTTTGATAAAAATTGATGGTGAAGCCATCCGAGCCCGGTGCTTTATCAGAATGAAGAGTCCAGGTTGCATTGAGAATTCCAACCTCTTCAATGTCCTTGGTTAGGGAGGATTTAATATCTTCAGTGATCATTTTAGGCGTGTGAACCAAGAGATCACTATAATCCTCCAAATCCATAGTTTCAGATAGAAGGATTTTATAATGACTATGAGAAAATAATTTTATTGCCTCCTTCTCTGTGTGCATATTACCTTCTTCATCTGTTATGGATGTAACATTGTTTCTAGACATTCTGACAATGGCTTGCTTCTGGAAAAAAGAGGCATTTTTATCCCTAGCCTGAAGCTAGAGATTCCTCGATTTAAGTCTCCATTTTTCCTCTTCTTTTCTATTTGTGCTATAAAAGGTCCATTAAAGCTCTTTTTCATGTTCATGCTTTTCTTTATTGACCCCTTGAATGTCTATGTCTCTTTGGACTGCTTCTAGCCTTCTCTTAGTGTCTTTTTTGATTATTTATAGTTCTTTATAGTGATATTTTTCCCATCCTTTGAGAGCATTGTGCTCAAGCTTCAACTTCATCTCCCAAATGTGCATTGGAGAACCCTCGACATGTTGCTTCCAATTGATTTCCACTATGTGTCTAGCTTCAGGGATGTCGCTCCAAAGAGGGTTGTAGCGAAAATTGAAGAGGCCCGAGGGAGGACTGATCACCAAGGATAAGGGTGACAGGATAATGGTATGAGGCCGAGCAGGGTAGAATGGAGGAGGTTGAAACAAAGAAATAGGAGATAATGGGAACAAAAAATAGAAAATGGTCAAGTCTTTCCAAAATTTTCCCTGACCCAATTCTTCGATTGCTCTATGTGAAACTTTGGTTTTTAGGAATAATATTCACCAGGTCGTGTTCTTGTATGATTGTTTCCAACTATTCTCTTGAAGTGTCATGATTGAAAGTACCCCCTATTTTTTCATTGGCATGCAGTACCAAATTTAGATCCCCATCAATGATGACATTGATATTGTCCTCACCTTCAATATCAGTTTTTAAAGTGCGCTAGAAAACTTCTTTATCTCTATAATGAGACCATAAATGTTGTACACTGTTATCATAACATTCTCATGAATGTTTTGTAATTTGACTTTAAGCTATTTGTGAGCCTTACAATTGTTAGCTGCTTCCATGAGTTCTGGTTCCAAATAGTGGCTATTTCTCTCGAAGCACCTCTGGATTCAACCATAGTTCCCGTGTAATTTCTAATTTTGTTTATGATGCTCCCCATGTCCTTTTCTCCTTGCTTGGTTTCTTGGAGGAGAATTATGTTTAACTGTTATTTTCTGAAAAGATCTCTTAGGGAATTTTTTTAGAGGGGTGCCCTAATCCCCTACAGTTCCAAGTGAATGATTTCATTATTTTAGGAATGCAGGTTGAGACCCTGTCTTCCCTCCTGCTTCATGCTGATTGAGATCTTTGCTGATAATCCCTCCAATGAAGGTTTCTATTGGGTGCTACGTTCCTAGAGAAATGACTTTCTGAGATGCTTCATCTCGATGGTGTTTGGCTAACTTTCTTCCAGGACCTGTTTTTTTATAGTTTCCAAAATAAATCCAACTCCTTTGCTGCATTTCTGGTGATAATCTGAGCTGATGATGGTTCAATTGAGGAGGAAGGAGGGTATGAATTAGAGGGGGAGGGTTGAAGAAGGGGATCAAGAGTGAGGGAGGGGAGGGAAGGTTGAGGAGGATCCTCTTTCAGAGAGGCCAAGGAGGAAAAAGGGTTGGAGGAGGTAAGGGGGGGATCAGGGGTTTGGAGAGGGTTCCAGATGAGGATGAATGCTGGGGCTAGCAGAATGGGAGGATGGATGGGAAAATGAAACACTAGTGTTTCTGGGATTTGGGCCAAACTTTTTTTTTTTTTATAACTTCCCATTGTGTTTCAGGGTCAGTATTTTCAACCTCTATTACTTTTGTGCATTTATTAACAAAATAAACATATTCATGGAATATCTTAAACTTGAAGGGAAGTTGTTCGTAGTCCAGCTACTGGATATGAGTCTTGTTGTCCACCTTTAGCTAGATCACCTCTGGAAGTCCTTTCCCCAAGTCTACCTCTACGCAAATTCTTGTGCAAGCTTGCTTATTGTCCTTCAGCTCACTTCTGTCAATAAACTTACTGGTATCATTCCCAATCGCTCTTACTGAATCATCCCCCCAGTAGTGAAGATGAAGATGTGGAAGATGAAGCCAAAGTGGGACAACATTAGGAACATTGAGTTCCAGATCAAAGTCTAGTGTCCATTTGTTTAGGTAGAGCCCTCTGGTATCCATCAAATATGGCTCGTACCTGAAGATCAGGTATTTGTCTTCCTTTGTCTCAAAGTGAAAGGTGTAAAATCCCCTGCCACAAAATATGATATATATTTTCTCTTTGATTTTTTCCATCCAGTTGCGTTCCACCCATTTTTGAAATGTCTTCGATGAGGGCCAATGTCCTATGAATTTTCCTATGATTCCTTTCTCTACGAGGGAGAGTGCTTCCATTCGAATGATTACAGGAGGCAGTGAGACTTCCTATATCCCATCCAATTTTTTTATGAACTTGGAGATTGCTAGTCTCAGTTGAGGCAGATGAAATGTGCTGATCAGTGTCGAGAATGCAAAAGCATGATCAGGAGGAGCGGCCGCCTCCGGGATGGCCTCCGGAGGGGCCATGTAGCCAGGATTGGGTAGAAGGAGTAGAAGGTGAGGGAGGCTGCGCAGACTAGGTCTTCAACAACACGATCCTTTACCATTAATTATTGTTATGAAATTAAAATATTTTACAAGGAAATTTTACATATATTTTTAGCTTTTGGGGGTGCTGCCCCCTAAACCCCTTGATGGGGTGGGGGGGCTCATAAAATCACTGTTTCCACACTAGATCCCCCTGACGATGATTAAATGATGGGTGAAATTTCCACCCCATTAAGAGCATGGGTCCAATGCAACAATGCATATAAATAAAGAAGATAATCAGGTTCCACACCCAACAATGTGATGGGCACAAGGTGTATGTGGATTGAACCGGTGGGTTCAAAGTAAGGGGTTATTAAAAAAATTGACCTGACTATGGATGAAGTCTTTAGACTCAACAACATATTGGTCATGAGTCTGCAGCAGAAGGAAATATGCATGATGGTGCATATCGTCCCAAGGATAATCAGGGGTGGTTAGGGCATCCATGATGTAGTCATCTGACTATAATATGGGCATATTGGAGGAAGAAGAACCACTTGATGTGGAGGGCTTACCTGAAGCACCGTCATGAGAGACAAGGTTCACATGTGCATTGATAATAGGAGGGGCTACCTAAAGCATCGTCATGAGAGACAAGGTTCACATGTGCATTGATAACAGGAGGGGACAAATGATGAGTAGATGGTATATCTACCGATGTTGAGAGTTGGGTATCTGACGAAGATGGTTCGACCGAATAAGTATGGAAAACTATAAAAGAGTCTCCAAACAAGGATCTCATGGATGATGAAAAGCAGATAATAGTAGCAATGTTTTCCGTCATCTCGATATTAGGAAGAGGGATCACAATGTGTGGTCTCTGTTCTTGTTCAATAATGGTTCCAAAGTATGCAGGTAAAGAAATGGTTGATTCATTACAAGCGACCTCTATTTCACAAATTTCCTGACGAGTATCGCAAAAATCTTCAAGATGAGGAAAATGGTGAGAACATTGGCCAAATTTTTCGCACAAAGCGTAAGGGTGATTCATGCATAACGATTTATTTTTCTTGGCTGACTCAGATAAGGTAACATATACCTCTAGGATGTTAGAGTCAGGAAATGTATCATCGACCATGTCTTTGAGATGAAGTAGTTTAGGAAAATTATTGGTTGCATGCCCAACAAAATCACAAAAAGCGCATGAAGGTGTTGGATTTGGAGGCTTAGGAGGAGCTCGCATTGTTTGGGGAGCCTTATCTTTAGTTCCATTTTTCTAGGCTTTTCCTCCCTCATTAGATTCTTTCACAACAAGTGTAGGTACTTACTGAGGTTGCTGTGGAACTAAAGGAAAAGAAGGGGAAGGTACAACAGGCTGCACCGGGGTCAAAGATGTGTAGGGTTTAAGTTGATCAAGTGGAGTGTTTGTGGGGGGATTGATGTACCAGACTGGGAAACCCAAAGTAATGTTGGGTAAAATCAATGTAGCCATGACATGGATAGAAACAATTAGTGGCAGGGGAAATAAGAAAGGTTCTGACTCGAAGGATAATGACTTGAAAAAATGCTCTTGGATGGTTAAGGCTTGGAGGAAATTTGAAATGGATTAGGAGAAACACCAACAAAAGGAGGTGGTTGTTGAGGAATTATACTTGTATTCTAGGTTGAGTTGGGGACAACAAGTTTTGGAGGCGCTGTTTGTTGCATGGCATACCAGAATACTTATGAGTAGCCCATGACGCTTGAAACATGCAAACTCTGGATGAGTTTGGATCAAAAGTGGTAGGTGGTGGACCATAGTAGGCACCAAGTAAAGTAGAATATTTATAGAATCATGGTGATACATTGGTCAGGGGTGAGACAATCATATTATTAGTCATGGATGAAATTTTGGTTTGAGGAGAAGTCCACACCTTAGGATCATAGTAAGTCAGTTGAACAATTGTGATGATCTTTCCTTTGTGGTGAAAAAACATCTTACTGAAAATTACAGATACGATAGCTGACATGGCATAGGTGTAACTACGACCCAAAAGGATGATGTAATCCAATGGGGTGTTGATGAATTCAATATCAATAGAGATTGTCTTGCCGGAAATAGTGATAAGATAGTTGCAAAGTAAGCCAAGGGGCTGAGATGGATGACTGTCCCATGCATAGGGAGTGATAGTGGATGGGGTCAGGTCTAGTGAGTTAAGTTTTTTCCAAACATTAGCAGCTATCACGCAGGTGGAGGTGCCTTCGTCAATGATACACCACTGTACAATTGCGTTTACTATTGAGATTGGTATTTGGAAAGCAACATATGAAGGAAGTGGAGGATGTTCTGATTGGTCAACATCAAAGATGATCATGCGATCATCCAAAGGATCCACGTCACCCAGAGAATTAAGTAGAGCTTTCTGTTGGGATGGGAACGACTGGAAAACTTCCAGCGTTGACATGGCAGCAAGAGATCATGCCAAGTCATCTTCTATGATGTATGTGGGGGTGGATTTGGTTAAAGTAACATTACAACGTAAGGTTTCTTTGGGGATCTTGGTAATAGCCTCTGACTTAGGCTGAGGTATCTGTAAGGTACAATTTGGTGACAAAATGGATTCAGTGGAAACTTTTGGTTGGGACTCAGTCATAGACTTATCGGGTGCCTTGTCATACTAGCGTGAATGAGTCTGAAGATTGACATGTTCAGTGGTGACCTCATCAGAATTCATCATGATAATGTGATAATCGTCGGGAACAGATTATATAGGTTAAGGTGTTGCTTAACCTTGTGTAGGTTGGGAAAATACGTATCCTTGGTGAGGAAATGGGTTGGTAAGCATTTCCAACTGGGATGAATCAGGGGCTTGAGAAAGTTGAGCCATGGAATGTTGTTATCTAGAGGTAGATTCTTGGGCTTCCCATACTTGAAGCATCTACGGTAAAAGGGTAAAATCATGAGTGTAATGGCCATATACGCCACAACATTCACAAGGCTTATTTGTATGAAGGGCGTTGTTCTGCTTGGGCTGATCGCCCTATTGTTGGGCCATGGGATTAGACTGGTTACCCTCATTACCTTGGGATGACTGAATCCTATTACCTTTCCTCTTATTCTTCTTCTTGGTATTGGGGGGATTGGCTACGCTGTGTTGAGCATACAATTGACCTTGAGGAAGTGGTGGCTGCTATGGCAGAGGTTGAGGAGGCATGGGAGGCTGAGGCACTTGTGCTGGAGAGGCTAGAGCTATAGGAAGTGCGTAATGAACACATGGAGGAGGAGAAGAGTTTTTATAAACATGTTGAGTAGTAGCTAGCCCTAACATCTTCTGATGCGATTGGGGAAATGCATATGGTGTGCTTTGACCTAGATAAGGGTTGCTTAGTGGAGGGGGATAATTGTAGGAGGTACTGGTCCCTCCCTGGGGTTTACCATTACTCATATGAGGGAGATCATATGGTTGTTGATAAGGGTGTGAAATATATCCAACGATATCGTCGAAAACATGAGATTCCCCCAGTGCATTAGCAGCATGAGGCCGAGGCAGATCAAGTAGAACGATATAAATATAACTTGACTGGGCGTAGATCAAGTCATACTTTAAAGCTATTTGGAGAGGGTATTCCTATGTTTGAGGGAAGTATGATGCCACATATTTACTTATGGGGGCCAAATATAATCTAAGATACCAATCCATATAGACACAGTCTTCAAAAGTAGGAGCCCTACATGTGCTCCTTATTCTGCACCATTCTTGGAAATGATAAAAAAGGCAAGTGGAAAAAGTTTGACGGAATGAAGTCAAGAGTTCAGTCCTAGTGTCGTAATGGAGAGGTAACTAGAAATATGATAATAAATATTTAAAGAGAGTTGCAAAACTGGAATGGGTGGCATGAGGTTGGTCGACATACCACTTAGCCACAACTATAGCAAGCGTGCATTGGAATAGAAGAAGATGAATGTAGTCATCGATAATGGAATTAAAGGAACACCACATGTGAAATGAGTGAACATGATTAGTGGGGTCTTCTCCAGAATTTCCCTCAAAATTGGGAATGTCTAAAGGAAGTTTAGTAGGCATAACTGGCCATGTTGGGCTATGGAAAATGGGATAGTTGATAATCTAATTAAAATATAAGAGATTCACACTAGCCATAAAGGGTGGCAATGGAGTAGGAGTGAACATACCGGTTGAGGTTCCACTAGTGGTATTAATTGGGGTAGGACCTAAGTTACCACCTTATTTTTCGACATCTACATTGGTGCCTGAAATGGTGGTGATATGAGGTTGAGAAGATGTGGAATCAAAGGAATTAGTAGACTCAAAGTTAAAAGGAATCGATGGAAGACTATGAGGATGAACTCATACCCGATAGGGAGGAGTAATATGTCCTAACGGAAATTGAGGATGAAGGCATCGAATTCGCCACGACCAATGCCTAGGTGGTGTAATGATGTCAAGACGAAGAAAACGATAAAGGAATAAAATATTATAGGAAAAATCAAAGTAAAAAAGAGCAATAAAACACCTAGTGTAGTGGTTCCAAGTGTAAACAAACTATATAATAATGTTGCTCTAATAAAATAAAAATCGTCCTATCAAATAAAAATGATCTAATTCTTCAAAAAATCCTAAATCTACTGTTGGTGTTCGGATATGAACAGAATTCAACCCTTTTTCCACATAAATGATCAACCTGAGGGTGTTAGTTATTTCAAGACTAACGACAAAGTATATGTAGATACAAGCACATGGTCCGCTGCAGATCATAGGTTTAATCTATAACACAAATACCACTGTAACAACAATGAAATGAACTGTAGAAATAAAAGACATCCAAAAAAATTAACACAATTGTAACAACAAATAAATAATCACACCAAACTCAACATTGCAACAAAAAGAAAGAAGAATGCAACACCTGATCACAAGAGTGGGCCCAAATCTTGGATTAGGGCTGCGGAAACTCAAAGATTACAAGAGAAACAACAAAATATTGTATATTCAATTACTGATAAAAATATTGATTACAAAGTTTGTATGTCCAAAGGTCCCTCGATTCACAACCCATAGGCCTCTTTATACAATAGTCCTGAAACCCCCGATTCCTCAATGGCTCCATTGTTGCAAAAATACATCTTGTTACAACGGAAACTGGATTGCCAAGCAAGAAACCGTAAGAAAGCCTAAGATAGTGCTGATATACCCATGGCTGTCATGTTGTGGAAAAAAATAAGGAAGACATTGGAGATGATGGGCTGTGCCTTGATTCGCGGCCGCAACGCTCCTGTTGTAGCCAAATCTGAAGAAATATCAGAGTTAATAGGTAGAAAGGTAAAAAATCCATGACAAATACATCATTAATCAAATATCCCATAAAATATAGGAAGAAGGGTTTTACCTCATGCTTTTAAGATAAATAATGGCACAAAGAGATAGAAATATAGGGTAAAATGGGAGAGGAAAGTATACAAATCCGGTACCCAACATCTCCCCCCAACTGATCTATCTGCATTTCCTCATGCAGCTTGTCGTCTCCTCAGATTTGGATTGGATTGACTGTGATCGACATGAAGCTCTGTGAGGTCATATTCTGCAGCCATTTCTGTTCCTGGTGGCTTATATCCTTCTGTCAAAACAACATCTTTCCACCAGTCGGGTTCAACGTTATAAGCAAGAGTATACTGCGCAGCTGGCAGCCATAAAGGGGAAATTGAAATCTTAATTCCATCCACCTAACCCCACAGGTATGAATTCATGCCACATAACGTGGCATTCTCTCTAAGGCACGTTCAAAGTTAGGTGCCCCAAATGGTTTTTTCCCTGACGGTTGAAGAAGACAACATCCATATTTTCTGACAACTGTCCAGTGCTTCCTTGCGAAATGTCATAATCTGGCCGACACACAGGTCAGCACACCATTTTTGGGTTACCGACATGTGTTCTTTATGGCCCTCAATCTGTAGAAAGGTATAATGCTTATTATAAATGTTTGAGGACCGACCATGCTCTCTTCTCACCATTAATGGCTTTCTAACTTGATTTTCTTCAAATATATTCCAGGAATTTCTCCATTTAATCTGATTGATGGTATAGGAGGTGAAAGCCCTTAAGTGGATGTCCCCCACGAATGGAACAGGGTTAAATGACTAATCGTGCTTTAAATATTACCCATGCATGTAGAGCTCGCGCATTAAGTGTTGTCCTATAATATCATGATTTTTTAAAATACGGAGAAATTGAATGGGGTCCTCAATTTCGTACCAAATCTCCTTATATATACTTTCAAGACAAAAGAAAAGAAATTGTTCATGAAGGAATAAGGCATATCTATGTGTAGGAGGTCTACAGGCCATTACCTGTTGTGCTAGGGAGAACATCTTCTCCTTATCTGTCTTTAGCAAATGAACTTGTTCTTCCAACTCTTCTATCCTGACCTTCTGTTTGTCCTGCTTCAGCCGTGCCTTGTATAACTGATCCATGTACCCTATGACGACTCCAACAGCCTATTCTTGAACCCCAGCTGTTTCTTTCTTGTGGTCGCTTGACTGCCACTTTTGAATTTCAACGGCCAATACAAATTCTCGACCTTCAAACAACTCTTAGATTGGGCCGATCTGGGTAGCTGTAGTGGAGACTTCAATCTTTGCCTTTATTTATCTCCATTTGTAGATTTTTACCTTCCTTTTTAAACATGAAACTTGCTTCTTCAAATCCCGAACCTCCCTTTTCAGTCTCATGATTTCACTGAACTGTAGCTGATACCTCTTTTTGAGAGGTAACCTTCTGTTCTCACACTGTTCGACCCATTCCTATTTAATGATGAATTCAAGTTCTGGACCTATGACAGGCTCAGAAGGTGGCAGAATGCTGCCAGCATCCTCTACAGATTATTTTTTCAAACCCTTCTGTCTGGCCCCCCTATCCATAGGGCCTTCTTTTTCTACATTTCTTCTGGGAACTCCTACTGTTTGGTCGGCAATTTCATTGATCCCCCTGTGTTCCAATGTTTCTACAGGAACTTTGTCTTCCTTGTGAACCTTTAAGTGTTCTGGTTTAGTAGTGTCTGGGCCAATCTTGGCTGTGTCAACAAATTTTAGTACTAGGGGAACAACCACTTCTTCCATTAACCGTTTGGGCGAGAAAAATCCCCTCGCCCCTCTCGGCATCAGGGATTGAAACAGAGAATAGGGAACAGACCCATCATCTTCATTTCCAGTTTGGACCAGAACCTCATGCATTACTACCTCAATCAGAGTCAATGCTGGTTCTTGTAGGGTAGCATCAATTCTGTGGCTCAATTCCCTTCTTTCCTCTTGCCCTTTTCTTACCATTTCTTCTTTATGGGTCGATACTAGTTCTTGTGGAACAATATCGACCGCCTGGTTCATTCCTTCTTTAGCCTCCTTTTCCTTTTGTTACACAGTAATTTGTCACCGTCCTTACCATTTCCCATCCCGCACAATGGAGGACCCATTCTATGACCTGTGAACATTGTCATGCCTTGAAAACATCATCAATGCATTCCTCTGAGCATGAGCTTTATTTGCCCTTGAGACATCTCCTTGCAAAAGTCATGAAAAACATCCCTTTTGGCATTGGCGCGGGCAGGCAGTTCAGTACTCGCGCCAATGGGGAAATTCCTGCAAAGAGGTCGCGCCAACTGGCGCTCTGTCATAGAGCCGTAGTCGCGCCACCCAATTTAGGGATTGTTTTTTAAATAAGGATGGCGGAAGTTGAGTTCCAACAAACTCACAAACCATTGCCTATCTTGAGTTGGGAGGTTTGGCTGCGGGAGTTCTATGGAAGGGAAGTTGTTTTGCCACCTCCCATGGAACCTTCCTTGTTGATAGGGCCAATCCCATAATAATAGGGATCCCAACTCCCTCCTTCCCCATCTATAAAAGCCTGCTCAAATCCCATGGCAAGCTAGTCTTGAAGTGCCTAAGCTCTGAATCTCCATATTCCCAAGAGCCTTTGTGTTGTAAAGAATCCTCTCTTTCCCTTAAGGCTGACTCAAGTAAGGAGACCATTGTCACGAGACTCTGGAGAATTTTTCCCTTTCCTTGGCAAGCTTTGCGAGACGTGGACGACTGGAAACCCATCCGAAGGAGACCGCGACGTCAGAACTTGGTTGTAATCTCTCTTCGCTGGTTATTTAATAGATGATTATGATTATGGTTCCACTCTGTTTTCCATCATGTTAATGTGAGTAACGTCCTTTATGACTGATGTTTAGTTACGTATGCTGGTTTCTATGCTTGTATCTGTTCGTTTCTTCCATGTGCAGGTGTTCATCCGCGGAGATCGTGGAGGAATTGTGATCTGCCGGGGCTGAAGAACGGGGACGCTTCTTCTTCAGATTATAGCGTTGGAATCCAGGTAGGCTTCTATTCCTAGTCTTTCCATTCGTAACTAGGAGCTTGCGTCATAGCATTGTTTGTTTGTTGCTAGACCCCTGTTGGGCTAGTAGGGATCGCCTCTGTCCGCAGAGGGGATTTACCTCCTCAACAAATTGGCGACTCCACTGGGGATCCAGCTTGTTGTTTGATTTGTAAACTATAGACGGAGCCTGAAGTACAGCCAGATAGCCTTCGAAATGCTTTTGCCCTGCATTAGCGGAGTAGATCAACGCTACTTCAGTCAATCTCCGGTTTGGTTTACGGACTGAACAACTTGGAGTCTTTGTCTTGCCTTGCCGTTTGTATCTTGCTTTTCCTTGCTTGATGAACCTTCTGGGTTGGGTTCTTTGTTTGTTTTTGCTTCTTGGATTGCTTAGCTTGCATTGGTCTGTTTCTGGAGTAGCTTGTTTTTAATTTTTGGCTGAGAAACTCGACTGGCGCGGTTTTTAACCCGACAGTCACGCCAATTGGCGCATGTTGCCTTTGTCCAGCCCGCGCCAATTTCTTTCTGGCGCCAGTTTCACACTTACAGTCGCGCCACCCCTGTAAGTTTTTTTGAGTTTTCTCATTTTTGAGCTCTCTGAATTTGATCAGTGTTTTTCTTCTTGATTTTCCGACTGCCTGAGTGTGTTGGAGTCCTGTTTGACTGGGAATTCACCTCGGTCCTTTGGTTGTTTGCTTTTATCTACCGATTTCACGTTTTAAGCCCTAGGGCATCTAGTGGCTTAGTGTATCGAGCCCTCCTTGGGAGTTTTGGTGTTTTGATGATCCTGTCAACTATCTGATTGATCCTCCGCATCCTCTAAGTAGTTGTTCGTTGTTTCATTGCGACTTTTGGGTGATTTTGTCATTTCTTCATTCGAAATTCGTTTGGTCTTGCTTTGGACCTAGATCACACGGTCCATTGGAAGCTTTTGAGTCTTTTCTTTGCTTTGAGAGACTTTGGTCGATTTGGGGATCTGATTGCTTGTGTTGTTGAGTGAAATGTGTTTGTTTCGCTCTCTTGAATATCGTTTCTCAAGTTGCTCCATTTGTTTTCAAGTTTGATTAGTGCATATTAGCCATTAAACATTGAAAATCAAAAAAAAAAAAAATCTCTTTGCTTTTGTTAATTAGTGCAAATTGTGATCTTTTCCATATCACTAGTGATTAGTGTTTTGAATGAAAAGTTGTCAATTGCATTAGTTGCATTATAGAGCTCTTTGTTTGGTTTCCGATCATTTCGTTTGTATAAAAGCTCTCAACTCTTCTCTAATTAGTTTTCATCGAACGAAATGTTGCATTGTGGCATATAGCTTTGCATTTAGGAGACACTACATACGATAGGGCCTAGAAATTGAAACTTAATTGAAGATCAACTGTAAAATTTATTCAATTAACCTAAGGCGGCATTGGAACTTAACGAAACATATTTAGAAGGTCTAGGCTAGAGACGTGTTCCGGCGTCGTTAAACCTAGCAGCTGTCGTTCGCCTGTTGGCTTTAGACAGCGCTAGTACGGACTTGCGCTCCCCGTACCGTCGCGTATATAAAGGGAGACCCCTATAGGTTTGCAATCCTTTATCCATAGGAAGCCGAGTCTGCCGCCCTATACCCGTGATACACCGAACACAGCATTCGGGGAGACTACCTGCACGTACGGAAAGTCCTTGGTCGATTTCTGTTTCATTTTTGAAACCAAGGTGTATATTGCGGTTCACGGATATTTGGTACACCCTTTGTGCCTAGTTTTTCCTGAGCAGTCATTTGGTCTTTTCTGACTCCCTAAACTTGAAAAGACCGTCAAGCGCTTGTCCTTTCACGCTTGTGTCAACTCTGAAATAGATAGAGTCATCTTTTTATCGTTTCTCGACTCTTAAAATATGAAACGGTAGAATTTCTTATTTTCCAATGTGGTAAAATTAATCGCCCACGTTTACACACCCGTTTAGACATTTCTTGTTGACCGTTTGATCGTGTGTCTTAACTCGTTTTCAGCCCGTGTGTGTGTTTGCTCTTTTCTGCTAGTCTTTTGCCACAATGGCGGAACCATCAGTTTCGTCCGCTGGTAGTCCTTACACGGACGATTCTTCAGAAGCTTCTGAGCCTTCTGTTGAGCCACAGTAGCCTGTTGTTTCCGAGTTTCCTGACGGGGGACCGGTTCTCGCCGAGCAACCCTTTGGAGGACCAGTTGAGTTCAATTGGCCCTTTTCGGACCCTGTGTCTGAATTGAGATTAGGAGATGATTTCCTTTCTCTTACATCGGGTTCACCGTTTGTCGCTGCTGTTTTTCCTCCTAGTCCTCGCCGTCTTTTGCATGATTTAACGGCAGGATCAACCATGAGTGATTTTGGTGAGGAAATTCCGGTGTCTGATGACTATCAGCGCATCCCTCGTAGATTGTTTGAGGGAGGCGACTCTGAGCTGGCTACCACGTCGTCAGCCAGTCCTTCTTTACCACAAGGATACAGATCTCTGGGTCAGATCATTTCAGCTGCAGCCTCTATGGGAATTTCATCCCCTGCTTCGAGGCCAGCTGTCACTACACCCGGGGTGTCCCCTTCGACGCCCGTCACTTCTGTTCCCGTTCGGCCCACTGTTTGTGTGGCTGCCTCTTCTTCTGTTGTCTCAGCATCTGCTACCAGGGCTGGGCCAACTCCTGAAGACGTTTACCTAGCTACTGCTATACCGGAGAATATCTCTCCGGAGGAGTATCGGTTGTTTTTGCAACAGCCGAACGCCGGAGCTGGACAAGTTCCCCAAGATCCTTACCGATCCTTCTTTTCGCACTATGCACAGGATGGCACTCCCGTGTATGCGTTCCCAGGTCAGTTCGACGAGCACGGGGAGGTTTTGCGCCTTCCTGCTCCTGAGGCTTATCTGTATGCTCAAGGTTTACCATACAACCAGGCTTACAACCCGCAGGGACAACCCTTTCAGGGCCAACCTGCGGGCCAACCTGGCTATTTGTATGACCCACAAGGACAGCCCATCCAAGGCTACCCTGCGGGCCAGCAAGGGCCATTATACAATCCGCAAGGACCATATTATAGCCCTGCTGGTCAACCTGCTCAACCTCAGCTAGGGTATCAACCGGGACAGGCCTATGGTCCTGGGGGGCAAATCCAGCCGTCTTTACCAATGCAACCGCAATATCCTGTTGTTTCTAACGTTTCATATCAGCCAGGACCACCCTATGGTTCTGCTTCAGGTCAAACTGGTTTCCAGCAAGCACCTGGTCCTGTTCCTCCACCAGGGCAACCGATTCATCCGGTACAGCCCGATGTCCCGCCTCCAGGCCAGCCGACCCATTCGGCACAACCTGGGGCCCACTTACAACCAGGTCAGCCTGCGCAACCAACACCGCCTGGTCACCCGGGCCAGCCTGGTCATTCAGGCCAGCCCCCTCACTCGGGTCAACCTGTTCATTCAGGGCAGCCCTCTCATTCCGTTCACTCTGCTCAACAGCATGTTCATTCAATGCCGCAGCCAAATCAACAGCTGCGCCCTACGTACCAGGCTCCGCAAGGTTCCACTTATCAGCAGCCTACTCATCCTCAGAGTGGTTATTATCCTCATGGTCAGTCTCAACCGAACTATAACCACTCTGGAGGCTCTCAGTATCATCCTCCTCCACCCGGTTCTACCTACGCTCAGCACCCAAATCCAAACGCTACTTATACAGGGCAGACGCCTAATCAGGGCCCGAACCCTGGTTATCAAGCCCCGCACTATGGTTACCAGCAGCCAAATCAGTCTGGTTATACGAACTATGCCCCCTACGGTCAGAATCCTTCGGGACAGAACCCGTGGGGGCAGGGATATTCACAACCATCGTGGAGCATGGGTACCGGACCTTATCCTAGGACTGGCATGGCAGTTAACCCTCCATTGCCGTTCCTGGCTACCTTGGAACTGCCGGACGTTTCGAAGTTGACCAATGATCCGATTTCACATAATCCATATTGGCCTCCGGTTCCCACCAAGATACCAGGTGATTGTCCCAAGTTTGAGGGCAAAGCCGGCGAAGACCCCCAGGCGCATGTGATGACGTATCACCTCTGGTGTTCGTCTAACTCTTGGGTTGACGATTCGATTCGTTTGCGTCTTTTCCAGCGTACTTTAACAGGAGCTGCTGCTAAGTGGTACATAGAGCTATCCCGTGGTATTTTTCAAGATTTCAATTCGTTGGCTATGGCTTTCCTCACGCACTTCCAGTTACCGGTCCGGTATGAGGCCGGGACGCACCTCCTGACTTCTCTGAAGCAGGACACGACCACTCACATCTCGGATCACATCCATGAGTGGCGGCGCTGTTGTCGACTGATCAAGTTTCACATACCTGATCAGATTTTGACCCACTGGTTCACCACCTCCTTTGTGAACAAAATCGCTCAAGATATCGCGATGGGAGCGTGTGTGATGGAGGAACAAGCTATCACGCGTGCCCAGTACCTGGATCTTGTCTATTCACAGTCTGGCACGCTTTATGACATCTTGACTGATGCTCCACGGCCCGGAACCACTAAGGCTCTGCCTACCCCTACGGTGGATGGTGTCATTGGTTCCGTTTCTCAAAATTTGAAGAAGTCTTCGAATGGGAAGCAGAAGGCTAATTCTTCCAACAATACCTCTGCTAATCCCGCCTCATCTGATTCTGGTAAAACCACGGAGGTGAATGCCGTCCAGGCCAATCCTGTGGACAAATCCTCCAAGGGGAAGAAGAAGGGCAAAGGCAAATCAAAATCTGATGCCCCGAAACCGGAATCTAAATCTCGAACTGAGGATGGCTCCCAACGTAAGCCGAAATTCCCTTGCCTCATCTGTGAAGGTGACCATTACACTAAGGATTGTCCACGACGGTCCGAGGTTAGTCAACTTCTTAAAGGCTCTAAAGGGACTCCGGCTATTTTAAAAGAGCCATTTCCATCTCAGCAGACCCAGATGGTCGAACAGGCGTCACCATCTGCACCGTTTGGGTCTCAGGTTTTCATGATGAAGACTAATGCACCTATCACTATTGCTACGCGGTCAAAGGATTACAATGAACCGCGGCAGGCACCCGGGAAGGCAGTTGCGGAAGGGCCGCCTCCCCCACCTGTCTCCGGTCCATTGGAAATCGAAAAGCTGACTCCCGAACCTGTTGTGAAACCACCTCCCAAGGGTGTTCTTCGAAGATCCTCTTACAATCCAAATGCCCGTGCCGCTCAACATTACAGTATCATTGAGGATCTGGCACAGGCGCCATGTGCCATGTCTGCACTTGAGGTTCTTTAAAGTTGTCCTTCACAACGGAAGGCTTTACTGTCTGCCATCGGTGGTATCGATCCCACCGACTCGAGCCTTCTCACCTTTGATCTGGAGAATTTTACTCCCCGGCTTCCACATCAAATCGCTTTGGTCATTCAAGTCGGGATTAACGGTCTGAACATTCATAGGGCCATCGTAGATGAGGGTGCATCTACCTGTGTTATGTCCTCCGCTTGCTGGAAGGCCATCGGCTCTCCAGCCTTGTCGTCATCTCCTAATGCCCTTGAGGCATTTGATGGTCGGGAATCTAAACCCCTGGGAGTTCTCGAGAGTCTTGCGATCACATTACAGGGAAAAACTGTCAACGTGGAAGTAGAAGTGGTCGACGCTAAACTCAACTACAACATACTTCTTGGCCGCAGCTGGACCCATGCCATGCTCTGCGTGCCGTCTACCGTCTTTCGATTCATTAAGTTCCCTCACGAGGGCAAGATTGTCACGGTAGATCAGTTGTCATTTTTCACCTCTAGCTCTGAGAACAACGTGCCATACGTGGATCAAATCCTGAATCCCCCATATAGCATAGGACTTGGTCTTTTCAAAGACCCAGTCCTCATGGGTATATTCCCCGCATCGCCACCGAATACCGCTCAAGTCAACATGTTTTCCAGGACTGATGACCCCTGGCTCATTCCTACACCTGAGCAGGTATATGACTTTGGAGAATCCATGCCTTTAACGCCAGTAGAGATCAGCTACTGTGAGATTGTTGCCGCATCGGACCCTCCACCTCCTCAGCATGCTCCGATGAGCATGGCTCTCGACGTCTACTCGCAATCCCCCTGGCTTGGTCAGGCCGATTCGCCTGATCCTCTCAGAGAGACTTTTCCTTCAGATGAGGCTATCATTGAAACCATGTCTCTTGAGGAGCTGCCCTGGGGCGATGGACATCATCGCTCCTCGTTTATGCCCAGCTTGGGGGCAATGACTGATTGTCTGGAGCGTTATGCTACTCAGGTTCCTTCCCCTCCTCTTCAAACACCGATCTTAATACACGAGGTCTTTTTGGAGGGTAATCTGAGTAACATTACTCAAACTGTTCCAATCAACATCTCCGTTAAACCGGGGATTGTTGAGAACATTCATGTGGGTGTGACTTGTTCTCCCAAGGAGATTCAAGTCTATACTGAGCTTTTCAAAGAATTCAGAGATGTTTTCGCATGGTCTTACGAGGAAATGCCGGGAATTGATCCGAGTATTGTCGTGCACGAGATTCCAACCTACCCAGGTGCGAAACCCGTGCACCAACGCTTACGTCCCATGCATCCTCGGAAAGCCGCCGCCATCAAGGCAGAATTTGAAAAACTTTTGAACGCGAGTTTTATTTATCCAATCCCCCTTACAGAATGGGTGTCCAATATCGTCCCTGTTGATAAAAAGCAAGGCACAATTCGAGTCTGTGTGGATTATCGCGATATCAATCGCGCCTGTCCTAAGGATAATTATCCCACTCCGTTTATCGACCAGATCATCGATGAATGTGCCGGGAGTGAGATCTATTCCTTAATGGACGGTCTCTCAGGCTATAACCAAATCAATATTGCACCTGAGGATCAACACAAGACCACATTCATCTGTCCGTGGGGCACTTTCGCGTACAAAAAACTCCCGTTCGGCTTAAAAAACGCTGGCGCTACATTTCAGTGTGCGATGTCCTACGCTTTTCATGACATTCGCCATATTGTCCAGCCTTATCTGGACGACTTTCCAGCCCATTCGGGTAAACGAAAGGACCATCCTGAGCATCTTCGCCAGATATTTCTTCGTTGCAGACGCTATAATATCAGGCTCAATCCTCATAAGTGCGTCTTCTGCGTTGACTCTGGCCGTCTTTTAGGCTTCATAGTCTCGAAAGACGGAATTCGCCTCGACCCTCTAAAGGTTGAGGCCATCGTAAATCTCCCATCACCCTCCTCCCTGTATCAGTTACAGAGTCTGCAAGGGAAAGCAAATTTTCTTAGGCGCTTTATCCCAAATTATGCCGAGGTGGCCAAAGGATTCACTCGTTTATTAAAGCAGAATGTTCCCTTTCACTGGGACGAAATTGCTCAAGAATCCTTTGAGAAGCTGAAGACATTGCTAGTCAATGCTCCGTTGCTTCGTCCTCCGGACTACCACCGTGACTTTACTTTGTATCTAGCCGCCGCATTAAGCACCATCGCCATGGTCTTGGTGCAGGATGACGAGAACGGTGACGAACATGTTGTTTATTACCTGTCTCGGAACCTTCTCGACCCGAAAACGCGTTATGCACATGTCGAGAAGTTGGCCTTAGCAGCCGTACACGCTGTACAACGCTTTCGCCATTACATCCTTTTGCGCACGATAACAGTGGTTTCAGACTGCAACCCTATGACGTATATTCTTTCTAGACAACTACTAGGGGGCAAGTACTCCAAATGGATCGTGATCCTACAGGAGTTTGACTTGGAGTTCACCACTGCCAAGTCAACGAAATCACTGGTCTTCGCGGATTTGATATGTTCTCTCCCTACAGACTCTGTTCCCTCACACTCTGAAGACCATATACCGGACGAAACACTTTTTCTTATCGATACTCGTGATCCTTGGTACGGTGACATTATAGTGTATCTTCAGACCGCGACATTTCGGTCTGAGTTGGATAAAACTGCCCGCCGTCGGATTTGGCACCAGTCCCAACCCTACCGTATCGTAGGAGATACCTTATATCGCATTGGAGTAGATTCGGTGCTCCGACGATGCCTTACCTTGGAAGAGGCTGAGAAAGTCTTAAATGACTGTCACAGTGGCGCCTGTGGCGGGCATATGTCCGGGTATGCTACTACCCAGAAGATTCTGCGGGCAGGTTATTTCTGGCCTTCCATATTCAAGGATTGTATCACTGCGGTCCGTAAATGTCATCCATGCCAGATTTTTCAGCGCAAGATGCGCGCGCCGCCGTTGCCATTGCATCCCGTTATTACCGTCGGCCCTTTTGCGAAATGGGGCATGGATTTTATGACGTGTAACCCTCACTCGGCCGGGGGGCATGCGTATATCATTGTCGCCGTCGACTACTTCACTAAGTGGGCCAAGGCGATGCCTACACTAGCTGCTGACGGGAAAACGGCTGCTCAATTTATATTCAACCACGTTATTGCACGGTTCGGGGTTCCTCAAGCCATCGTCACTGATCACGGTACTCATTTCCGCGATTACATGATGGCGGAGCTGACTTCAACGTTGGGCTTGCGTCACGACAGCTCAACACCATACTACCCTCAAGCGAATGGTCGGGTTGAAGCAGTGAACAAGGTTTTGGTCACTATGCTTCAGCGAACGGTTGGGATTCACAAATCCAGTTGGCATCTCCAACTGTTCTCAGCTCTCTGGGCATACCGAACATCTGCTAAGAGTGCAACCGGATTCACACCATTCCAATTGGTGTACGGTCTGGAAGCTACTCTCCCGGTTGAATGTGAAATTCCTTCGCTTAAATTAGCAATGGAGCTCTTACCGGATACTTCTCCTGAGGAAGAACGTGTTTTGTATCTCGAACGGTTGGATGAAACCCGTCGTCTAGCTGCTTTGATCATCAAAGCACAAAAGAAGAGGGTCAAAACTCATTTTGATCAATCTGTTTCTCCCCGTTCTTTCATTGAAGGAGACCTCGTCCTCTTGTACGATCAGGCACATGATAAGCTTGGAGCCGGTAAGCTCCAGCCTATGTGGCATGGGCCCTATATAGTGAAGCGCGTTTTAAAAAATGGGGCCTACGAGCTTATAGATTACGAAGGAGTCCCGCTGGCGTAGCCCAGGAATGGGCTGTACCTTAAAAAGTACTATGCCTGAAGTGATTTCTTGGTGTGGTGTGTGTACATAGGTGTGTGATTGTCATTTGTGTGCATAGTGTGGTGTGCTTTGTAAACATCTTTCTGCTGATCGGGTCTTCCTGGTTGTGCAGATGTCTATTCATCCGTTTGTTGGTTTCGCGGATGGTGCCTCCCGCAGTACCAGGAATCTGTCTTCCGCAGCCTGGGTAATCTACGATCCTGCTGGTGAGTTGATTGACCTGCAAGGTGTGTGTCTAGGACGTACCACGAACAACATCGCGGAATATAGCGCCGTGTTGGAATTATTAACCAAGGCAGTAAACCTTGGTATCCGTGAATTGCTCGTGTACCTAGATTCACAACTTGTAGTATTACAGCTGAACGGACACTATTCGGTAAGGAACCCGTCCATCTTACGTCTGTATTTGCGTATTCGATTACTGGAAAGGAATTTTGACTACATTACATATCATCATATACCCAGGAATTTGAATACATTAACAGATGCAGTAGCAAATTTGGTATTAGACAGACATTTGCGCAATTTATAAAATCATCATCACATGTAAAGAAAGACTCATCCAGAAATAGATATGTATATATATAGATATCGAAATGTTTACATAGAGTGTGTCACATAAAACTCAAAAAATATACATAATCGTCTTAGTACATCCGGAGACACTATGTCTCTCAAAAATAGGTGTGGTATAAATCCTAAGGACTAATCCGCATGGTGCTCATGATAGCACGTTACTGCACGCACTAAGCGCCTCAGAATTCGGTGGATCCGACCCGGGACTCCCACCGTATGGCGCTGGTATGCCATCGGTACGTCTGCTAGCCGGGCATAGTCTGGGATCCCGTGGGCAATCCCATTGAGGTTCTGGATCAGTTCATCTCCTCCGGTGCCTTCCCCTTGAATCTCAGGGGCGAGTTGTGTCCTCCGGGAGATTGGAGACATCCCGGCCGGTCTCTCAGGTCCTACATATGCATGCATATATAATTGTGTTAAGACGAATGTGTATTAACAAAAAAAACATATAAACATAAAATCAAAATATGAGGTCTTACCCAGCTCCTCGTCCCAGTCATCTCCTTCTGGTAGTGGGAGGTATGGGTCCCCAGTAAAGTCAGTTCCCGAATAGGGCCAATCCTCCACGACAATCAGCTGGCGCCATAGCCACCTAAAGAACTCTGGCCTCCAGGACATCTGTTGGCCACTGCCAGATCTGGCCATCAATGCTGCCCAGCGAACCATTCGTGGCTCTCGTGGTATCGGACTTGCCACTGTGGCTCCTTGGCCCTGGAAGATTGGTATGCGTTCCAGAATGAACGATACCAAGATGGAACCATAACCGAACTGCTTCAGTTTCCCCTATTTGCACTTTGTGAGCTGCCTTTTCATATTGATAGTTACTACTTCTGCCCAGTTGAACAGTAAGGGACCCATGCATTCTGAGGCCAGCAGGAGTTGGGTCTTCGTGGCCTCGTGCAGAGCCTGCGATCCAGCAGCCCGCGTAATGGTATGGAGAACTACTCTCAGTGCTAGATCAGGGATGGTGTGGATATCCACCTTCTTGCTTCCTGATCCTGTTTGTGCCCCTCGGCACACCCGTGCCATTACTTCTTCCATCTTTTCCCCAGATGGTCTGCTTCCAGTCAGTACAGGGATTGGACCTCTGCGGGACAATCCAGAGGTGAAATAAACATCGGCGACCTCCAGTTCTAACACCTGGTCTCGTAACCTGAACACCTGTTCCTGTTCGTCCCAGATATTGATTAAATACTGGAGGAGCTCAGGCTGAGCTCGTAAACATGGCGTTAGGAAGAAATTTTTCAATCCACAGTTTCTAAGTGCATTCATGCAAGCTTGGCTTTGCAGGGCCTGTTCATCCTCTTCTCCGTGCTCTCGTTCCTTCCATTCGATTGCCATTTTGAGTGATTATCTGCATTCACATGGTCAAAAACCCTTAGTTAGATCTTTGATGAGCTTCAAATTCCAAGCAATTTGGTCTAAATGTCGAAATTTTGGGCGAAATTTAAGGTTCGGCCGTTGGCGCGGCTGTTTTGCGAACAGTCGCGCCATGTGGCGCGAGCCCTTTATAAAAAAGAGCTCATTGGCGCGGGTCCGTGCCCGATACCCGCGCCAATGGGCGCAGCCCTAAAATTCAAAAAATGACCATACAAAACTAATTTCTAAGGGAAAGTTATTAAAAAATGAATGAAAATGAAGAGCAAAAGAGCGCCTCTTACCTGTGACAGACGAGAAGCTGAATGGTCGACTGGATTTGTCGCAATCACCGTCAGAAGTTTCTGCTCCAAAAGGACCACTGTTGCTTTCCACCAAGGTAAATAGTAAAAGTAATTTTATTTTTACCAATTTGACATATTTATAACTTTTTCGATGTTAAATGAGTTTTAAAAGTTATCTTTATCAAATATTTGCATATGTTATGTCGAAAATGGATTTTACGCTTGCTTGGTATGTGCAACAGCAGGTTTTTGCGACTTTAACGATGGAAACGAGTTGTATTTTATACTTTTTCGGACTCGGTAAATACACGAAAAAGTCACTTTGGAGTCATCTTTCAGCTCTTTTCTGACTCTCTAAACATGAAAAGATTGCTGAGGCCCTTGTCGTTTCGATCTCGTTAAAATGGAAACGAATCGACATTCACCCAGTATAAGTTTAACCCTTTTTCGGGCTGGGATGGATCGATTACGAAAAAGGAATACCCTAGCCTATCGCGACTAGGAGGTTTTCCCAGATATTGTTTTCTACCTTTTCGGATCTGGGGAACTATTTACGAAAAGGGACCTGTGGAGTTTTCTTTTCCGCTGTCTTTTCAAACTCTCTAAACATGAAAAGACGCCGAGTTCTTCCTTTGTCAGACTCGTTAAACCCTGATGACATTGGATTCCGTCGAAATGACGTTTCTCCGAGTTTCTCCTTCCTAGGACTCGTTAAATGCACTAGGATGGATTCGCCCGAAGGGCGGACTTATATCACAAGCATATGCTATCCCCTTCAAGCTTGTTATCAAAAATAATTGGGGTACTCGCCAGAAATGGTGGGGGAAAAATGGAACCATCGTCGTTGTCGTCGGCAGTATGTCGCTCTTGAACATGGCACTTGTCCGCATTCGTGTCGGGTTGGGGACATCTCATCTCGTTGTTTCACTTTGCTTCCATGGGTTTGGGTAATCTCTTTTGACCTCTCATCTGTTCACTGCCTCGCCGCCATGACCTTTGATCTGTTGATGTCAAATACTGCCAAGTCCATTGCCGTGCCGTTTATATGTTCAAGAGAAGTTGGCCTCTGCGAATATCAACCTTCCTCTGTTTCTCATATGATCCTAATTCACAACAAAACATTATGTTCCTCTGTCTCGTGTCGATGATGTGGGAATCATTATGGCCCACCTTCGATCAAGATCGCTTCCTGTCGACTTCAACTCATTATCCAGGAAGTTGGTCTAGAGACTCCTTATGGTACCTTGGAGCCTGCATGCCTCAATGGCAGGTTCGTCGCATTCGACGAGAGGTTTACATCATTGACCTCCGATCGAGTGATTCTGCGGGTGTTCGACGTCAACTCATTTATTCACACGCCGTGGATTGTACCTGTAGTGCCTTGAGGACCATTGTCATTATTGGTGGTTTCTCTCGCGTCTGTTAACAACTTTCATCATTGGCTGGTAATCAGACGATGTTCTTGCATGTTCGACTTCGGCTCACATATTCACATGCTTGAACTTGTACTCCGTTGGGTCGAGATGGAGCGCAAGACCCTGGATTGTGTCTGTTGTAATCCAGGCTGCGATTGTGGATTATTATCATTATGTACATGACTCACTGATTGGATGGCTGCGACCATACCTGAGTCTATTTGTTTGATCTTAGTTGGATGGCTGCGCCCATACCCTGGATCCGGATTATAGCATACTCTATTTCGGATGGCTGCGTCCATAACACTTATACATCATGTACTTGAGTTATCAGTTGTATCTTTCTGCGCAGGTTTTCCGACGGCGGGCCTTCAGTTGAACATGTTCTCGTAAAGCATTTCACCCCTCTCTCTCTCGGGCCTCATACTTTAGGGGGCATCTGTTACACAGTAATTTGTCACCGTCCCTACCATTCCCCGTCCCGTACAATGGAGGACCCATTTCGTGACCTGTGAACATTGTCATGCCTTGAAAACATCATCAATGCATTCCTCTAAGCATGAGCTTTATTTGCCCTTGAGACATCTCCTTGCAAAAATCATGAAAAACATCCCTTTTGGCATTGGCGCGGGCAGGAAGTTCAGCACTCGCGCCAATGGGGAAAATCCTGCAAAGAGGTCGCGCCACCTGGCGCTCTGTCATAGAGCAGCAGTCGCGCCACCCATTTTAGGGATTGTTTTTTAAATAAAGATGGCGGAAGTTGAGTTCCAACAAACTCACAAACCATTGCCTATCTTGAGTTGGGAGGTTTGGCTGCGGGAGTTCTATGGAAGGGAAGTTGTTTTGCCACCTCCCATGGAACCTTCCTTGTTGATAGGGCCAATCCCATAATAATAGGGATCCCAACTCCTCCTTCCCCATCTATAAAAGCTTGCTCAAATCAATGGCAAGCTAGTCTTGAAGTGCCTAAGCTCTGAATCTCCATATTCCCAAGAGCCTTTGTGTTGTGAAGCACCCTCTCTTTCCCTTAAGGCTGACTCAAGTAAGGAGACCATTGTCACGAGACTCTGGAGAGGTTTTCCCTTTCCTTGGCGAGCTTTGCGAGACGTGGACGACTGGAGACCCGTCCGAAGGAGACCGCGACGTCAGAACTTGGTTGTAATATCTCTTCGCTGGTTATTTAATAGATGATTATGATTATGGTTCCACTCTATTTTCCATCATGTTAATGTGAGTAACGTCCTTTCTGACTGACGTTTAGTTACGTATGATGGTTTCTATGCTTGTATCTGTTCGTTTCTTCCGTGTGCAGGTGTTCATCCGCGGAGATCGTGGAGGGATTGTGATCTGCCAAGGCTGAGGAACGGGGACGATTCTTCTTCAGATCATAGCGTTGGAATCCAGGTAGGCTTCTATTCCTAGTCTTTCCATTCGTAACTAGGAGCTTGCGTCATAACATTGTTTGATTGTTGCTAGACCCCTGCTGGGCTAGTAGGGATCGCCTCTGTCCGCAGAGGGGATTTACCTCCTCAACACCTTTGGAATCACCTTTTTTTTCACAAGTGGTATCGATGCTTGAGGTCCAACGTTGATTTCACGGGCTGAATTCCCCTATTCTAGCCGAATTGGGGGTGGTTCTTTTGTAACACCCCCACTTGTATCAACATCCATATCTGTCTGGTCAGGTGATGCTGTTTCTTGTGAAACAAAATCATTTTCCATTCCTCTGTCCAAAATTCCATTCCTTTGTTCTTCATTGATAAAGGTTGACGACTGTATAAAAATATCAATTTCCTGCACAATGTCCATAATTCCTTCCTCTGTGGGTTATTTTAGCGAGGCTGGTTCTTGTGTAGCAACCTTATCTGTGTCGTCGACTACTTCCTCCATACTCATCTCTTCTTCCTCTAGTTTCTCCTGATCAATTTCCATTTCCATTTCCTCAGGTTCCTCTTGGTCAATTTATGTTTCCATTTCCTCGGGTTCCTCTTGATCAATTTCCTTTGAATATTCTTCTTCCGCATGACCAGCCGGAGAGGCTAGTTCTTCTTCTCTAGCAACAACCATAGCTGCTACCGCTTCTTTTAAGGATCCGCAGAGTTCCACCCAAGAAACCCGCAGCCTGCTTATCACATGCATGACCAATAATCACACCAATCCGTGGTTAGAAAGTACTGCCATCATCCGGCGAGAGTGCCAAGCAGACTGTGCCATATGTTGCAGTTGTTTCAGTAGGAAAAATGGCATATTTAGGGCATGCACCTAATTCTGTGGAAATTAGAGGTGTGTTAGAGTTTTAAAGTGATACTTGAACAGAGTTGAGGCCCGAACCTCGCAGGTAATGTATTTTATTACGACACCTGTAACTTCGTTCCAAGGATATGGCATAGTTCTGCGCTCGTATCCTCTGCCAAATTGAACAACACTTTCTCCTGCCTGTAGAAATAATTCGGGAAATTCTGGGAGAGAAATTTTCCAAGAAAACCATTGCTACCGCTGCTGTCTCAGCCCACTAACCTCTGCAATTACCTCCTCTATGACAGGAACTTCCAGACCTCTAACCCGCGAATGATTCTCCTATAAATTGAGTGTGAATTCCATTGTGATACCTCCATCAAATCCCTGCAATCTTTCAAAGTAGATATCCCACCCTGCGTCGACAAAAACTTGCCAAACCTATGGATTAATGTGAACTAAAACTGTGTTTTTAGGCTCATGCCACATAGCCAACCCACCCATACTGTGGAAACTTGTAGCAACACTTCCTGTAGCAGTAGACCATTGGGCAAGGTGGTGGGTACCAAATTCGGAGGAACATTATACTAAAAATGGAAAGGTCGTAATGGTAAAAATGGTTGGTAACTCTCGAAAACCGAGAAAAATCATGAAAGAATATGGTAAGTGTGGTAAAATAAAAATAATAATTGTTCGTACAGGGTGGACGAGACATCTTACGAATCCCAATATGATTTAAATGATGATACCACATATTGATGGGAATCGTAGGGTGTACCATGAGCGGAATGTCATACCTAACTTATGAGGCAATTATTACACCATCCTTGACATGATGACACCCACCCCCCCCCCCCCCCCCCCCCAAACTTAAATTTTTTCCGTTCGTGGCATTAAAATCTTCACATGGGATATTTAATTAAATTAGTAAAAGTCACGTGGAGGCGTACTTGATGGCCTACCTGGATGATGTGATGGTTGGTAGGATGATAGCGCAGTAATTATGTGGATGGTGTAACAACATCGGTGTAACAACATCCGGTGTAACAACATTTGGTGTAACAACAACTGAGTAAAAACATCGGAGTAACAACGTCCGGTGTAACAGCATCAGAGTAACAACATTGGTGTAACAACATCGGTGTAACAACATTCGTATAACAACATCTGAGTAACATCATTTGAGTAACAACATCGGAGTAACAACATCCGGTGTAACAAAGTCAGAGTAACATCATCCGGTGTAACAACATAGGAGTAACAACATTGGAGTAACAGCATCGGAGTAACAACATCCAGTGTAACAACATCGAAGTAGCAACATCAATGAAACAACATCCGATGTAACAACATCAGAGTAACAACATCCGGTGTAACAACATTGGAGTAGTAGAAACCGAGTAACATCAACATGAGTAGCAGAAACTGAGTAACAACAACATGAGTAGCAGCAACTGAGTAACAACATCTGGTGTGGCAGCATTGATCAAGGAGTAACATCATCTAGTAATAGCACCTTGAGTAGCAGTAATAAGAAAATTCCTTGATTTTCACTCCTTAGTCATAGCTCCTGCAAAAAGACAAGAAAATAAAACATAATTCTTTATTTATTATATATATATATATATATACAACTAGGGTGCAGAGGAAGGATTCTCTGCGCTGATAACCTTCAAACCATATTTCTCAGAGAGTTGTTTAATAAAAGCATCCTTAGAGGCTGACCTACGGTATAGTCTTAGGAGATGTCCATTGACTATAAAGGTAGTACGTGTATCGTCAATTGTGACTAGCCTGATTGTTCCATTATCAAATACAACATCCACCTCATAAGGTCCCATCCAACGAGTGCAAATATTTCCCTTAAAATCCTTAAAATGAGAGTCATAAAGTAGTGCCCAATCTCCATTTTGAAACACCTTATTTTTAATAAACTTATAGTGCCATTTCATTCTCTGCTACTGGATAGTAGTAGTTCGCTGGACAACCATTGAAAATATTTCATCAAGTTCATTAAGTTGAGCCAATCGGTGTTTCTGGGCATCTGATAGATCTAAACCAACTTCCAGAGTTGTTCTGAGTGTGCTTATTTCAAATTCTATTGGAAACAATGGGGATTTCCCATAAACCAACTCGAATGGTGAAAACCCGGTTGTATTTCGCCATGTTGTTCTGTATGCCCATAAAGCCTCTGGAAGTTTTTGAGCCCAATCCCGATGATGGTATGCCACAGTTTTTGTCAAAATATTTTCTAATGTATTATTTGTGCTTTCCACTTGTCCATTCCCCTGGGGATGGTATGGAGATGTCACTCTGTGCTTGACCCCATATTTTTGCATGAGCTTTGATATCTTGTGTGATGTGAATTGTGCTCCTCCATCTAAAACAACCTCTCTTGGAGTACTGTAATGAGCTAAAATTTCTTCAAATAGAAAATTTGAGACTACCTACTCTGTTGCTTTCTCAACAGCTTTGGCTTCCACCCACTTAGTCACGTAATCGGTATAGAACAAGATGTGGACTTTTTACTGGGAGGGTGGGTTAAAGGGTCCAATGAAGTCAATAGCCCATTTCTCGAAAGGCTCGAGGACTACCTGTGTCTGTAAAGGAATTTCATCAGCTCTACCGGGCTGCCCCATACGTTGGCAACTATCACACCTCTTGACATAATTCTGAGCATCACGAAAAATGGAAGGCCAGTAATATCCCATTTGTAGCACCTTATGTCCTATTCTTTTGTCCGCAAAATTCCCTCCACAAGGGCCATCATGGGAAGCTTTCAATACTTCATAAATATCATCTTCAGATACATAGCACCGGATCTGCTTATCTGCTTTTGTATGAAAAAGGTACCCTGCCATCCAAGAATATCGGGCACTATGATGAATAATATTTCGTTGTTCCCTATACAAAAAATGAGGAGGCACTTTCCCTGTAGCAAGATAGTTAGCAATATCTACATACCACAGAGGTTTAGTAGAAATTGAAAAAAGATGTTCATCGGGAAAACTGTCTTCTATTGGTGTGCATTCATCATTGTTATCCATTCTAGATAGGAAATCAACTACTACATTATCTTTTCCTGGCTTATCTACTATTGTAATATCAAATTATTGAAGCAATAGTAACCATCTCGTAATACGGCCAGCAGTAATAGGTTTATTCATCAAATACCTGATTGCTACGTGATCAGTATGAAAAATAGTAGAGTACCTAGTGATGTAGTGCCGGAACTTATTGATAGCGTAAATGACAACTAAGAATTATTTTTCTGTCACCGTATAGTTTAGTTTAGTAGGAATTAAATTCTTGCTGACGTAATAAATTGCATACAATGTTTTTTCTACCTGCTGTCCTAAAACAACCCCTACTGCTGTCTTAGAAGCATCAATATCTATGTGAAACGGTAATTCCCATTCAGGTCCTCAGAGGATTGGGGCCGTGCACACCAGCCCCTTAATTTTCGTGAAGGCTATCTCACAATCTTCAGTCCACAAAAATTCTTCATCTTTTGTTAGCAATTGAAATAGTGGATGTGCTATTTTAGCAAAATTTTCTATAAAGTGCCTATAATAACCAACACAACCAATAAATATACGTACCTTTGTGGGTGTTTTGGGTACTGGGAAATGTAATATTACCTCTACTTTAGCCGGATCAACTTGAATTGCAGTAGTTGAGAGCAAATGTCCCAATAATACTCATTCCCTCATCGTATGGCATTTGACTATACTCAACGATACATGTGTCTGTTTACATCTTTTGAGTACCTTCTCCAAATTTTCCAATCCTTCCTTAAATGAGTTCCCATATAGAGTAAAATCATCCATATAGATTTCAACACTCTCATCGACCAAATCAGAAAAAATTCCCAAGATTGCCCTCTTGAAGGTAGTAGGAGAATTACACAAGCCACATGGAAGGACCCTATATGCAAAGGTTCCCCATGGGCATGTGAAAGTTGTGTTGTCCTAGTCTTCCGGGGCTATCTGGATCTAGTTATATCCACTGAATCTATCTAGGAAGGAAAAAAAATTCTTTCCAGCCAAGGTGTCCAGGACTTGGTCAATGAATGGCAAAGGAAAATGGTCTTTTTGTGTTGCCTTGTTTAGTTCTTTGTAATCTACACGGATCTGCCATTTACCATTCTTTTTGGGAACGATAACTAGCGGGGATACCCATTGGCTATCTGAGATGGGATAAATGAATCCTACATCCAAATTTTTTTGTAATTCTTCTTTAACAATGTTTTTGAGAGCAGGATTCATCCTCTGTTGAGGCTGTCTTACAGGGAGGAAATCTTCCTTAATGTAAATATGATGAGTGCATAGGCTGGCAGGGATACCCCTCATGTGAGTATAATCCCAAGAAAAAGCTTCCTGATGATCTTGAAGGACTTTCAAAAGCTGTTTAGTCTGAGATTCAGATAGGTTCGGGTTGATATTAAGTGTTTTCCTTGGTTCAATCTCGATTGGAGTACTATCCTAGAATGGGGTTACAGGAATGTCCTCAATGTCAGCTTCTGGTTCAATGTTTTCTCATGTCTCACAGCTTATAGCAGATTCTAGAATATGTCGAGTTCGATCGAGAACATAAATGGAATCATTAATGAAGGCGTTAATGGCATCATCTTCAGTTTCTGTTTTAAATTGAAGGGCCTGGCCAATTGTGAGAACTGGTCTAACATCTTCATTTTCAGGTTTAGGCTCTTCTGGAGGTAGAGGTTTCTGACTGGGTAATGAGTTTTTAGATGGGCTTAGTTCCACAGGAGAATAGAGCTTGAGATTCTTCGTAACTGTCCCATTTGATATGATCATGTGTTGAGACCAGCATCCTATGTAGGAATCTACAGTTGCCAACCAGGGTCTTCCTAGGATCAATGGGTGGCCACCTACTGAAGATCGAGTCTGCAATATAAGGAGGTCCACAGGGTAATGCCATGAGTCTACTAAAATGATCACATCCTCTAATTTCCCTACTGGTTTAATTGTGGATATGTCTGCAAGTTCCAGGATAGTAGGGGTTGGTTTAATGCTTCCAAGTCCTAATGTGTTCATTGTTTTAGCAGTGATAATGTTAATGGCTGCTCCCAAATCCACCAGTACATTTGGGATTTCAATCCCATTAATTTTTACTGTTAGAATTGGGTACCCGGGGTCTCCGTATTTTATAGGCATGATCTTTCCTAACATGATATTGGATAGTCTACCCATTACATGAATAGTTAATGGATCCTTAGGTTTCCTCCCTGGTTTCTTTGAGCAATATTATTTGAAATTTTTTGCATAAATAGGTACATCCATCATAGCTTGTAAAAGGGGTATTTTAACAAAAATATTCTATTTTTCCCCTAGGAAGTCAAATTTTGCTAGAGGGTTTTGTTTGCTCAAGGTCAATCCTTCGAGATATGGAAGAGACATTAAATTACCTTGATTGGGAAAAACTTGGAGAGGTGTTTGATTTATTACGTTTTGATCTGAATTCACCCTCACTGTTCTTTTTTCTGGTTCTATATCTTCACCGTCAAATTGTTCTGTAATAATGGGTGAAGTAGGTGCATTTACTACCCGACCAGACCATAGATTTATCTCATTGAGTCATGCGGTAGAAATGCTATAAAATGGAAGGTTCAGAGTGTCTGTTTGTTGAACCCATTTATTATTCAGATTTGGGTTGGGTTGGATAAGACGCTGGGGTCTAATTGTAATATCCCCAAATGGGATATTTTACTAAATTTGCATGAATTTACTTAAACACGAAATTATGCTGTAAAATCAACATGCATTTAACAGAACATTGCCATGTAAAATAAAACACATAAAATACTGCAATCCAATACCACATAGAACGAGAAGAATCTCAGCTTTTATTATAAATAATAACGGGTTTACAAATAGATCCGACCCAGAAAGAGCTGAGATGGAAAAGTGGCCAACAATACAATTTGCTGCACTGCTACACGATGATGGCCTCCAAAACTGAACTGCTGCACTCTCCCTCCGGCAACAGCTACCACTGAATCCACTGAAGCACCTGTTGAAGATCTGAATTATCCTCACTCCAATATCCCTGAAGCTCTGCAAAACTTCTGAATGAAGTCTCCTCAAGGAGAGTTGGGTTTTCGTCCAACACTCACAAATCACTCAAGGGTTTTCGTCCTCGGGCTAAGGCTGAAGTAGAGAACCACGTCTCAAACCTCTCATACAAGAAAATGATATGATCCAAATATATCCCTCAATGACCTCCTCCCTTTCTTTTATAGATCTCTTGGAGCCTTCTAGAGCATTATTTTATTATTATTTAATTCATGGTGCATTTTCCCCTCTTATTAAAATATTCCTTTTTAATGCAGAAAATAGTAAATCGGCTACCGTGTCTCCTTTGGTCACTGAAACTCCCGCCCAAATGTCCCATCATGTAGGTATCCTCGTCCCGGTTCCAATGAGCTATTAAAATAAGGTGTTCCATCATGTATTCCTCCTGTAATGCCACCTTGAGCGTAATCAGTGGAGTTAAGCCCACAAATAACTCAAATTTTCGAAAGTTGTCGGAATGCACCGGAACGAAAGCCAAACTGCTCAGATGATGGAATATATCAAGCGAATGACACCGGAAACCATGGAAACTCCTCAAAGCTCCTCCAAAAAACCCTTGGGCTCGCTGATAACACCAATCTATACCTGTGACACTAGAAAATTTGGCGGAATTTCTGACGGCCAATTTGTCGCTATTCTGACACATAGTCGTTGTAAGAGCGACACTTCGAGGGCAGGAAAAACGTGGTTTGCCATACCTTCGCAGTTCTGATGCACTTAAAAAGTATCGCACCATCGACAGTTTTTCCGTCGCTTCCAAACAAGCGTCGCTCTTCCGACGTTTCCCAAACCATTGCGCTTCCGACGTTTGTAAACTGTCGCACTTACGATGAAATGTGGTCCGACGTTTTGAACGTCACTCTTCTGACGTCTGTAAAATATCACAATTATGACGAAATGTGGTCCGACGTTTGTAAACTGTCGCAATTCTGACGCAATGTGGTCCGACATTTTGGACGTCGCTATTCCGACGTTTGTAAGCTGTTGCAATTCCGACGAAATGTGGTTCGACGTTTTGAACGTCGCTCTTCCGACATTTGTAAACTATCACAATTCCGACGAAATGTGGTCCGACATTTTGAACGTCGCTCGTCCGACATTTTTGTACTGTCGCTCTTCCGACGTTTTTAAGCTGTCGCAATTCTGACGCTTACAAGGCGTTGGTATAGCGACGACGGGTTCAATTTAAAAAAAAAAAAAGAAACTTTAAAAGAGGAAAATCGTTGTTTTGAATATATTATATGAAGTAAAACAGTCCATGAAGTCATTAAATTTTCACATCTGAAGATTGGAACCCAAATATCCATCCAGAAAAGTGGAAGTCCCACCCCAGACAATGATAGAAAAATGCCCCATGTCACATACAGGGACATGATATAAAACCCAGTAACGGTCCACATGGAGATTATCGACAATCTGAGAAAGCATCCAAATATGCCCGAGGCATCTATAAGAAAGTGAAATAGCAGTATTTAGAATAGTAAAGCAACAGATAGAGTACCGACGTCCATTGTTCCAAATACAAATTAAAGTACCCAAAATCCTTGAACAGAGAAAAACGCTAATCATGTGAGGAGTGTGATAAGTCCAAAATATAAAAATACCATCAGACCATATCAATAAACCAGCAACATAGACCAGCATCGCTAGTTTTGAAGGCAGAGTGATAAACATTAATCATTTTTTTCACAAGAGAAAAAACGTTGTTTTGAATATATTATATGAAGTAAAACAGTCCATGAAGTCATTACATTTTCACATCTGAAGATTGGAGCCCAAATATCCATCCAGAAAAGTGGAAGTCCCACCCCAGACAATGATAGAAAAATACCCCATGTCACATACAGGGACATGATATAAAACCCAGTAACGGTCCACATGGAGATTATCGACAATATAAGAAAGCATCCAAATATGCCCGAGGCATCTATAAGAAAGTGAAATAGCAGTATGTAGAATAGTAAAGCAACAGATAGAGTACCGACGTCCATTGTTCCAAATACAAATTAAGGTACCCAAAATCCTTGAACAGAGAAAAACGCTAATCATGTGAGGAGTGTGATATGTCCAAAATATAAAAAGACCATCAGACCATATCAATAAACCAGCAACATAGACCAGCATCGCTAGTTTTGAAGGCAGAGTGATAAACATTAATCATTTTTTTCCACAAGAGAAAAAACACTGTTTTGAATATATTATATGAAGTAAAATAGTCCATGAAGTCATTACATTTTCACATCTGAAGATTGGAACCCAAATATCCATCCAGAAAAGTGGAAGTCCCACCTCAGACAATGATAGAAAAATACCCCATGTCACATACAGGGACATGATATAAAACCCAGTAACGGTCCACATGGAGATTATCGACAATCTGAGAAAGCATCCAAATATGCCCGAGGCATCTATAAGAAAGTGAAATAGCAGTATGTAGAATAGTAAAGCAACAGATAGAGTACCGACGTCCATTGTTCCAAATGCAAATTAAAGTACCCAAAATCCTTGAACAGAGAAAAACGCTAATCATGTGAGTGTGATATGTCCAAAATATAAAAAGACCATCAGACCATATCAATAAACCAACAACATAGACCAGCATCGCTAGTTTTGAAGGCAGAGTGATAAACATTAATCATTTTTTTTCACAAGAGAAAAAACGTTGTTTTGAATATATTATATGAAGTAAAGCAGTCCATGAAGTCATTACATTTTCACATCTGAAGATTGGAACCCAAATATCCATCCAGAAAAGTGGAAGTCCCACCCCAGACAGTGATAGAAAAATACCCCATGTCACATACAGGGACTTGATATAAAACCCAGTAACAGTCCACATGGAGATTATCGAAAAATCTGAGAAAGAATCCAAATATGCCGAGGCATCTATAAGAAAGTGAAATAGCAGTATGTAGAATAGATAAACAACAGATAGAGTACCGACGTCCATTGTTCCAAATACAAATTAAAGTACCCAAAATCCTTGAACAGAGAAAAACGCTAATCATGTGAGGAGTGTGATATGTCCAAAATATAAAAATACCATCAGACCATATCAATAAACCAGCATCGCTAGTTTTGAAGGAAGAGTGATAACCTGGCAACACATAAAATAGTATCATAAAGCGGATACAGGAAATGTGCAGAGACATGTACTGTTGATATACACCTCACACAAAAAGCATCCATGATAGAGCAAAAATATGTATAAACCCAGGGTCAATTGTATGTTCTGGCTCGCTTGTTCCCGGAAACAAAAACCATTTGTAGAAACCCAGGCTCGCTTGTAAGATCAGGCTCGCTTGATTCCAAAATTGGTAACCTTCTGTTGCATTCGAGATGTAAGGTTCAGGCTCGCTTGTTTCCATTAGTAGCCCGCTACAGCATCCACGCTGTTCATAGCAAAAAGGTTCCTGTAGATATACAGAGAAAGAGTATAATACGTAGACCATATAAACATGGCTCTGTATTTCAAAAAACAGGTTTAAAATAGAAACAGGGAATTTTTTTTTTTCTAAGTAAAGTTAATCTATTAACAGTGGGAATAAAATTACACCGAAGTCAAAATCATTGGCCAGACTCATGGAAAATTTGTCATCAAAAAATTAAGAAGACTGCCCTCATACGGGGAAACTAGTCTTGAACGTTTAATTTATAGAATTAAAAAATATTACAAAGGTACAACATAGTAAAATAATCTAAAAGTAGCCCAATTAAGTGGGTCGCGAAGCAAGAAAAACAAATTAACCAAACTACTCCTCCGGCTCCTCGACGATTCGGCACCATCCTTCGGAAGGTCCAGGATCGCTAGGTGCTACCTCCACATTCATGCCACGACTCCCCTCCTGAAGGCCCGAATGCTGGCCGGCTTTTTTCGAGCTCAAAACTGCCGGACGGTTGCATTCTTCCTCTGTTTGGGCCTCCTCGCGAAAAACCACAGTGACTGAAGCTGTGATTCGTGGGCGGTTGAGAGAGCAATTAAAGGAAAATTGCACAATGCGCGTCGTGGGAGAAGGTGAACTAGCGGTGGGGAAATGAGGAGCAGGGGAATCCATACGGTGGCCAGATCCTACAACCCGACCCCATCCACTCCTAGTATTTAGATAGCAACCGGTGTAATAATCACTGGACTGGCCGGAAGATGACTTGGTTGAGGGGCTGGAGGGAGCGCGCAGGGGTTTAACTCTAGTGCTCCCCCTGCGGCAACGCATCCTTTGACGCAGGCGAGGCATGGGTGTAGTCTCATTAGCAGTGGGCACAAGAGGAGACGAAGAAGCAGAATTCCAAGAAACAGAGGAAGACATACAAGGACCAGACTGAGAGAAATGTAGATATGCAGCAAGGTCTATGCAGCAGTTCAGCTGGCCACTTCTCCTTCTCGTCACAGTGAACAGGCAGTGTAACCCAGCAACCGGCTCGTCTGAAAAACCATAGCGAAATGCCATTTTATCGACCTGACTGCAATGCAATCGAAGGATGCCCGTCATAATTAATCTTTGATCATTAATGAGAGCCGAAGGCCGGATCATATTGGAGCATGCGGAATCACTAACAGGAGTGGAGGTCCGATCTTGAATAGTGTTAAAACTTAATGTGATTAGATGTGAAAACCTTGGAACTTAATTGAACAACGTTAAAACTTAATGCGATTGATATGAAATCGTCACATCCATGTCCCATTGCCTTAAACGCCATCGAATGCACCCGCAGTCGAGAGCAGGGCAAGTTTTGATTGAGGACACGTGGCATAAATTGATTGGAGCAGATCTTTGTTTGGGCCGCTTGCGCAGTGGAAATCTAGACCTGAAAAAGATTAGGGCGAATTTGATAAGAAATTCGTGTTAAGTGGGCCTGCTAAGAAAGAAAAACAAATTAACCAAACTACTCCTCTGGTGGTTCCTCCACGATTCGGCACCATCCTTCGGAAGGTCCAGGATCGCTAGGTGCTACCTCCACATGCATGCCACGGCTCCCCTCCTGAAGGCTCGAATGCTGGCCGGCTTTTTCCAAGCTCAGACCCACCGGATGGGTGCATTCTTATTCCGTTTGGGCCTCCTCGCGGAATACCAGAGTGACTAAAGCCATGATTCGCGAGTGGTTGAGAGAGAAATTAAAGGAAAATGCGCAGTGCGCATCGTGGGAGAAGGTGAACTAGCGGTGGGGAAGCGAGGAGCAGGGGAATCCATACGGTGGCCAGATCCTACAACCCGACCCCGCCCACTCCTAGTATTTGGATATCGACTTGCGTAATAATCACTGGACTGACTGGAAGTCGACTCTGTTGAGGGGCTGGAGGGAGCACGCAGGGGTTGACCTCTAGTGCTCCCCCTACGGTAACGCATCCTATGACGCACGCGAGGCATGGGTGCAGTCTCAGGCACAGTGGGCACAAGAGGAGACGGAGAAGTACAATTCCAAGAAACAGAGGAAGACAGATAGAGACAGAACCGAGAGAAATGCAAATATGCAGCAAGGTCTAGGCAACAGTTCAGCTGGCCACTTCTCCTTATCGTCACAGTTAGTAGGCAGTGTAATCCAACAACCGGCTCGTCTGAAAAACCATAGCTAAACGCCATTTTGTCGACCCGACTGCAATGCA